>CAXIVR010000007.1:78658858-79253858 GCA_964035755.1 Teleogryllus oceanicus | reverse complement strand
ATGAATTGCATTAGTCTTTAATCCAAATAACAAAACAATGTTTTACTGAAATCAAAGATAAATACATTAGAATTTTCTATGCAATTATGAGAATGAAAAAAAAGAGTAATGGGATCTCAAAACAACAGTGGTCAGCAATTCCAATGAACCTTCATCATTTTACTAAACATCTCTCTATTTTGCCTGTCCGAAAAATCTGTACTAAATGGCAGTGTGCCCTATAGTGTCAGTACTGGGTGCTAACCGCAGTTGCCACTGTGGAGCGGGGCGGGGCGGGCGGGCGGGGCGGGCGGGCGGGGCGGGCGGGGCGGGGCGGGGCGGAACTGAGGCGTGAGGAGGGCGGTTGGCAAGAGTCCCGAGCGGCGCCGCATTTGAATGATCCTGAGTAACGGGCGCCTGGTCCCCCCGGCGATAATGCGCCCGGCTCCAAGCCACCACCGCGCGTGCTGAGGCAGCGGACCCCCCCCCGTACCCAGCCACCCGCCTGCCGGTCCACCTGCCTGCCGACCGACCGCCCGACCACCCGCTGACCCACCAACTTGCTCGCCTCTCCGCTCGCCAACCTGTCCACCAACTTGCCTCCCAACCTGCCCGCCAACCTGCCCGCCAACCTGCCCGCCAACCTGCCCGCCAACCTGCCCGCCAACCTGCCCGCCCACCCGCCCGCCAACCTGCCCGCCCCTGCCGCCCCGCCCGCCAACCTGCCCGCCAACCTGCCCGCCAACCTGCCCGCCAACCTGCCCGCCAACCTGCCCGCCAACCTGCCCGCCAACCTACCGCCAACCAACCCGCCAACCTGCCCGCCAACCTACCGCCAACCAACCCGCCAACCAACCCGCCAACCTAACCGCCTGTCGTTAACTCGTTTCCTACCCAAACATACGATATTCACAACCGTACAAATTATTTGTGCTAATCGACAAATCATGTGAACTACACCTCACAATGGTTATTCTTATGGTTTCAAAGCCAGCTCGCTGACTATTTCACGTAATATGTGGAATCTATATTTCACTTCAGTAATGTATTTCCACATACTACATTGATATTTTATAGTTAAGTTCGTTTGAAGGAATTAATATTTATTGTATTGATGTTTATCTGTGAACCAAGCATAGTGATCATGTTTGAAAATATATAAAACATTTTTGTATGAACACTTTATTAAATATTGTACACCATCAGGCAAACCATTCAACGGTCTCATCACAATAGAAAATAGAAAGTTGTAAAGAAAATTACTTTGTGTCTAGAATAAAGCAACAAAACCATCTTCGAGCACCCTTAAAATTAACATTTCTTCCACCACCTTACCTTTATCATTTTACAAGTCTTACCAAGTGAAAATATCAATTTGAAAACAGTGAAAAATTCGCAGTCAAAATATAGAAATTAATAGTTCTGTTTACTTTCTTAGTAAAGGTTGACATGTCCGGTCCAGAATTTAATTGTCAATTTACATATGCTGGAGGTAATTATTGATGAGTGATAGAAATACTATATGAAAGTGTTCCTCTTGTAGTAAAACATTTTCTCTTCGTTTTCAGTTCCCCCAGCGATATGGAGAAGGGGGGAGCTATTCTTCACCTGCCCGAGGGAGACAAAGGGTGAGTGAAGTATTCTATTTATACCTAGTGCTTTTGTTCTTGTATGTAACTTATTCATGCTTCCATTTCATTTAGTCATAAACCCTACAATCTAACTCGCGTATTTCATATAATTTACATCTCCCTGGAATTGTAATACTGTGATACGTATTGATTACTACACAGAAACAAATAAATTCATTTTATATTACGTCGTATATTGTTTTGGTATGTATAAAATAAAATTTGTTTTCGCAGGAAGATTTTTTATCTCAAATTATTTTCAACGTAATATGGCCATAATTTGAACTGACACCGATACATAATTACTTTAATAGGTAATATATGAGGTGCTATATTCATCTATTATACGGATGAGAAATTAGGAATTCAAATGTCCGAAACAAAGTTTAGCTCGACGTAAATACGAAACCTGGTTATATTGTAACGAGTAAAAAAAATTCTCGCTGTGCTACAGAGAACAACGTGAATTCCACGTTGTTTTTGTAGCTTATTTCATGGTTGTGTTAATTTGTGGCGAAGTTCCCACATTCCATTCAGCGAAGTTATTTTCTGGATTGTAACATATTGTAAGTATATGTGCTTATAGAGAATGTTACAGCTAACAGATGGAAATATGATTAAAAATTGTTGTAATTTTTGTAACATTAGATGAGAACAATTTTATATTTAATTTATGTTCAAAATATTCACTATCTTATGTAATATATTATCGAATTGCAGCAATTACATTACTACAGTTAGTTCATATTTTAACATGAAACCTACATTACGAATGCATTCTCATACACTATTTCTTAAACTGATTGTAAAAAATTCTTATAGAAGCCCGTGTTTAGACTTGAGGAGTAAACAAATAGTAACAAGAAGTTATTATTCAGATAATTACGAATATTAGTGAAACTTTATCTGTGATTTCTCATCCAGATGAAGTATAAATAGTATAAATTTGTATGAATAATGTAGGAAGCTTAATGTACAAAATAAATATAACATTTTTAATCCCTTGAAGTGATGAGTAAAATTGTCATTTATTGAAAAGTAAAATGATCTTCAATGTTGATAATTCGCGGGAAATTTGGGTTAACGTCTTCCTTCACTATGTTGTTCCGAGTGCTCATCTCATTTTTATATCTTAAATATTACCTCTGGGTTTGTTCATTTAATGTAAAAATACCTTAGAAAAATATATTTTATTCAATCAGTTATGCGTATATTCAGAGAAAATGGATCAAGCTCTTTAATTGTGTTTACATTGAACAAATCTATAGATATACGCGTAGGCTTCCGCGGCTCGAGTCGATGACTTCTTCTTCGCTGTCCGGGTGACGCCGCGTAGTGGGCTGAGAGGCCGACGTTTCGCCTGACATGTCGCAGGCTTCATCAGGGCATTGACGAAGCCTGCGACATGTCAGACGAAACGTCGGCCTCTCAGCCCACTACGCGGCGTCACCCGGACAGCGAAGAAGAAGTCAAATCTATAGATATGTAAAAATTCATGTAAATATTTTACGTCAAACTACACCAACTTGATAATAGAAATAAAGAAAACAAGATGTTAGGGGCATTTAAGGATTTTATGATTTAAATTCCTGTTTAATGATTTACTGTAAAATAATTTCACTTGCTAATAATCCTGTAAAATTATTTCACTTTCTAAAAATTCTGTAAAATAATTTCACTTGTGTCACTGGGCGTGACATTAAACTTGCAGAAAAATACATCTTCAATGTCTCTAGCAAAAAGTCTGAAATGTGACGTGAACAAAAGAGTGCACATAAAATATATCTAATTTAAAAAAAGTTATGTAAGATATTATTTGTTTTTATATTCACAAAATGTTCTCAAATGAAGCTGCAAATTGCGACAAACTCTTTATCAGGAAGGAGTGTAATTTTCGTTTTAACGTTAAATTCATGGTACAAGCTGAAAGCTTTATCAACAACTTTAGATATTGTACGAAGTTTTTGTCAGATGCTGAATAAATCTTTGTTGAAAAACGTTCTTTATGAAAAATTCTGTATTTTCAAAGTTTGAACATTGTTATCAATCTTCATAGAAATAAATCCGTTCCAATATTCCCAACTTTCTCAGGCGTTTGATTTTTGAAAACATCTGTTTTTTATGTGACCAAGCATTGCTTCATGACGTGCATCACATTAAAAAAAAACTGTACTAGTCGTACAGGCAGAATTATTTTACTTCATACAGGCAGGATCCGCCGACTGCGAGGGCAGAGTATTTCAGGAAGTCGGAATATTGCAGATGTGTTTGTGAGGATTAAGAGACCTTGAAGCTTTCCCTTGTAGAGCTCGCTAAAATGTTTCTAATGCCGTTGGCTTCTGACCTTTTGACTCACAACTTTTTTTGCAACCCAGGCTGAGGGCTAAACCCACGTACACTAGTTTCAGGAGCGAAGTGAGGACTCGCACGGAAATTACTTCTCGACTCGTCACTGTTATTATTCGACTTCACATGCGAATAAATAAAAAAAATATCTGAACGAAAATGACCAAAAATTGAAGGGAAAAAAAGTTTTTGGTTGAGATTTATCGATGATTTCACGTGAAACTTTGACAGTAGAAAATATATCCTCATTTTTATTCGTTATATTGCTATATGATTGACTATCTCGAATCAGTTGACATATTTATCATGTTTAAATTATTATAATGATACTTTAGCCGGAACGAAATTTATACATTTTCCCTGTAGGGATGTTGTACATCTACCATGTTAATTTTGATAGAATTTCAATTCCATACATTCTTTCAAAAATATTAAAATTAATTGATTAAAATTCGCTATAACTCAGCATTGAATACTAAATTAAAATCCATTTTAAAATTTCAGTTGTTGGGATATGGAAAAATGTTAAAAAATTGTTTATTGAATATTTCCTGCGGATCTTGTCCGATAAGGTATTAAAAATGAACCGGAAATCGTGTACTGTATTCAAGGTATCAATATTTACGTATCATTTCATACAAGTTGTGTGTTATAATATCAAGGGAGAAGACTTCAGTGAACTGAACAAAGGAGTAGAACCCAATAGTCTTTTACGTGGCAAAAGTGGAACCAGGCGCCAGGACGAGGTCGGTAATTCTTGTCCGGGGTTGTACTCGTAACTCTGGTCGTATTTATGGGGCTTTGCTCCCGCGGTCGGGTGTACCTCTGAAACCGAGCCGGCCAATCACGGTAGGCGGGGCGGAGGGCACGCCGTCGGGCGGGCGGCTTCTTGCCCCTGGCGTGGGCGAACACCCCCGAGCTCCGCCGCCGCCAAGTCCGTGCTCGGCCGGCGGCAATTTGGCCCAGGCTCTGCCTAATAAATCTCCAGCCACTTAGAGCGCGGCGGCGCCGCTGACCCGGAGGTACCTGCGGACAGCGCGCTAATGGTGGAGGAGGAACACCAGCCTCCCCCTCCCCTCCCTCCCGCAGGCGCCCACCGACAGCCCCTCTCGGAGCGTCTTAAGTACCCGCTCGTGTTATGTAAGCCCACAGGGGCCGCCCGTCCCGCGTGCCGCAGGGCGCCGCCGCAGACGTCGACGCCTCTCCGCCCCCCCTCCAACGCCCCGTTCCCCTCCTCAGCCTCTGGCTCCGGTTCCCTACTCTGACGCGCCGCCGCAGCCGCAGCCGCTGCTCCTCTCGTGGCCTCCGGAGGATCTGTGGAAGCGCGCCGCGCCGCTCGCGTGGGAGAGCACGCGGTGACGGCGCAGCGGAGGACACCGTGGCGTTGGCGGTGGGAAAGGTGGCCGAAGTAACTGGTGGGACGCGAAGGGAGTGAGGGCGGGGCTGGGCCGGGTACGGCGGTGGGAAGAGGGGGGGGGGGGGAGGGTGTGGGTGTGGTGTTAAGGGAGGGCGGATGGGGAGACGACTGGGCGGGATAGGTGGGGGGTGGGGAGGGGCGTGGCGGGGGGAAGGGGGGGGGGGGGGGGGGGGAGGGCGCGACGGGGGAGGGGCAGCGAGTCAGTGTCGTGTCAGTTCGAATGCGCGGACGTAGGCGAGGGGTGAAACGTTAGTAGGGAGGTGGCGGAGGTGTGAAGAAAGGGAGAGCGAGGACGCGGAATGAAGCAGGGGAGCAAAGGGGCGGGTGAGGGGGTTGGCTGTTGCCGCCCGGCGCCCGATTCCCTCAAGATCTGAGGGCGCACTGCGGATTCGGGATGTCGACATGCCTTGGTGACACCTCCCGAGCCCTGCGGTTGCGATGCATTTACGCGAGCGACGACATTCCAACTACTACCTACATAACGCCATCCTGATTGAGGTTTTCTGGGTTCACTCAATCGCTTAAGGCGTATGCCGGGATGATTCCTAGTTTTGCACTCCCAGACGTAAATGTACAGATTTCCCTCCCCTCTTATATGTTACTACTCTGTATAAATGTAAACTCAGTGGTTAGGCGGAAGAGCAGGCCCAAGGCCTGAGCCTCGCCATTAATAAAGACATTATTATTATTGTTATTATTATTATTATTATTATTATTATTATTATTATTATTATTATTATTATAACGTACCTACTACTACTCTCTATTGAATACTTTCAAGTAAGTGTTTATTGTGAGTGCTTATCCTTACAAATCCTTACAATGTGTTTTGTTGCTTTTTAATCTTGGAATAACATGAGTTTTGGATCGTTTCTAAAGCGAAGGGAAAGTCTATGGTAAGTGCAGTCCTTAACAAAGAACTTACTAAAACATAGAAGATAGCCACTCTTGTAATAGGTGCGGTGAAAACGAGAACTTATGCAGGCATAAATTCAAAGACTTGTCGCTGTTATATCGTGAAAAAAAAAATGAAATTGTGGAAGATTGCCGGAATTTTTTTCTCTTCTCCCGATAGTATGAGATTGAAAGAGGCATTTGTAATAAATTTAGCAGAAAGTATGACGTTTTAATCATTTTCCAATATCAGGTTTGATCAGAATCAATTTTACTCTTCAAAAGCCATTCCGTTATTGGTATTCAAATAGTTAATCGCTCTAACTTGGTTGAATGCCAGTAATTCTCAGGACGTGCCAAAAATGAAAAATGTCCTTTTCATGTGCATTATGCAAGATGTAAACATCCATTACTTTTCAATATGAAATATATTTTTAAATTTTGTTCACGAACTGTTTCAATTGCATAGAAATATTACTCCGCAGTATTATGTGACAGTTAATTGAAATAGTTACATGCGTTTGAATTTGAGAATTCAATAAACTTAAAATTTTATGAAAATTGTTTAATTTTCATTTTAATAATTAATTTGTTCAAAAAATTTGAGATGACTTTCCTAGAACAAATTTAATTTTTCCTTTTTTTTAATATGCCAAAGTCTTGCCCAGCCATGGTGAACTGAAGTGAATCTCTCTGCCACTGGTACGTCCGACATTCTTCCTAGAACGGCATTGCGTCTCGTGTCCCTCGCCACCGTCCGACAATGCATTGGATTCCCTCCCAAGCCCCCCTCCCTTCCCCCCTCCCGCCCGCGGCGAGAACCCTCGTTGTCCCCGCGTCCCCGGAGCGCGACTCGGAGTAAATATTCAAGAATCAGAAACTTCCTCATCCGGTCTGATGCAGAATTCACAAGATACTTCTCTTATTTCATTATTCACTGATTCCATTACCCCAAGCCCAGGATGGAATTTTGAGGCGCAGGCTGGGGAAAACTTATGTATTTGCATTTATTATTAGCCGCCCTCATCGAGTAGGCGAACGTGCAATAAATATTTTAGACTGTGAAATTGGTCGGTGAAATTCATCATTGCGCGTGAGAGGTCTGTAGAAATGTCTGTGCGATTTCATTGTTACCAGTACCTAATGTATTTCTATGTGATATGTATTTCTTTCAATTTAATAGTTTTTTCCTTGTTCAAAATATTCCTTGACACATGTACTCTGTCAATTCACAATTTATTTTCATTTATATTTTGTAATAAATTTCAATATTTTGCAACAAATTTATTTCAGTATGTGTTGAATTGCAGAGTCTAGATTAATCCCTTGACCATTTTTTACCTTCCCCCAGTTATTTTCATTCTCTTCTGAATTCAAAAGCGACTAAAAAGGGTTAACTTAAAAAACAGCAACTGCATATTTAACGACAATGTATTACATTCAAGAACTTCTTTTTCTCTAAGAAAATAGTCCGTAAAAAATATTCTGAGTCGTAAAGAACGAAAAACTTTCAACACTCCAAAGCAAAAAAGTTTGCACTTTTCCATTACTGGATAAAGAATATCTGCAGATAACTTTGCAGTAAATGGACTAACATGCAGTACCACATTTCGCAGCAGAGACAACGATCCGCAAGGGTTCCCAAACCTGCTTAAGTGCTCCAGTAGTGTTAAATAAATACGAGGCACTACCGACTTAGTTTCAGTTCCTTCCCCAGTGTACGCGACGAGGGGAAAGAAATTTTCTCGTGCGACTGTGTCTTAGTTCGTCCATACGAAATAATTGCTGGAAACGGGTGCGCGGCGGCGGAGGAAGAGTTGGCGAGGAGTTGGGCTAAATCGGCGAGCGGGACTCGTCGCGCGAGGCCACGAACACAGCGAGGGCCAATTCCGGACGGCGGGTCTGTTCGGCGAGGACACGTGCGAGGACATTTGGGCGGGACAATTGGGGGGGACAATGTGGCGGGACAATGTGGCGGGGACAATGTGGTGGGGATAATGTGCGGGGGACAATGTGGCGGGGACAGTGTGGCGGGGACAATGTGGTGGGTATAATGTGGCGGGGACAATGTCGCGTGGACAATGTGGCGGGGACAGTGTGGCGGGGCAATGTGGCGGGGATAATGTGGCGGGACCATGTGGCGGGAATCATGTGACGGAACCAAGAGGCAGGGACCATGAAGCGGAACCATGTGGGGGTTAAATCTCCGGTTCCCCCGCAAGCCGCTTTTCAAGGCCTCTTGAGGGACATGAGGAGCCTCAGAGCTCTTCATGTCCCTCTCCTCCCACCTCACCTAGCGAATTGTGGCTCTTCACAGCCCACCTCTCCCCACACGCCTCGACTTCTACATGCTCAGCCTGGAGCCTCTCCCCACTTCCTGCCCCTTGGTATGTCGGCAATCATGAGAGCCATCCCCCTCCCTCTACCTTTCCCTTTTAGTCTACTCTCTTTCACATGTTCACTGTCCCCCCCCCCCCCTATTTTCATGCCCCCCCCATGACCATCATCGCCCTTTCTTCTACCCCCGCATCTCTTCGCAGTTCATCTCTTCTCTCATTCCACCTCACCACATGACTCTCCTCCTTTCCTCACTCTCCTCTTTTCCTCGCACTCCTCTTTTCTTTTTTACTTCCTTTCCTCACTTCTTTTCCATCTTTTCTTTTTTTTTCTTACGCTTCTCCTTTCCTCACGCTCCTCTTTTACTCGTGCCCCTCTTTTACTCACGCTCCTCTTTTCCTCACGTTCCTCTTTTCTTCACGCTCCTCTTTTCCTCTTATATGATGTAATACATTCCATATATTACACCTCGCCCGTCAATAAATTATCTTCCTTATGCCACATTGTATGCACGCCCACAACTTGTGTTGTAAGTGTGGTGTCTGTTGGTAATTAACCTACCATTTGTGCGATTACTGCTCATCACCACTACCCCAATCAGCGCGTGTTCCCTTCTCCGGCCACAACAACCGACCCCCTTAAGGTAACGGCTAGAATAGCCCTCTCCTCGGGGATCGCGTGTCGCTTGAAACATTACGCATCGGAGGCAGAATTGCGGCGTTCTGTTTCTACGAACGAGACCCGCCTGGCATCTGCTGACCACTAGGGATCTGGCGGCGGTCGCACTCCAGAAATGGGCGCAGCGCCCATTAGCTTCCACGTCGTCTGTTTGTTTACACGATGAAAGTGTTATTTTACTTTCTCGCTAGACAGTATAGTTATGTAGTGCTGCGCGAAAAACGGCGAATTTTCGACAGGAAAAGTCTTATTACAGGGCCCTAGTTACGAAAAACTGGATAAATCCAGTTGCTAAATTAGAAAAAAATCATCTAACATGTGGTACTGCCAGAATCCATGTTTTGTAGGTCCTTCACACCGAAAAATTGAATGACGGCAAAACGTCTGTCCGTTCGTCTGTCAGTCCGTCTGTGAACAACGCTAGCGGCTAAACCGTTCAGCCAAATTTCTCCAAAATTGATATTCGCCAAACAATCTGACTGGTGTTTCGGCCCCTTGAATTTGAAACCGCAATTTTAATTTTGGAGGTTACTTTACATGAAGTCTCGGAGACATTTTAAAACTTTCAAAGTATTGGTTCCATCGTTTTTTATTAAATTTTGTTCCTGGGTAGTGTGAAGGTGGTTTAAATAATAGTGCAGGTCTCCAAAAGTGTAAACTTTTTTCGGCATCTTGCTACAACTAAAATATTAAAGATATTTTTCCGTGATGAAATCGGTGCCTTGTAGATGCATTTTGAAAAAAGGTCATGTACAATGTGTTGAAATTGTGAGTACTTCACAAAGCTTGCGTAAAAATACGGGTGAGAAAGTACGTGCTGTTGTAGCATCACTAGCTTTAACCGCTATTTATGAAATTTCCACGCTCGTAACCTTCGAAATCAATCAACAATCCAAGAGCCAAGGGATCGTAGAAGACTGCATAATCTGGACTGTCCGGGTGACGCCGCGTCGAAGGCTGGGGTGCCAACGTTTCGACCGACATATCGCGGTCTTCTTCAGGGCTGTACTGCCCTGAAAGCAGTACCCTGCCCTATCGCAGTACAGCCCTGAAGAGGACCGCGATATGTCGGTCGAAACGTTGGCCCCCCAGCCTTCGACGCGGCGGTACCCGGACAGCCCAGATCATGACTGGCCGCGGAAGTCTACGATAAGACTGCATAAATTTTCTTCAAATTCACTATCACATTGTTTAAAAATTACTGATTAGGATTGCAGCGTCACTTCACGATTAAACCACATTTCTTTTGCTATAATAAAATGCGTCATCTGAATAATCTACTAAATTAGAATGCTACAATAAAACGGATAGACATGAGTGCGCTACAACTCTCGAAATCATTCGTTAAACATCTCCTAAAATATCTCGCTCATTCATAGCTGTCGTAAACGCAGTTTCTTTCGAGCAATACAACTGAGGATGTAAAACGCTGCGTGGAGAGTGAAACAGAAGGTAAACGTATCTCTGACACAATAGCGCTATATTAGTTCTGAAACAATTTCTGTAAAAGGTGTGTTAAACCCTTCCAAATAAATTGATATCTTCATACGTGAGGGGAAAAAAAACCTACCATCTTTTTTCAGCTAATCATAAGGGGGAAAAAAAGAACAGGAGGACGTGACGTCCATGCGAGGGTTAAATTCATATTGTCTACTACTTGTGGCTGATACCTCTGATATCCTGCATTTATAAACATAACTGGGTGTCCCGTGCTTTCGCCAGCGGCGCGGCGCGGGCGGCCGGGCCGCGCCGGGGGATCAGCGCCTAAGTCGGCGGGGCGGAGATTAGCTCCCGGCCCCGCCCCCTCCGCTGCCCCCCGCGTGGGGCCTTGTGCCCGGCCCGCCACGCGCCGGCTTTGCTCAAGTTGCGGCGCCCCCTAATTAAGACGTCCGCCGCGAAAGGAGCCCCCAGCGCTGCTCGGCCGCGGCGATCGCCCGGCCACGCCGCGCGGCACGAACGCACCGTGGCCAGCCGCTTGCACAAGGACCGGCTGCAGTAGATTCAATGATTCTGGGAGCGTCAACTACTAGTCCCGTACGTGTAGTGCGTGTTTTTGCGTGTGGCGGCGGTGGTCTTCTCCAGCTGGATGGCCAGATCCGGCGCCGACCTAGCGTCGGCTAACGTGGTTTTCCACAACCAGGTATCTCCCACCATCGGCACCGCGGTCTCCAGGCATGTGTGGTGGTTTAGTGCATGTTAGTGTACGTGTGTGTTTAAGGGGTGAGGATAGGACAAGGAAGAGAAAGCAAAGATCGTGCGCAGTCTGTGGTCCGTTTGTTAGGGTACTTCTCCGGCATTCGCCTAGTGTTGATCAGAGTATACCAATCAGAGCAGCCGACCGCTAGAATTCTTCTCCAGGCCGCGACTGAGTTCGACATAGCTGAACAGCTAGTGAAAAAAACAGGACTCGAACCTAGGACCTCCCGGTCACTAGGCGCTGCAATGTGGCATGTACTGAGGCATGTACTGAGCCACCGCTCCCGGTAGCTGCTGTTGATCTGCGCCCCATTGGCCCTGATCGGCCGGTAGGTCGCCTGGGTGACTGTAACAGAAGAATACGTCTGATACAATAAATAGAATTATTCCTCACCGTAAACCTAAGTTGACAACATATGTATGTATTCCTTGATATGTTTCTTCTCAGTTAATATTTCGTCAATTATAGTAAATAGAATAATTAAAATTCCGGAAATAATAATAAATGTATATTGATGGAATATGGTAATTAAACCTACTGCTATTGTTAAAGCACCTATGGCTCCTGTAATAAGTCATGGACTAATATTTACTAAATGAAATGGATGAGTTTGGTGTGTAAATTAATTTACTTCTCTTGAATATAATGTAGTTAAGACAGCAAATACATATGATTGAATAATAAAACTACTAAGGCAATAATTAATAAAACAATTTGTGATAAAATAATACTTAATTAGAATAGTTGAATTAATAATTATAGGGACTGTATTTCCTAATAATGTTGGTAGGAGATGACCTGCAATTATATTTGCAGCTAATCGACCAGCTAGGTTAATGGGCGAATAATATTTCTGATTTTTAATACAAAATAAAAAATGTATTAGAATAGAGGTGTTTCTTGAGTAACTAAATGTGCAAATAATTGTTGAGTATTATATGGGAGGTCTAGAGGTGAGTCCAGCCGAAACAATATTTGCTTCTTTCAAATTGATTATTTCGTGTTTCCGGGTGCGTTAACTGTGATAATAATTAGACCTGTAACTGTAGTGCACGTTTTAATCACGGAAGATGACGATATTCTTCCCCAGCTGGATGGCGAGACACGGCGCCGACCTGTACGTCGGCTTGCGGAATTTCTTGAACCAGGTCTCCCCCAACAACCGTCGCAGAGGGGAAACGCTCTAACCTCCTATTCTGTTTCCGGCATGTGTAGTGTGAAGTAAAAGTGTATGTAAGAGGGTGATGTTAGAACAAAAAAGAGGAAGGAAAGATGGCGCGAGGTTCATGGTCCGTTTGTTAGGGTACTGCATGGCATTCCCTAGTGTTGATCGAAGACCACGAAAACTACCGATCAGAGCAACGGCCTGTAAATTTTCCTTCCCACAGGGCTGAATTCGACATATCTAAATTGAATTAAAAATTCAGCCACCGTCGGACTCGAACCCTAGGAATTCATGGTCTGATGACCTGCAGTGACATCACTTGATGCCAGGCCAAGTCACTCGGTCATCTTAGGCCCTAGTTCGAATTGAAAACTGGAGTAGAATTCAAGCATCCGGCTGCCCTGATCGGTAGTTTTGGTGGTTTCTCCGATCAATACTTGCCGAATAACAGAGCAGTACCCTAACAGACGGGCCGTGGACCGCATATGATTTTCTTTTCCTATAACTGTCTCCTCCTTGTCCCCCATACACGTAAAAGCAGACCAGGACCTTCACGTTCTACTATCCCACTTGTCAGGGGGACAGGTCAGGAGCTTAGGTTTTGTCCCAACATAGGTGTTGCCTGGAGGTGGCGGAAAATTCTCGTAAGCATCGAGTTTGGTCATCGCGACTTTTGTTCCAGTAAGGAAGAAACACATCCATCTTTAGAATACATTCACTACACAATCAGAGACAAATCAATAGCACTACGTTTGTAAACTGCGGATATATAAAGTTTTCAGCGACTGGGTGAGGAAGAAATATTGCAATGAGCTCTGTGAATTGATGAATAGTGTAGACATTTCTTACAAAATATAAATAGTCGAGTTGAATATCACTGCCGGACACAGAATCATTATGTGATAGTTAGAACGGAATTAATAGACACGGAGACAGTAACTGGTATGTAATATAGAACAGAATTGTTGGGGAATATATAAGATCATTCATTTTGAAGATGATTCATTTTGGAAGAAATAAAAACGTGCAGAAGAAACAATCGGGTGAAATACGTAAGTTTTTTGTTTTTTGAAATTTATTGCACCCGAGCGTGGGTAAACCACTTTACGGGTCTGAAATTGGATACAAACACTAAACAATTAAAACAATATTAACTGAAAAGCACCGAGATATTTGCAAATTCAACTAAGTTAACCCAAAAATTACGTAAGTGAGACCAAGGAGAAGCTTGGGAAAGAAGATAAAGTCCATCAACGAAAGACGCCGAAATGCAACGTAAGTGTGATGAATTGCAAATCGACCGTGGAGTTTGTTTAGGCTCGATTGAACGAGATAATTAGAGACGTGGTATGGTGATTACAACCCTCTCAATCCTCCTTGGGCGACGGGATACAAATCTTCGTTGATCTTCATGGAATTCTTGATGAGCAAAATGGTTTTGCGGTAGGTTTTCTCAAGTCCCTCCCGTTTTCTCTGCCTCACTTTCCGCTCTCGCTCTACAATCATTCATACCATTACATCATAATCATCGTCATTAAAATTGTTCCTACACTCCACATGTGGAACAATAATTATGTTTCTAACCATATTGAAGATCATATGGTTATTTAATTACATAGCAGATTTTCACGGAGTATGTTTCACTATTAATCAGATTTTTGAACTTTAAAGAATAACCAAATAATATTTGGTATGTAGTGCAGTGTCATTCGAAAAGAATTTTCCTCATGCAAGAAAAACATCAAAGCATTCTTCACACGTTGTAATTCTCCAGCACGTCTTTGTTTCTCTCTATTAACAACTATTTAACTACATCACAACCTAAGGAACGGCGCTCCCACATTTGCTTAGTCTTGGATATAGTGTGCGTCTCTTTCTTAATACAGTTATTTGCAAGCGAGATGCGTACCTGCGCTGCCAAGCGGACTCTTGCTTAAAATGCAGGAAATGCAAATCCTCGACAGTGGCAACGAATCCTCCGCCGCCGAACTCCGAAAGGTCTGCACGTGCCGACGAATCCTCCCTCCCCCCTCCGCTCAACCGCAGCGAGCTCCGCCAGCCCTGCCCTGCCACCACCCTTTGCGCCGCCAGCGCGCAGAAATACTGCCGGAGGGTCGGCACGGCGCCCGCGCGTCGAGTGTAAATAATCATATTCTTATCGGGAATGAGCCCGACAAGTTCACCGCCTATTTCGCGCAATGACGTATGTTCTAACGCGTGGCTTCTCTTTTTGGCCGTTCCTTTTTGGCCGTTCCTTTTCCGCGGGCCGGTCCACCTCTGTCGCTCTCTTTCTCTTTTCGCCGTAGTCTGTAAATATCTCTCGCCCCGCCCCGCCTCCTCTTCGCCGGCGCCGTATTAATGCGCGCTCATTCTTCAAGTCATTGTTGGGCGGCGACCGGCGCGCGAGTTTGCGCGAGCGCGCACTTCACTTGGTGTGCGCCCCATTTCTCCCGCGTCGCGTGTGCCGCCCGCGGCCTCACCTCAGCCTCCGCCTGCCCCTTGGTTTCCCCCGCCTCCGCTTGCCCCCCCCTGCGCGGCCGCCCTCGCCGAGGCTGGGTGTCTCCCTCCGTTCCTGCATGCCCCTTCCTGCCCCCATTCTGTCCCCGCTCCCGTTCCGTTCTCGCTCCCATTCCGTCCACGCTCCCATTCCGACCCCGCTCCCGTTCGGTCCCCGCTCCCGTTCCGTTCTCGCTCCCATTCCGTCCCCGCTCCCATTCCGTTCCCGCTCCCATTCCGTCCCCGCTCCCATTCCGTCCCATCCCATTCCGTCCACGCTCCCATTCCGTACACACTCCCTTTCCGTCCCTGCTCCCTTCCGTCCGCTCCCATTCCGTCCCCGCTCCCATTCCGTCCACGTTCCCATTCCGTCCCTGCTCCCATTCCGTCCCCACTACCATTCCGTCCCCGCTACGATTCCGTCCCCGCTATCATTCCGTCCTTGCTCCCATTGCGTCCTCACGCTATCCCCTGCTTTTCCTTCTCTAGATTCCCTTTCTCCTCCCTATTTCATCCCCGTCTGTCCATTCTACTCTCACTTTCGTTCCAACCCCGCAGGACTCCTTTACGTCTTTGTCCATTCATTCACCGCTAGATCTGTTCTCTTCTTGTTTCCTGCATTCCTCTTCTTATCCCTCTGAACCTTCGTACTCTTAAACAACTGCACACACGCCTCAACCTCCTGCGTTTCTTCCGTCACATCGTCTATCCTGGTTGTATCTCGTATTCCCTCAGACTGCCTCTTAAACATTGCCACTTCCGTCATCACACGTGTGTCCAGTTCAATTAGTTACTTCTTGTATTTGTATTTAACTGCTCCTTTCGTTCTCACCCCAATATCTTGCTTTCATTTCCCCTTCGAGCTCCCTAAATCTGACTTCTTATGTTTGTTATAAGCCGCGTGTTAATGTAAAGAGGAAACTTTTTCTCTACAACAAATATAATCTGATTGTTTAATTTATATTTTCATTCAATTATTAATTTATTTTATATTTATTAATTATTGATTAGATAGACTAGGTATATTGTTTATATTTTGGTAAAAAATAAACCTTACAAAACCGTAAAATCGTAACTCGGAAACTGGAGAATTTCAGGGCTTCCTTGAAATGGAGCATTCAAAACTTTTGGGTAAAATTATAATTGCATCGTTTCTATAATTATTTTATTCTAAATATCTATCTGAAATTATCCGGATTCATTATTCCTTCTCCAAAAAGTTGTAGTGCAGTTTATCATACTTTTATGCTTTATCAGCTCATCTAAATGAAGCTTTCAAATCGGCTTACTGGCCTGTTTGCGGATGATCACCTCAATAAAAACCAGCAAAATTATAAAATCGAAAAGTGATCCATAATAATTAGAATTCATTATGAAACTGACTAACGATGTTCATTACGCTACACTAAACGATTCCTTTAACACCCCATTTAATTTATTCATCAATAACGAAAGACGATAATCACACTGGCTCCCCGCGTGAGTGGGGGTGGGTGGGTGCAGATTTACTCTCGAATCCCGTGGTGAAGTGGTGCAGAAGGTGATCGGCGCTGCGAGAGTAACGGTGACGCCTGGGAAGCTAAATATTACTTGTGATGTGATGGTGATGGCTAGAGTCCGGAAAAATATGTAGAATAAAATTGCAGTGTAATGAAAACAGTAGGAATATGTAATAAATACATAAAAACTGAATTAATATGTGATATTAAAATACAAAAATTATAAAACATATTAATCTAAATCGAAATTATATTTATTAAAAATTTCCTAAACAAATTTTAAAAATAATACAAAGGTTTTTAAATAATTAGGAGAGCACAAGTTTATGCACGTTTGTCACTTTACAACTTTCCCGTCAGTAATGAAAGCTTCATGTATTGCTATCAGTACCGTAATTTAGCAGCCAGACTAGGCGCAATAGAAGCACTCGTGGCAATATCTACGCCAAAAAACTGCAGCTTGCAGATTCTCATCAAATTGTTACACGCCAGCGATCGCTAAAGTTTCTCGGAAATTAAGGTTAAAGGTCACGAAATGCGATGTTAGTAATACTTTACACCTGAATGAAAATGATCTGAGTCCCGCACTTCCGTCACTGAGATAACTGAAGCATGAGCTCCAGACTGTCAAAACATCCTACCACATCCTAATGTAGTCGACAGCACTCAGTAATTATGGCGATAAAAATTCTCAATCTCTTAAATACCACTTTTCATGAAAAAAATGCGTAATAAAATTGAAGAAAATTAATAGATTAAAAATATTTTGTGGAAATAGCAAAATATGTAATATAGTACCAAATATGTAAAAATATATAACGAAAATATTAAATATTGTGTTAGGATGGTGACGATTTGCCAAGATTTCAGGTTTGAGAACGGTAACTAGAAAGATACAAAATATGTAATTACATGAAAATCAGGTCTCTACGGATGGCACGTGAGAATATAGAAGAGAAAGCCCATCGTGGAAACTAGTATACAAACTCTGCCGGAATTAACATCGCAGTAGTACCAAATTTCCAAACGCCATTCACTTTGCATCCACTTTGTGACAAAGATTGAATTCCATTAAAATATATTTCAAATATATATTTTCCGTTAATTAAAACTAAATCAGAATATGATAGTTATAACCAGAGCTTGATTTCTGTCGGAACGCGACGGAACGGCGTTCCGGTATCTCGGAAATAAATATTAAATTATATTATAAATTTATAACTATTTGTATTAAACTAATAATTAGTTTGAGGCGCGTTCCGAGACCTAAAGTTTATAAATCAATCACTGGTTTTAACCAAAAATGATGCGACTAAATCTCGATGTAATAGTAAATCTCTTGGACCTCTATCCGCAGTTCGTTACACCAGTGTTCGCAGCGTGTATACAGGATGAAGAACGTCTCAAAACGTTTATTCCCCAAACCCCCTTAGTAAAATATCATTGCGTCCAATGCATTAACATAACTAGAGATACAATAGAACAGCGTATCTCTATCGCGCAGCCTTTTCCCGGGGAATAGGGAATTAATTGATCTGGGCTTCTGTCACCCGGTGCAAGCTCGACTTGGTTAATAATCACCCCATATGACACGAAATTAGATAGATAGATAGATATTTATTATTCTGCAGATAGGTATATACAACCTGGTGGCAGAACTCCACAATTAACATATTACTAATATTATCTTTAAATTACTTAACAACGTAACATTAAATTCTTTAAAGACAATCATAATAATAATAATAATAATAATAATAATAATAATAATTATTATTATTATTATTATTATTATTATTATATGCTAACAATAATAGCATTAACTACATTTTATGGTTGGCCTGTACAGTTATTTTAAACTACTAAATACAAGATTACACGACTTTTTTAATTACACTTCATTTCACTTTCACTTCACATCACATTTGAAATTCACTTCTCATTCTACTTCTATATTGCACTACACTGCACAACACGTCACCACACTTCAATACAATACTACTTTGAATATAATTATATATTTATTTTATATTTATTTTATATTTAGTTATATATTAGTTATATATTAGACAAAACGTTTCGAGGTCTGTTATCCATAGACACGCTTTGCAACACACATTCCGTACATGGATGGTAACAGTGAAACTCGGCTCTGTTGAGTATCCTGCCCCCGCAGCCAACTTCACCGCGTGAGTTTACAGTGATTCCGCAGAGAAATGTAAATACAGATATACAAACCAAATTCATTAACATTCTCCTATGTTCGCCGTTGTGACCTGTTTCGTTCCTGTCTGTGCCATTTGAGGCGGTGCCGGAGGTCGCGGACGGCGCGAGGGGAGGGAGCGGGGCGTCGCGTTCGTTTCGCGGCGGAGCTCGGCACCCGGCTCGTGCATGTGAAATATGCTCAAATGCGCGCCCCAATCGATCGACAGCGTCGCCGCCTGCCCCCGGGAGGAGCAGGCAATTTCACGCGGCGGCGGCGGTGGAGCCCTCGGAGCGTGGCCCGGGCGTCCGCGCCGCCCCCGTCGCCGCCCCCCCCGCGCCGCCCGCCACGGCCCCCGCCGCCCTTGCGATTCAGCCCGCCCCGCTCCAATGGCTCGGCCTGCCTGATATCCGACTCAACACGCTTGCGACTAGACCTGCCCTCTACCCGCGCTGCTGCCCTCTACCCGCTCGATGCCCTCACCCACTGACCTGCCCTCACCCGACTCGGCCTGCCCTACCCGACTGCCTCTACCGACTCGATCTGCCCTCTACCCGACTCGATCTGCCCTCTACCCGACTCAATCTGCTCACTACCCGACACGATCCCCCTCCTGCTCTCTACCGAACTCGACCTGCCTGCTACCCGACTTGGGCCCAATTCAACTCCCACCCCCCTTCTCCCTCGGTCTCCCTTCTTCACCTATCCTGCTTGCTTCTTGACTCGATCTGCCCGTTCTTCGGGCTCGAACCTTCCGCTCCTAGGCTAGACCTGCCCGCTCTTCCCTCAAAATATCCCCAAACATTCCCCCGTCCATTTATGTTCCCCATTATTTCCCCAAAACGGAAAATTCCCCATTTTGGAGAGAGAATGTGCCAATCGGTCCGGCGCCGTCCCCTCGCCGCTCTCCTGGCCCGCGCCGATTTGCTGCAGTCGTCGTTATCGCCTCGCTGCCCGGCCGGCACCCTCAACGAAGCCCAGTCTCTGGCGTGGGGCTTTGTAGCCGCTTCAACGTGTCAGATTCCCCATTTGGGGCGCGCGAACGACGGGACAAGCGCTGACTTTGGCAAAACTGGTTCGGTTGGATATCAAGATTTAGGTCGCCATCATTGGGTCTCAATTTGGTTAAATAGTGCGGTACGCTCCATTTAGTTCAACTAGTTGTTTTTGTCTCTATTGTATGATGGTTATAAGTTTTACACCTAAATTCGAACTACACGTAAGATATGTAGAAAATAGAAAAAATAAAAATGATCTGAATTAAAGCTTATAAAATACAAAATCGAATTTATTTGTTGCAAATTTACGTTAAGTATTCTTTGATTATGACAAACAAGAGCTGCTAGAAGACTGTTTACTAAAACAGAAGATGCACATGAGTTTCGTCGTTTTCACGTTTTTTCTGAATCCGAAATATTATGTGATGATGAATGGAAATTATTTTTATATTAATATATTGGAGAAGCACTAGTGCTTTTCTTCATATCGTTACTAATGAAGAAAAATATAATGCAAAACTATGCCAATCACTGTGTAGGGACTGGTAGCTATCGCTGATGAAGCCAAAAGACTGTGCTTGACAGTAAATATATTTGTCAAACTATCGGAAAAAGGCATTTAATAAAATGAATTGTTGTAAGAAATAGTGTCAAAAATAGAAAATGAAATTTTGTTTTTGAATTTTGTGAATCATATTACTTCTTTGCAAAACTCAAAAGTCTATGTTGGGCATTTAAATTGAAATCTGATAATAAAACTGGCTACAGAAATAAGACAAAATGAACACGTATTATAATTTATGTTAATTTTTTATCGATTCAAAATCTTCCAAGATGTAAATAAAGGTAGACATTTTATATTAGAATACATAAACCTATAAATCAGAATATAAAGGTAATTTAATTTTCAATCTTCTCTGTATTGTTTACTGAACATTTCGCGCCCTTCCACTAACTTTGACGTATTGTGCTGGAAGAGTTGATTATAAAGTTTCTTCCCTTTTTTAAAACAAACCTGTTTTTAATTCCTCGTTCTCTACCTGGCATTTTAGTCGTATAGTATTTCTTTGCGATTGCTTAAAGAGTTGATTACTTCCCCCGTTTACTGTAAGGCAGCATTTGAGAAATTACATCTCCGAAGAAACGGTGAACAGGTTTCTTTTAAAACGAAAATTAATAGAAATTTTCGCAGCAATAAACTGTCAGAAACAGTAAATGAATGCTGTCAGGTAGATGACGTCAACGACGCCAGTTTCTGGGAACGGCAAGTCTTACCACCCCACCCCACCCACCAGGGAACCGCCGCCTTCGCCGCCGCCGCCGCCGCCGCCGCCGCCGCCGCCGCCGCCGTCGTCGTCGTCGTCGTCGTCGTCACTGGCGACCCAGATACCTCCGACCCGCCTCCATCCCGTCACCTTGTTGCCGCCTGCGCCACTGCCACCAACATTGAAGCCTGTGAGAGCGTGTTAGTGTTCCAGTCAGTTTTCCCATTTCAAATTTCTAATAGGAAACTCCTGCAATAGAAGACTGGAGCTAAGAGTTAGGAAAGGGGAATACGTGACACAACGTTTGTATCTACAACAGCAACTTACTTGAAAACTAGAGATGAAATCAGGGATCAAAGAGACACTACAGAGATAAAATACAAAGTTGATCGTGCAATATAATACATGGTACTTGTGTCTTGCAAGGCGCTGAAATAGACCCCGTTTACAAACTACAACTATGGCATTTTCTTAAGAAACTTTAATCTGCAAGATCCAAATACGAGAGATCATAGATTATATAGACAAACTAAATCTAGTTAGTTTTAATTAATAAAATAATAATAATAATAATAATAATAATAATTTTATGGACACATTTTAAAACAATAAATCCTAATTGTCTTACCAAACAAATAGTTGAATTTTATTACAATAGAAGTTAAGCAGCAAATGACACTATAAAATGGGTCAACGAAATTAAAAATGACCTTAAATTATCAGGAATCACAGAAGAAGACATTCAAAATAGGAACACATTTAGATACAAAGTGCAGATATGTCGGATTGATTTGGAAGGAGCACCAAAGTGTAGAATAGGAAAAGCTTGGACCGAAGAGGGAGAAAAGGCGCATAGCCAAAAATGAAAGAAATATGAGCACAAAGAAAGGCTAAGAAACATATCTGAGTACTTTGCGTAGTTCCATTTCGGTTTATTCGCAATAACAATAATAATAATAATAATAATAATAATAATAATAATAATAATAATAATAATAATAATAATTCTATTTACTGCGTTACATTGTTTAAGTAATCGTTTAGATAGTTTACATTTGAAATTAAATTGTGCATGCCAATGGTGAGTATGCAAGGAGTCAAGAAATCTCTGACTATATCTAATGTGTCGTGAAATTGAGACTAAAAACAATCCGATTATAAACTTTGGCAGAGTATGTCTGCCGCAGAAGTCTACGAAACGTCTGGGAACAGAATTTCCTATAGACCAAGGCTGTCCAACCCGGATGATAATTTGAATAGTGAAACCAGCCGTGAAAGCCTACATAGCTTTATTTACAAAAATCGCTTATCACGTCTCTTATCTAACAAATAGGAAGTGGATGTCATTATTTGTTCAATATTCTCATGTAATGGAACAATGAAGAATGATATCAACGATTTAAGAATGATTTATAAGTTGAGAAGCCACATTTTTTTAATGATTGTACAATTTTCGGGAGATACAAAATTGTCACGATTCTGTTGAATTTGAATAGGTGTTTTCGGTCATGAACCTACTCGTTCATTTTACCTGTGCTTCCTTTAACTTGAATTTTTAAAACAATTTTTTTATAAAAATATTTCACATGGTTCATGTTAAAATACAGAAGACATCAACCACCACCCAATATTTTTGTAATTTGTGAAGTTACGTATTCTATTGTAAACCTTACCGCGCCTTTTTGGTCTCTGAATTCCACAGCCCATTCAGTGTGAGGACTGTAGCATTGGAAGTTGTGTCGCATACGGAGAAGTTGCTTCTATTGCCGCTGCATGCCATTGAAACTCATTCGTTCTGTGGCGAACATTACACTGACGCAGAAGTTGCCTTTCAACTAAAAGTCGCAAACGTACATTTTGAAAAACGTATGTGAACGGCAGGTTCGCTTCTAGCCTTTCACGTCTGAAACATGGAGCCCGATTTCACTCGTTGTTAACTTAAATTAATTAGAGCTACTTGTGCGTTATTAATTTAATTCTGCGAATGTAGGTTCTGCTCATGTGGTCGCACTGAATTCAATATCCCTTAATTTGGGGTTTCGAGTTCCACTCCACATCTCAAAACGTGCAATTAAGCAAAATATTCAATAAGCTAATACGGCCTTTTAAATCCAATTCGTTACTTGAAGTCAACATATATTCATAAAGTGAGAAATATAAATATTTAAAAAAATATTATAGTAGCAAGTATTATTATTGTTTATTGTTCTTTTGCAGTAACGTAAATTGTGGTCAATACATTCACCGTAGCCTTCAAGTGTGTTATTGTAAGGTCACATTATAGCCTTTCTTTAAGTTATTACATTTTCAAATATAAATGAAAAGTTTTGAATTATAACGTATAAACACTAATTATACGCTCTTTCATACCTAGATTGAAACCCTCACAGTAAATGTAATGTTTTTCTGGGGTTGTCGAATCATAAATGGAGGTAATTTAGCATATTTGTTACATAACTGTAGGTTCTCTGCGTGTAAATGAATCTGTAGCCATTCATTCGATCAAATAATGTTCATTTGCATTCTTTCTCTTTATAGTATTGATGTTAAAATAATCTAAATTTCTGAATGAAAGATATAGGTTTGATAAGTATTCTGATAAGATTTTTGTGCTAATTGTTTCTCTTGAGGTTGGTGAACGGGGAAAGAAGTCGAGATATTTCAGAGTAGTATATGATCTAGGACAATGATTTCTGACGTTATGGTAAGAGATCAAGTTTCACAACAAAAATAAATGAGGAAATTGCGTGTTCGAGTAGTAAGAGTTGGGATGAAGGCGCTCGTTCTCAGCACCTGTAGTTGAGAAGACAGTTTGGTTTCGTTTGATTTTTTCGTGTTTCCGGGCGCGTCAACTGCTTTAGTCATTAGTCCTGTTAGTGTAGTGCATGTTTTTCTCGGGAGATGGCGGTGGTCTTCCCCCGCTGGATGGCGAGATCCGGCGTCGACTTATCGTCGGCTAGTGGGGTTTCCCCCTAACCAGGACTCTCCCACCAGCGGGGCACCGCCCCAGCCGGGCCAAGCTCAAAGCTCCCGATCGGTCTCCCAGAATATGTTATAGTGTAGTGCATGTTAGTGTAAGTGTGTGTGTGTGTGTGTGTGTGTGTGTGTGTGTGTGTAAGGGGAGAGGATAGGACAAGGAAGAGGAAAGACAGATCGCGCGCGGTCCGTGGTCCGTTTGTTAGGGTACTGCTCCGGCATTCGCCTGGTGTTGATCGGAGAAACCACGGAAAACTACCGATCAGAGCGGCCAGCCGCTAGAATTCTCCTCCAGGCAGCGACTGAATTCGACCTAGCTGAAGAGCTAGTGTTGAAAACCCTGCCGCCCGGTCAGAGGCGCTGCAGTGACATCAGTTGATGCACTGAGCTACCGCTCCCGGTCTGAGAAGACAGGTTATCTTGTCAAGGTGCATGCAGACGTCAGCAAAGAAGAGAAATCGGAACGATAGAAGAATTTTTCTCACGACTGCCAAGGAATATCTTTTGTATTAAACAACTCTATATTTTATATTAAACCATATATTTGTGAGTAACGGCAATCTTGTGTGGAATGTAATTCATGATTGATGCAGATCAATATAGCTGTGACCTGAAATAAAATGAAGGGCTCAGAACAAAAATCAGGTAAGTGATATTGTCATAAAATGGCGAAAAAGCAACTTAAAGTTAAAATGTGAATATAAAATTAGAGAATAGCTCTTATGCTTATTAACCTATTACTACTCGGCTATTATTACTTGTGCTTATACATATAAAGGGTTGTACTCAATACGTCTTATACACTCATATTCAAAATACTTACCCCATATTTTATTTCAAAATCACTTCAAACGATGTTGATTAATTTCAAGCATATCATTCAACACAACCACTTGCAAGACTGTCTTCATTAATAGTTTTTCATGGGTCAGGGTTAATCCAGCTATTTTTGTCACCTTATTTTTGGCATGCATTTTACCATGAAAAAAAAATTTGGAAAAAATGTGGTGAACAGGTGAAATATGCTTTTTAGGTTTCTGCAAATCTCTATACTTTACTGTTTTGATTATTACTTTTAAAATTTTCTATAACAACTACAGGATCGTTTATTATTTACTTGCACAATGTTCACCCTGCCTCATAACCCAAACTTCAGTCATTTTTGTAATATACTGTGCCGTAATATTTCACTAAAAACGCAATATTTTGGCATATGAAATTTCCTCTCTCTGGAAACACCTTGCAATATTAATACGTTTCGCATGGAGCCCCCTACATAATTTCGAAGTCAATTATGCTATTCCGAGGCGGGAGTTCATATGTGCGCCCTCGAGGCGAAACGAAGGCGGCTGTAGTACGGCGCCACTAGACGCTGCGCTCCGCGTAGAGAAGGGTCTCCACGCAGCGCTGGCGGCGGAAGTTGCCTGTCAATTGCGAAGCTGCCGTCGCATTACATCTAGAGCACGCGTTCCGCTCTATGGAGTGGAGCCTTATTGCTGAAAGCAGCGTCAAAACGCTCGCCGTCTCTGGAAATGAGTATTGGTTGGGAAACAGCTAAAGCGTGTGAATATATGGAATGCGTATGGCAGGAGCGTGTTCAAGTAAAAATACCTTAGAAAGATGTATAGACAGAAAAATAGAGATATATAGATAGATAAATAGATATGTAGAGAGAGAGAGGGGGAGAGAGAAAGAGAGAGAGAGGGAGGGAGGGAGAGAGAGAAAGGGAAATAGAGAAACATGTGGATGGGTGGGTGGATGGATAGATGGATACTTGCATAGATGGATGGATAGATGGATAGATTGGTGGAATGATGGATACATCGATAAATGGATAAATACGTCTAGATATATACACATAATAAAGTTCATTTTGAGCTACGTTCGGTGGCAAATGTAATTAAAATTAAAACTGATTTCGTTCTAATTATTCTCTAATTATTTTTAAGTTAACATTTTGTCCTTATTTTTCTTTGATTTATTCCTTACCTATATGCATATTTTTATCTCAATTATCCCTTAGGAACAGTTACACAGGGGTTGTGCATAAAGATAAGCCCTACCTGTATTTTGGTGTAATATGCATTTAATATTTTACTTTTGCTGAACTTGAATAAGTTTCATTTATTGCGGAGGCCAAAGGCCGAAGACTCGCTGTCAATTTGCAAATGTGCGGGCGAAACTAGTTTATTAGGTCGTATTAAATTAGCTATTGAATTTTTATAAGGTAACTTAACCCAACTACCTTAACACGTGCATTTTGAATCACCACCCATTATATAATTTATTCTACACTTGTTTCATTTATCCGTTTTCTTTAGTCGTTTGTCAGAAAAATACACTTCCCGGAACGCGTCGCCCTACCCTTTATATCATGTTGCCTGCACTGGACTCTCTACGATACCTCAAGAGCCTTGTAATGCAAAACGATGACCAGTGGCACCGCACCTACGTACCCGCACCTCGCTCAATGACCGCCAACGCGCCGCCAACTCGCGCAATGATAGCAAAAGAACATCGATGTTTTTAAAGCAACGATATTTTCCATGAAAAACGTTGATATATTAACATCGATATTTTGCTTTCTATGCTTTCTTCACATCTATATTATGTTGCAAAAACATCGATGATTATTACATTTTTTAAATAAAGGGTTTTAGGCACGTTGTAAGTAGCAGCAATTCATAGCAATATCGTTGTTTTCGTAATCCTCTTTATCACGCTGAACATTTCGCCTGTGCAATCTGAGGGACATTTAGATGGTTTTATTTCGATGGTGTATGAATGGAAGTGACTAAAGGGTAAAGTAGCGAAACACGATGTTCTTTATTGTTACTTTTATTCTTCTGCAGCAAACAGCAAACACATCCCGCGGCACAGCTCTTCGCCCTTCCATACCGTTCACTGCCTCCCAACGTCGTTTCATTTTCCTACACGATTCATTTAAACATATTTCAGTAGGTGGAATACACACAAATGTTTTTAAGCATCCTGCTATTGACTACGACAAATGACAATGATATAACCAGACAGTACACTTCCAATGCTATCATTCTACTACAACTTCCTCATACGGATATTTTTTTTATAATCGTTATTGCTGAACGTGCTATGATCATTCAATATTAGTATAGGTATTACAAAAACCTTATTTTTTAGTCTAACGTTGCACGTCAACATGACGAGCAAACGAAGTATCTACGTACACACACGCTCGCGCGAGCATTGCTCCACTGAGGGGTGGATTAATGAGTTAGCAAAGAACGTGCTAGTGCACCCGGTGGGGGGCGGATGCCAAGCCCCGCGTCACTCCACACAGTGCTGCCATCGCTCCTCCGCTCGCGCCTGCTGGGCCAATGCGACGCAGTCGCGCGCGGAGAAGTTCCGGCAGCCCCGTCTCGAGGAGCTCTCCAACGCCAGAACAGGCCGCCGCGGCGCCCTTGCTTCCCAAGTCGCAATGCGGAATACACAATTAAGTTACCGCCCGCCCCCTCGTCCTTCGTCGCTCCGCCGCGTCGTCCGCCCCGCTCCCCGCTACGCTCACCCCGCTCCGCCACGCTCGATTCTGCTCCGCTCAGCCCCTCCGTGCCCCGCCTCGTGCCGACCCGCCCCCTTTCAGCTCAGCCTCTGCCTTGCCCCGCCTTGCCCCGCTTCGCTTCTACCGGGTTCCCTCAGATCAGCCCCTGCCCGCTTCACCATTCTCGGCTCCGTCCCGCGCCGTCCTGCGCTGTCCTGCGCGGCCTCGCGCCGTCCCGCGCCTTCCCGCTCCGTCTCGCTCCGTCCCGCTCCGTCCCGCTCCGTCCCGCTCCGTCCCGCTCCGTCCCGCTCCGTCCCGCTCCGTCCCGCTCCGTCCCGCTGCCCTCGCTCCGTCCCGCTCCTCCCGCTCCGTCCCCCGCCGTCCCGCTCGTCCCCTCCGCCCGCTCCGTCCCGCTCCGTCCCGCTCCTCTTCCGTCCCGCTCCTCCGCTCCGTTCCGCTCCGTTTCCCGCCGCCCGCTCTGTCACGTACCGCCGCGTTCGCCTTGCTCCCCGTCTTGCTCGGTCCGCGCGTCCCGCTCCGTCCCGTTTTTTCCTTTTGGGCCCTCCCTTTCCCTTCCCGCTTCCTTTGGTCCCAGCTCTGCCTCTTCCTCCTCATTCACCTCTGCCTTGTCTATCGCATTATACCTTCCCAATTGTCTTATCTCGTTCTCCTCCACTGTTGTAATAGGTTCCTCTAATAATCCTACTCTCATTAATCCACCTCCCTTCCCTTTTCTTATTTTCCTCTTCTGTCTCTTATCTCTTTCTCTGCTTTCTCTCTCTCTCTCTAGCCTAGTTCCCAACCAAACTTCTGTCTTCCTTTCTTTTCTTCTTCTTCTTCTTCTTCTTCTTCTTCTTCTTCGTCTTCTGACCCTACTCTTCTCCGTAAATCAATCGCTTTTCTCCTTACTGCTACCAATATAGACTCGTGCACTTCTTTATTCCGCTCTCCTTTCCACTCACACCACCGCCCCATCCCCGCATGCCCCTTCCTGAGGGATTCCCCTCCACTGCCGCCCGGGGGTTCGGGCGCTCCGCAAGGACAGGAGTGGAGTGGGGACCGCTTTCCCGCAGACTGCCTAACTCGAACGACGGGTGGGCGAGCGGACGCAAAAGAATGACAAACACGCATTGCAGAAGTCAAGTTTTTTGAAGTTTATTATAACTTTACAGAATTTCGACAACATAACGGGACCGGAGGGGGCGGGACCTGGTGCGGCGTCTACCTCCACACAAGCGGTGCGCCTTCCAGTCGGAATCCAACAACCTCTCCAACCGCTCGCCTCCACGCGCCGGGTCCCGCACTTCTCTCCCTCGCCCCGCCCCGCACTTCACCCGTCTCGCAGTCGAATTTCTCTCATCACTTCGTCAACCTCGCCGTCGCGTCGACGGCGTAGTCTTCTTGGTCTTCTGCTTCTTCTCTAGCGCCTCCGCTTCCCGCTTGCTTACGTACGGACAAGTTTTTCGTAGTACGGGACTTCGGAATTTCGTTAAGTACCTTAGAGGCGAAACGGCTGTATTACGAGAAGTGTGTGGCGCGGCTTCCCCTCGTTGGGAACTTGTGAGGGCGGGAGGAGGGGGGAGGGGGGAGGTGCGGCGGAGAGGGGGGACGAACGGAGAGGGAGGGCCGCGTCCTCTTTAGGAACGGATGAGAGGTGTAAAGTTGCAAAATAAACGAATGCCAATTCGGAGGCACGAGAGATCTGGAGCGGGCGTTAAATAGAAACAACAAACACGTTCCTCGTAAGCCTGGTGTGCCCTGCAGTAGTTTAAACGGGAGTTTCGCGAGATGACTTGCCGCACTGCAACACTAACTCGATTGATGTCGCTTAAATGCTTAATGAAGATGATATTTGGAACGGCTGTCTTACAAATTAATGGCTATGTGGCCGTGGAATAATTGTGTTGTTGGTTCTGCGTGACTAAATTATGTGATTGGGTAAAATAAGTATTGCGGTGATATATCAGTGGGTATAATACAACGTTTTTTCGTGGATTATCGACTGTTCGCCTAATAATAATGATAATGATAATAATAATAATAATATAAAAGAGTCAAATCCAAATCTGTGCTAATTAAGGGTATTGCGTAGATTACCACAGAAGTACCCAGATTCTTTCATATGCTGGCTGATCTCATGAAACGAGTTTGATTTAAATTTCAAACCATTAGTTAACTAAGCACACTGCAGATTTCTAAAGCTCAGTGAAATATTATTCACTGGTGTATAACGAATCATTTTTTTTAATTAATACCCTACAAAACTCATTGCTACCAGCTTGTAGTAATTCAGAGTGAACGTGATGTTGCGTGAATGTATTACTTGACATTACGATAGATGATAAAATCATATTTGTAATTAGTTTTATAAAAATATGATCTGATCTTGTATCAGACGTCGTTGATTTGCTTCCCTGTGGATGTTTCATTGTTGCTTTTGTAAGAGTACAACTACAAATTAATGATGTAATAAGTATTAAATGAAGCGGTTCGTTACAGTTCACAAAACTGAATGTGAAACGTTGTATTTTACGAATATTCCAAGCGCGTTATTAATTGGCTGGTGTTGGAAACGTCTGTTTGAAACCAGCCACCACAAGGTGTCTTTGAGACGAGCGAGAAGAAAGTCGCCTGCTCTCAGAAAGACTTTTGCCTCCACGAACATCCCCGCTGCAGAATTGACAAGGCGCTTCGGACAGTCTTCCTCTTCCAACTCCTTTCCAAGACGTTTGCCTTCATTGTGCGTCTCTCGGCTCAGCCCCGCGTAGACTGAGCTCCAGCCACGCCCCCACCCCCGCTAATGAATAACTAAGAGCACAAATAATGTCACAATTCTCACTCATTGTGAGGCACGGGAGAGAGAATTTCGTTTCGAATTCACGCCGGTCCTTGTGCTCCTCTTATTTGCGCTTTGTGTAAAGAAAGATAACGTTTTGTGTATCGCTGAAAGCCACATTGAAATGGAAATGTCGTTATTGATCAGCCATCTCCATGGAAACACCACATTTTAATAGCGGGCGTCGGCAGCCGAGGCCGGCACTCTTATTGTCTGCGCCAGCGTCTCTCATCCCGGTGGAGGGTAGGGGGAGGGTGAGACGGGCGAGGAACGGCAGGGACGGCCGAGATGAGGCGGGGCGTCGAGGCTGAGCTGTGACGATACGCGCCGCCGCTGCCTACCCCGTTGTTCTCGCGGCAATTATTTGTTCCTGCTATCCCCGATGGACCTGCGCCGCGATAAATACGGCAGCCGGGCGGAACCGCGCGGAGAGCAGTTGCAGGCAGTGGGAGCGCGAGAGGGAGAGAGAGGGAGAGAGAGACGAGATCGAGCTCCGAGACGAAGAGCGCGCTTCTCCGAGGAAGAAAGGGACAATGTAGAGTTCCGTGGCGTTCAGGAGGAGTAACTCTGCCGGGCTGGATGACCCGGAGTCGGTGCTGCATCGTTGTGACGAAGTGCGGCGGCGGTTCCGCGGACCCGTTCTTGGCGATTCGGTCGCCCTTAATCCGAGAGGCCTGTGCTTCGCCGGCCCCGTCGCCTCCCGCGCCCTCGGTCCGTGGCCTCGTCCCGTCGACCGCCGTCTCCGGGCGGCCCAATCTCTGTGCAAATCACCGAGGGATCTCCATATGGTAATGGCGCGTGGTCCATACGCGGACGCTCCCCGCCGGGGGGGATGTGAGGCGACGGGAACGGCGAGGATGGACGGGGGGAGTGGCACGGTTGACGGGATGGCGTGACCGGCAGCAGGGTTCGGCTTGGGCGGCGTGGTCGTTGGAGGGGGCGTGGTCTGAGAGGGCGGCGAGGTCAAAGTGTTGCCGTATGGCGTGGTGTGAACGGCGTGGGCGGAGTGCTTGGGTGGGGTGGCGGGGGCGGCGGGGGCGTAGGGAGCGGCGGGGGCGGCGGGGGCGGCGGGGGGGGGGGGGGGGGCCGCTGCCAGGCCACGCGTGTGCGCCGTTCTCTTTGCGGCGGCGTGTGTCTCTTGCCTTAACTCGCCTGGCGCTGGGATACATTATGACGCGGGTCTAGCAAACCGTACGTTTCAACATTTTTATCTACGTGACGCGGAATTACACGGGAAAAAGTGACATCTCTGAGGGAAGAATGTAAAATGCATGTGAAAGATAAAAAGAGAGTAAATCACTTCGTTCTAAAGTTCTATGGTTTAGTGTGGAGTGTTCCACACACCATAAATATACGGCTACGTCCATGAAAAGAAAAGTTGTGTGTGTGCCATTAATTATGCTCGTTTCTAGCCACGTTACTCTGACGAGAAAAGAATACCTTGTTAATAATTATTCAGACGTAACTGAACCAATTTTTTGTTAAGTTACATTATTAAAAATCTAATATACTATTTTCTGAAATGTCACAAAAACTAATTTTTGTAGTGTAAAATATATTTTTGACCTTTTAAATTACACCGGGTGCGGTAGCTCAGTGCATCAACTGATGCCACTGCAGCGCCTCTGACCGGGAGGTCGTAGGTTCTAGTCCTGACGGCGGCAGGATTTTCGACACTAGCTTTTCAGCTAGGTCGAATTCAGTCACTGCCTGGAGGAGAATTCTAGCGGCCGGCTGCTCTGATCGGTAGTTTTCCGTGGTTTTTCCGATCAACACCAGGCGAATGCCGGAGCAGTACCCTATCAAACGGGCCACGGACCGCGAGCGATCTGTCCCTCTTCCTTGTCCTATGCTCTCTCACTTACACTAACATGCACTGCTCTACCACATATTCCGGGAGATCGATCGGGAGCTTAGAGCTTGTCCCGGCTGGAGCGGTGCCCCGCTGGTGGGAGAGTCCTGGTTAGGGGGAAATCCCACTAGCCGACGTTAGGTCGGCGCCGGATCTCGCCATTCAGCGGGGGAAGATCACCGCCATCTCCCGAGAAAAAACGTGCATTACACTAACGGGACTAATGACCAAAGCAGTTGACGCTCCCGGAAACACGAAAGAAACAAACCTTTTAAATTACATTTTGTAGCGAGTTATGTCATCAAAGATTTATCCATGTCACTCTTTGAAAACCTTTAGAAAATCCACTTTAAATAAAAATAATATTCTCGAAATCAGGTCGTATCAGCTTAGCCAAATTCTTAGTCCACAAGTCAAATTGGTGGTATTAGGTAAGTGTTTACCTTGAGGTTCTTTGTTTTTCGAGGGAAAACCACAATATATTCCGTTTAACCTTCTTAGTCTTTCATCATTTCGCCTCCATTTATGAAATCCATGAATCTTTTTCCAGCGTAAGTTTAGACCAATTCAAACCTTGGTACGACTCGCACTTCTCTCGACGTCATTTAAGATTATAGGGGACGGTCATATCGAGATGGGCCATCAGCACCTTTATTAACGGAAGGAGGGAAGGTGGGTCCACGTGAAAAAGGTGAAATAGAAAACAGACAAATTTTGGTACTGAGATATTTTTAATACTAAATGTTTTTCTAGTAAAATACACACGACAACTGGTGTGTAAAATAAAACCCTGTGACTTTAGCCGTGAAGTAAACGTGTCAACTCAGGATAAAACGTTTTTCCTAGAAAATGACAATTCTAGAGATGTTTTGTTATCCACGTATGCTTCGGCGATATGTTAAAGTACGCAGTTCCAAGATACAGACTTATATTTCCCGCCAACATCCCGGCAGAGGTACGACGCAAGAAGCAGAAGAAAGAAATTAAGGAGCAAACATTCAAAACGTGACACGTAGACCGCACTCTTTTCCAATAAAAATTAAAAATATAGAACATATTTTACAATTTTCAACACCGTCTTTAACTCAAGGAATGAAGTACTATATAATGTGTATTAGTGTTATTTGTGATATGTCGTATTTGGAATGCATTTGTTGTATTCTGCGCGTTGTGTGCTTGCCATAAGATAAACAAACAAATAAATACTTAATGTATTGTAAAACATCTCACGGTTTGTTCTGAAAATAAAATTCTAGGTAAAAACTACAGAAGAACTCAATTTCTACCGATGGCCATGTCACCTTTAGAATGTTTTCTTCTCATATAAAGTCTGGTTTGTCGTTTTCTTTCGCTGACTCAGCCAAGACGTGCAGATCCTCGGAGCCGCAAGGCGCGAGTGGTGAGCCGGATGATAATGACCGTGAGGGTGACGCCGGGCATCGAAGGCGGTGCCTTCGGGCGCAGACGATCTCTGGTGGAGGGGGGATGGAGAGGAGAATGGAGGGGGATGGATGGGGCGTCTGGAAGTCCAAGCCGTCCCACCGCACGCAGCCGCCCCGGGCGTCCCATCGCTCATCGGGCGGGGCGGGGCGGCGGGGGCGGCGGAGGCGGCGGAGGCGGCGGAGGCGGCGGAGGCGGCGGAGGTGGCGGAGGCGGCGGAGGCGGCGGAGGCGGCGGAGGCGGCGGAGGCGGCGGAGGCGGCGGAGGCGGCGGAGGCGGCGGAGGCGGCGGAGGCGGCGGAGGCGGCGGAGGCGGCGGAGGCGGTGACGGTGCGGGCAGCTCAATTCACAGCGCCCCAAGATGAACGAGCGGCCGAGTGCTTAAGACAGCGAAGACACCGCGGAAGTAAATGACCACAAAGGGAAGAAAAGTGGGGCGAAAAGTAGGAATTCTTTTTACTCGTTTACTCCGCGAGAACTGCTGGGCTCTCCAGCTCCCAATAAGGCGAGGGAGTGTTGGGCGGGGTGGAGAAGAGGGTTGGAGGGGACTTCTTGGACTGCATACTGGGGCGACGTAGTGGTGATTTCTGTAACCTTGATATTTTACGCTTTGCTGTCTTCTTACCCATTTCCTCTTCCGCTCTCGTCTTGCGTCTCATCTTGCGACTCGTCTTGTGTATTGGTAGAGGTATCTCAATCAAATCGACAGGATTTTCGTCACTAGTTTCTCAGATAGGCCGAATTCAATCGCTGCCTCGAGAAGAATGCTAGCTGTCAGCTGCTCTCATCCGTCGTTTTCCATGGTTTCTCCGATCAATACCAGGTGAATGCCGGAACAGTACCCTAACAAACGGGCCTTGAATCTCGTGCGATCTTTCCTTCCTCTCTGTTGTCCTATTCTCACCCGTTTGACACAAACACGCACTTACACGAACATGCACTACACTACCACACATGCCGGGAGTCCTGTTGGGGCTTAGAGGTTGTCCCGGCTGGGGCGGTGCCCCGTTGGTGGGAGATAGCTGGTTGAGGGAATGATCCGCTAGTCGGCGTCAGATCTCACCATTCAGCGGCCGACGTAACGCACGTTTTTCACATTATCTGTCTTATTGATTTTCAGCGCATACAACGTAAGACTCAGAATTATGATTCGTTTATATACCGTTCCCTTGGCTATGACGAGCCTCACGAAATTTCCCGAATCACTCACTTCTAGGTCAGTTTCATTCATTTATTTATTTCATCCACCATTGTGTATTCCAGGTGATACGAGGAGCAATCAGTGGGTAAGGAAATTATAGCGGACTCTAACCAGGAAAATCAAGCAAAGAAACTATATAAAAGTTAAAACAAAATACTTAGATATAAGGAAAGGTAGGAAAGTCCGATTAGAAAGGCAATGAGACGGATACATGCTAGGGAAATGGTCAGAAAGTGAAGTGGGGCGATCCAATGTTCTGTTCTTGTGGAACGATATTACTAAAAGAAAATAGATAAAAAAGAATTGTTTTCCTCTCAAAGTTGAGCAAAAATTGATTTTTGATTCTGACTAATATTAGCTTATTCCAAAAAAAGTTAACCGCTGGGACATATAATTGGATTTTATTGTGGTATGCAGTTCTATATTTGGTCCGAGCATATGCAATACCCCGTAACGTAGTATTTTGCCGAGGGAATGAGATATAAATCGTAAGGGTCTTAGTGACTGAAGCTTTGGTGTGACCATCGGCGGATCACTGAGACCAGTGGCGCATTCACAAAATATTTTAGCGCAGGGAACATTTTTTACGTCGATCCCTTTCAATATTTTTTATTTCTTGTTATCAATTGTTAGCTTGAAATATGTGAAAGTGTTCACAATGAGAATACTCGTTTGGAAAGTGATGCAATCGTTACATGGTAATTGTTTTCAATTATCTGAGTAAAATTATAAAATCACCTTGAATTTTGAATTTTGGTAGTTCTGAAGTCCATTCCCTCTCATTCATCGGTTCCGCCACTTACTGAGACAGTAATTCTCCTCTATTGGGGGTATGTGGGTAGAGCAGGCTGCTAAAACTCCCGCAGCTGCTAGAGGTTGTGGCGGGATTGGTTGCGTGTGTGAGAATTTACTGTTTCTCTCGGCGCATCAACTATTTTGTCATAAGTTCCGTAAGGATAGTTCATTTTATATCTGAATGATGGCGATGTTCCTCCCCGCTGTGACTTGTGATCTGGCGCCGACTGAACGCGTCTGCTTGCCAGGTTTTCTCCCTCCGTGTATTTCCCCCAGCGGCGCACAGCTACTACCTGGAACAAGAATCTAAGCTCCCGACTGGTCCCCTTCATGTTTTGCAGTGTAGGGCATGTAGTTGTGTGTAAGGGAGGGAATAGATGGAGACTAAGAAGAGGAAGAAAAATATTAAACGCGGGGCGTATCCCGTTAGTTTAGATACTGCTCCAGCATTTACAAGATATTTTTATCTGGTCGAGAATCCATCGGAACAGCTGACCGTCGTAATTCTGCTCTCGGCAGTGGCTCAATTCGAACTTAATAGCTAAACAGCTTGTATGGAAAATCCGTCTCCATTTGGACTCGATCAGAAGAGACCTTCCGCTCAGATAGGCTGCAAGCGGCCACGGAAGTTGTCACTGATCCATCTCAGTCGGTGGCGTGGTTGCGGGTCTAGGGGGTGGGGGGAATGGGGGGGGGCGTCGTGACCGGCGCTGTGCGGCGAGCCTGGGGCGTGGCCGGCCGCCGTGTGTCATGCTCTGCCGCGCACAGCACCCGACCCGACCCGGCCCAGCTTTGCTCGGCTCGGCGCCGCCCCGCCCCGCCCCTCCGCCCAGCTCCTCCCCGCCCCGCCCTGCCCCGCTGTGCCCCGCCACTCCCCACCCCGCCTCAGTCCCTGTCCCGGGCTGCACGCGTGGGCTTTTACGAATTGCCACTGCTCGTGCCCTGTTACGGCTCAATGGCCACTACTCGCCGCCGAGGTTCATAGCGCACTCTATTCAGTGTCCAAATAGAATGGGGCCGGCCGTGCTAAAGCGTGTGGCGTGCTGCCGCGTCGCCCCGCGCCGGTGAGGCCTGCTTTGTGTGCGGGAGAGTGTTTCACAGCTGCTCCGTACGCAACTGGAGCCGTCTCTTTATTTGGCCCAACACCAGCAACAAAGTTAGCAATGTTGTTGTTGGAAATAAAGTCCTTGTTAGTAGTTTCACAATAAAAAATATACTTTTGTTTAAACCCAGGGTAGTGGAATGATCTACAAAGAATATTGCAACAAAGACGCCTTCAGAGTAGAGTGAAAGAAGTTTAGGGGAAACAGTTAATCAGGAAGCATAAAACAAAGAGAGACCACAAATATACCTAGATTTTAATAAATGGAACTGCAGATAGAGATTTTGAGTATTAGAAAGTAATGTAGAATCCAAGGAGCAGAAATGAGGAGTGTAATAAACACTCGAAGACTCGGGGCCCTATCCAAAATAAATAACTTACATACAATAAAATTAGAGAAAATGAAATGAAATGAGAACTATCTTAAAATAATGGCAATTTTCAGGCTACCAGCTTTTGCAATGGAATATTATAAATCAGCGAGGAAAATATCCGAACATAAATTGCACGAACAAACTATGAACTGAAACGGTGGCAGAACCCAGTTCTTGAAGGGAATACATATTATCGTATGATTGATAATAAAGCATTGTCTAGAGCTTCATTATAATTGCAAACCCCCTAAAATCGTAAAAAGTAAAATCTACTGAAAAAAGTCAAATGATGTTTTCACTCTCGAGATATTCATCTTTGAATAATGCTAGCTCCTCATGTAAGTGTTTGACGATGTGAGTCCCATGATTTGCAATCCAATTGAATGATGTATTATTTATTCTATTAGTATAAAAGATACATTGTGTATCAAACGAATAAATATATATGCACACATATATATACAGTACCAAGTTTAAATCCGTGAAATAAATTAAACAAAGTAATGGTCAGTTTAGAAATGAACATAGTTTAAATACTAATTCAAATATGTATTCTATAATTCATTTAATAATATACTGCGACTAAAAAAAGCAGACCTTTGCCAATGCTGCTGACATTTAATTCTTGTTATTTGGATAATCTACTAAACCGTTACGTAACCTCCTTAACGACTTGCGTCACCAAAGCACACCACGCGCTACACAGAACTCTTCATTATAGCAAATGGTGTTCCAGGAGATTCTAAGCGGTTTATGGATTTGCTAGGCATCCATTTGCCCAGAGAATTCATTTCTCATTGTGTGTTTCATTTGCCACCTGAACGTAATCTCCAGGGTTCAGAATTATTCAGACTCTTATGCATGCTTAAAAGTTAATGAAACATGTATTGGCCCAGAAACATGGTGCGATGCAGATGTTTTTCCAAAATGAAAATATTCATCCGCCAAAATATTCATATTTTGCTTAAAGATGAGTTTCATATAGGTTTGTTTACATTTTTGCAAATGTAATAATTGTTGTTGTTCTCAGATCACCTATACAGTAATTATACAAATCAGCCGCAAAGTATATTTCTTCTACTTACGTGTTCCTATGCAAAAAACATGTTTCAGTCCCTCAATCTTCATTTTACTGTAGATGATTTACTAATAAAAATGATTGTATACTCGTTAGCGAGTCCCGTCAGTGGAAGATTTTCGACTTGCTACTGGTAGTTGGGCCGAACTCGAACTCTGTCTGGAGGGGAATTCTAGGAGCTGTCAGCTCTCTCTGATCGGTAATTTTCCGTGTTTTCTTCTCTCAACGTCAGGTGAAAGCCGGGCAGTACGAATGGACCACTGACCGCGTGCGATCTTCTTTTCCTGCATCCCCTCCATCTTGTCACTTCCTATCCTTTCATACACCCCCGCGCGCACAGACACACACACACACACACACACACACACAACACAACACAAAGACCCACAAATACTTACATACCCTTCACTACCACACTTAGATCAGTCGGGAGGTTAGAGATAAACCCAACTGGGGCGCAGACCCTCTGGCGGGCAAACCTATAAAGCCCCGCAAGGCGGTATGTACGCCGTTGCAGCGAAGAGAAAACTGCCACCTTAAGATATATATATATATATATATATATATATATATATATATATATATATATATATATACACGAGACTACCTCAGGCCTGTACGCGCCCGGAATCAATACTTATTCTTCCTCTCCCACTGCAGCCCCATCGCCCGAAGACACAATCCCGTGCGTAGTGAGTCTACGAGCGGATGTCAGTGTTGGTAGTAAAATGAATTCGAGTATCATCGAAAGTCCCTGTCAGAGGGCAATGGGGGCCAACACGCCAACGACCTCGCGCCAACCACCGCCCCAGCGCGCGCCTACGGCCAGCGCCCGCGTCGGCGCACATCGACCGGCCAAGCGATCCCGTGTAATTGAATAAATCTTGCCGGACGCGAACAGCAATTGACATTCACATAGAATACATTGAATTATCGTCATGTTTGCGCACGTGCCCCCTTCTATTTTTAGGAAAATTTCATTTTGAAATGATACGTCAATCATAATTTTCCGATAGCTCTTTTCCCGATGATCGACCGTTTGACCGGCAACGCGCTGGAGAGCGGGTGAGCGCGAAGGGTGGGGATAAGCGTGGGGGTGGGAGGGAGCATGGAGGAAGGGGTTGAGCGCGGAGGGAGGGGGTAAGCGTGGGGGTGGGAGAGAGCATGGAGGGAGGGGTTGAGCGCGGAGGGACGGGGTAAGCGTGGGGGTGGGAGAGCATGGAGGGAGGGGTCGAGCGCGGAGAAAGGGGGTAAGCGTGGGGTGGGAGTGAGCATGGAGGGAGGGGTTGAGCGCGGAGGGGAGCGGGGGGTGAGCTGGAGGGAGGGAAGGAGGGAGGAGCAGGAAGGAGGGAGAGAGCATGGAAGGAGGGAGAGAGCATGGAAGGAGGGAGAGAGCATGGAAGGAGGGGGTGAGCGGGATGGAGGGGTGATCGCGGGGGAAGGGGGGAGCGTGGAGGGAGGGAGGGGCGTGGAGGGAGGTGGTGAGCGTGGAGGGAGGTGGTTTGCGTGGAGAGACGTGGTGAGCATGGAGGGAGGTAGTGGGGGGGGGGGGGGGGAGAGGATGAACGTTGAGCGCGTGAGAGTGAACGCGTGACGCCAAATGGCGGACGACACGTGCGCCGCGTGGAGATTGCTGACACTAGCGGGGCTCTCCTCTCTTCCGTTAGCCGACACGCAAATGAAATGGAGGAAAAGGAGGTTGTCTCGTTCGCTGAAAATTGCCGACAAATAATTCTAGTGTGCATATTTTTTGTATTAGAAGTCAATTCGAAAACTCTTGCGTGTTGATGTTTGGAACGTTATAGTTATTCACGACTCTGTTCGTAGGTGCTATGGTTGAACTTCATAGGAAATAATATACTCGTATTTCCTGTGTGATTGAATCTGTTTTGAGAATATGCAAAACTATTTTAAATATAATTCACAATCAATATTTTAAATATTCTTCTTCAAATTAACTGTGAAATATATCAAACATGGTTATCATAAAATGTATGAACACTCTTCTCTTTCTTTGTAAAACAAAATCCTTTTTTCGTTATGTTGGAGCAGAAAAAGCTGCAAAAGAAAGGAAAATGAGTTTCAAATGTCATTAAAAATGGTTTACCAGAACATGTTGTTTTCATGTGATATCTATGGAAAGGCAAACTATGATTTTCAATGTTTATTTTACATTATCTCACCCTAGATATGGCATATACTTTGTTTTATTTATAGTTCAAACGAACATAAGCGACAACCATATAATACATGTAGCAGAATATTAATAACATTTCTTATTATGCCAGAACAATTGTTTTCAAAAACACTAGTATTTTTATTCCAATTTTACATTTCATTTAAGAGGTTGATTTCTATAAAAATGTAATTACATTTGCTGTAGAGTTTGATATTGGGTAAATTAGGCAGAATGCTGGATACCTTTTGGCATATATGTGTGTAAATGGGAGAGAACGCAAATGGTATATAGAAGGATGGTTTACAATGATCACAATTTTCCATTTCTTTTGTTAAAAAACATTCATTCACAATTTCGTATACAATGACTGCTAATTTTGTTTCCAATTTACATTTACTTCTTATTAAAATGAAAATACATATAATTTCGCATTGTTATGCGGAGTGACTGTCGAGCGCATAATCCCGCGATTAACCTAAATCAGGAATCAATGTCTGCATTAGCAGCGCGGCGCGGCCGATAATAATGCGCGGCGGCGGGCGCGTGGAGGGGGGTCGTCCCTTGCCTGGCAGTGGCTTGCGCCTGGCGCCCGCCCGCGCAGTAATCGCAAATGAGGCCGAGGTGCCGGGCGGCCGCAAATGCCTCGACCGCATTGCGCGCGCGATTGATCCCTGTTACGAGCTCTGGAATGATCGACAAGAGATGGAGTCGATCCGCTGGTGCTGGGAGCGGCTCAATGGCGACGGCGGAATTTGCGCATTGGTCTTGACGACCTCGCTCAACTGGAAGGGAAACCCCGTGACGTCTCCGAGTTTTTAGAGTGATATGATATTAAGTGGTACGGTTTTTTGTACGTTCACTTGTTAAAGTAGCGTTTTCCGTTCTGTTAATCATCCGTTAAAATGAAGTTTTCTGGACTAGTTCTGTAAATATTTTTTGTTCTAGATCGTTAAAATTTTTTTATCGGATTAGTTCGGTAATGTAATATTCTGTTACACGCTCGGATTAAAAACAGCAAACCATCAACTGGTCCCTGATTTACATGACAGGAATTGTTAAGCGGTCTACCAAGGTTTACATTTCGTATACAAAATAAATTGTATGTGCGTCGGTAGAGAGAAAGTTCGGTATTCAGTTATTGCAGGACAGAGATGACTAATTAAGTGATAAGTAAAAAACGTAGTATGCACCTGGACCAAAATGTCGATGATTTTGGATTCGGTTGGTAAACGCCGCGTCCAAAAGTATTAATATGCGACTTCCAAGCATTTATGCTAAGTTATATTCATTTGGTGTGCTGGGAATGCATTACATGCCACAAGCCTAGAACATCCATGCCTTACGGGGAATTCGAACCCACAGCTCGGTTGTAAAGGGAACTTGGGTGTAAATGCTTCTAATCCCTGCTCCACCTATGCCGGGCAGGATCGGAAGACAGGTTGGAAGAGTGGCTGTAGTATTGTTGTGTGTAAAGAAAGCTTACAATTTTAATTGTTTTATGTCGAAGTTAATTCAGAAGTCATTGCATATTTTGCGACGAGTTAGAATGAAATAACCCCCCTCGCTAATCGAGGCGTCGGGTGAAGGCAGTAAATGCACCTTCTCTGAGGACATGTATTGTAGATGAGATTAGTTGCATCTGAAATGTTGTGGCATGGTATATCCTCGGACAGCATCAGGCTTCAATAAAGACCCTTAGCCCGTGAGATGATTGTTGTTGGTAACGCATGTTCAAATGTATTCTCATTCAACATAACAGTGATAATGAAGCTTGTGGTTGGTTTAGCCAAGTCCAGGACAACCCCACTGTGTACTACATCTGTCCTCTCTCCTCCAAGTGACCACGCTGCTTGCCAATACAGAGCAAATAACCCAAGGTAATAACTATTACAGAGGTTTATAACGGTAGGAGTTCTTTATTTGTGACATTGGGCATGTGTCGTTCAATAATTTTTTAACAACTACTATCCTGCAATCAAAATTCTTATTAAACAGAAATATGTTTCTTTTGAATAGGTATAGGTTCACTCATACTCCATATTTTGACTAATCTTATTCATTTCGACAGTTTTAACGGACAAGGCGTGCGGCGAAAGTTGTTAACGGAACGCGGTCGTTAAAAGTACCTTCTTCGGGAGAGAAATACAGGTACAACAATGTACTGTATAAACCTGTCTGTACTGTAAAAACCTGTCTAAGCCGGTATCGTCTGAGTTCATTTTCTTCCTTCTTGTACAGGCTTTCGTCTTATTCAGGTTTGCAATTAAAAGTCTCAATTCAGAAAACGCCATCGTACAAAGAATTCCATCTTTGTACGATGGCGTTTTCTGAATTGAGTCTTTTGTATGAGTAGTTTATCTCACCTAAAAACCACATTTCGAAGGAAAACTTACATATTCCGGAAGAGAAAGAAAATGACATACAGATTCACAATACGAAGTCTAATGAAACAAAACACTTTATAAAAAGTAAAATAAATATTATTTTCTTCAATAATTTTAGAAACATAAATTCATCTGATGAATAAGACTTCGGCTATTCGCCTAGGTTCTCGAGAATATTAAGGTAGTCACTTATAAAAAATTATTTCAACTACTCATATTTCATTTTGTGTTTGTTGTTAAGGTGTTGAGTATTCCCGACTTTGAATTTCCCTGTCAAAACCTCGACAGAAGTGTTTCTTGTTTTGTGTTTTTCAATTAGTTTAATTTTCTCACCAAGAGTTAACGTTTTCAATTTGTCGCCTGATATAAACACTTCATTAACACACCACCTACAACGCGTCGAACTGAACCACAATAAACCCAACCACTGAACCCATTATAACCACTGAACCCAAAGCATGCATTATAAGAACTCTGCAACGGATTTCCAACGGACGTGTGTAGTTCAGTGCTATTACAAATAAACTGGTTTTCACCCGCGTAGCGTGGAAGATACGACTTCTAGACGAGAGTTGATCTAAATGACTCATGGTACGATGTTGCCTCACTTGCAAGTCAATGTTTAATTTTGAAACTATTTTCCGTCTTATCCAGAATTTCTTACATTGTCATAACTCTTTTCCGTTTTCGCGTTAGGCAGATTTTGGGCTTATCCAGCGTACTTTGCATTGGAAAATAGTTCGTTCTGACATTTTCCCGGTGAAGGCAGGTTTCCCCCTCACACAGGTTCCGCCTGAAGCAAGTTTTAATGTATTACGATCTGCTTATAATCACACATGGTTTTATGATATTAGCACATCTGAATGATCGGCACGAAGCGGGATGTCTTCGGCTTCACCCTTCATCAGTAGTCATCCCGCTGGGCCGTTCGGTCGTACGCGAGAATCTGCGTGTTGGTAGGGGGCGGGGCGGAGTGAAGCGAGGTGAGGCGAGGAAGGACAGAGCGAGGCGTAGCAGGTGCTTGGTATCTCGGGCGTAGCTCCGTGGTGACAGCCCGCCGGTGACAGGCGGCGAGATGCGGCTGACGAGGAGAGATCCGGTGACGCGGCTCGCGCTGCGTTTACGAAGTCCCGTCCAACGCCGCCGCCATCGCTATGATTTCCGTCGCATTGTCGACGTGAGCGCGTGGTGATCCTTCGCGATGCACGAGCTATTTCAATCTAGGTAAGGAAAAGACGCGAGACTCTGGTAACAAATGTCTCCGGAAGTTTCAACTGGGAGAGACAGGCTGATATGAGGTCTCGGGAACAATGGGTGCGGAGGGAATGAATGTAGCGGGGAGCGGCGGGAGCTGATGAGAGGCAAGATACCCGGGGTGACGCGGTCGCGATTGATATGATTAATGGCGCAGGAGGTATGTCAACATGCTATGTTCGCTCGCGTCATGGAGATGGGTATCGGTGGGAGAAATGCGGCCACTAAACCGACGGTGAAGTCAGTGATATTCATCTAGTTCGCGAAAGTGTTTTATGTTCATGAAACATAAAAAATACACTACCCAGGTTTAAATTTATGAAACAAATGGTGGTAAATAAAATTCTACTTTTACTTTGTGTCGGTATCTTCAGTTTGGTGTAATAAAACGATTCAAAATCATGTATTTGTTTGACCTCCAGTTTGTTATGTTTTATCCAGTAACATGAAAGATTGAGTTTTTAAATTATGTTTTTACAAAAACAAATGTGTACTGACAATTCTAATTATGATTCTCGGACTTACTCGTCAAATAAATATCGTTTTATTTAAAGAGTCTCTTTTTTTACTAAATACTTATTTCTGTTAGTTAACCTTAACTGTTCAATAGAATAAAATGAGTCTTTCTGCAATTCTCGGTAACTACTGCCGTAATTCACGTTGGTTGGGTGCAGTCGATAATATATTTTCATTCATATTCACTCATATTTTTTTGAGTTCTGTATTAAAGACGTTTCTGGATAACGATTTTGTTTCTAGGAATGCAAAGAACAACTTGTTTGAATTAAACACCAGAACCCTCTGAAGCAACGATTCATGTTGTAAGATCAGAAAAAGGGAACTACGCAAGATTTTAATGTTGTTTCCAATTGACATGGGGACTACTTCTACGATAAAACTCTAAAAATAATGATACTTCAACATAACATAAGCATGGTCAAAGGATAAATAATCATTTGAGGCAAAATGAAAAATGTAATTCTGGAATATTTGACATTTGACATATAAAATGTGAGTAGATGCGCTGCCAACTAGTCAATAATCAACGAATCTGGCAACGACATTGTTTTAGTCATGAACTAGATGGTACGTTGGCCCATCAAAGTCGATTCACTTAATTATCCCATTAATGTATGATTACTCAGAGACAGACCCAAACCTCTCGTAAAGTGAATTCCTTGCAGCTGATGGCGCTCTGTATATACGGATATAGAGGGCACTACCTTCGAAACAAGATCAGTCTGATGGCATCACAGCACTGGTCGGAGCCGACATCGTGCTCGCGCTCATCGATTCTCAGAGTCGAGACTCAGCAGACACTAAAGTACCCCCCCCCAAGTCTCCATCACTGCCGCGACAACCTGTGCTATTGCATCCAGCTTCCTCACACCCTCATATTTGCATCTTTTCCATCAGCATTGGTGCTGTCACCTTGCTGCTGCTGTTACTACCAACATTACCACCACCACCACCACCACCACCTCTACCAAGTCTACCTTTATTCCAAAGGTAGCTCAGGGCATCAACTGATGTCACTGTAGTGCTTCTGATCGGAAGGTTCTAGGGTTCCTGTCCATACAGTGGATCGAGGATTTTCGACACTAGCTAGATACGAATCTAGATACGAATCACTAGCGAGATACATGCTAGGACGAATTCATCCACTGTCTTGAGGAGCATCTAACGTCCAGCTGCTCTGATCGGTAGTTTTCTGTGGAAGATACACACACTTACACTAACATGCACCACACTATCACATATTCCGGGAGGCCGGCCGAGAGCTTAGAGTTTGTCTTGGCTGGGGCGGTGCCCCGCTGGTGGGAGAGTCCTGGTTAGGTCCCCCCTAGCCGACCCCGCTAGCCGACGGTAGGTCGGCGACGGATCTCGCCGTGCAGCTGGGAAAAATCACCGCTATCTCCCGAGAAAAAAGCACTTACGGGACTAATGACCAAAGCCGTAGACTCGCCCCGAAACACGAAAAATCAATCAATATATTTTGGGACTCCATTTGTTTTCGTTTTTTCTGATAATTATTTTCACTTTAAATTGATTGTAAATTTTTTATTCAATATTTATGTACTGTTATTTGCATTAAGTTAATAATTTGTTAAAAGGCTACGTTTGAACTTACATTTATTGGAAACTTTACAAAAGTTAACAAACAGTAATGCACGTGTTAGTTTTAGCACGGGTAGATAATTGTTTTGTGGGAATTCTTTCAGCACAGACAATTTTTATATACACATCATTTATTATTTCAACTTAATCATTGTTGAAACTATAAATCTTGCAAAACAGTCAATAGAACATAGTATGTTATAATAATGTATTCATTTAGCACATTCGTGTAAAGCCACGATAATGACCCCGGAACAATGTAACAGCAATACCTATGTGATATATTGGAAAACAACTCAACTACAAATGATGACAAGTAAATTGTACCCCCTTAGGTCTCCTAGGGTTGATGTACAGGTATACTGCAAGTTATTTTTTTAAGATGTAGAAATAAATAAATAATATAAAATAGTCTATTGATATAATTTGTTCACAATTACATGTTAAGGTCCTTCTTATTCCTATTAATAATATCACCCCCGGCACCACTATCCCCGCCGCACCCATCGTCATCCCCACCAGACACACACCGTCGCCTATCCACTCTCCCTCACTGACACCAACCACCAGCGGCTCCAGCCAACACCGCCACCAGCACCAGTGCCGCCTCCCCCGCCCCCCCCGCCCCCAAGTGGCGTTCGTCGAAGCGCCTCAGCCGCGCCCCTAACGCTGATTCTGTGTACGCGGCCGTGTTCATTAGTCGCGCGGGCGCCGGCGCGGGCGCGGGAGGCGGCTGGGGAAGATGGCGGCGGCGGCATCTCTCACCGGTCGATGGGGCGCCGCGTAGAGCGCGCTGGCTGCTCGCAGCGGCCGAGCGACCCCCGGCGCCCGCGCCGCCTACGCTCCCGACGTGCAGTCATTCAGTGCAGCCCCGCCCCCCTCCCCACGCTCCGTCCCGCTCCGAGCTTCCCCGCCCTGCCTCTCCCTACCTCCCCTGCCCGGTCCCGCCCCGCCCCGCCCGCCCCGCCCCCCCGCCCCCCGCCCCGCCCCCCCCCCCGCCCCCCCCCCGCCCCCCCCGCCACGCCCCCGCCCGCCAGGCCACGCCCCCCCCCCCGCCACGCCCGCCACGCCCGCCACGCCCCCCCCCCCCGCCCCCCCCCCCTCCCGCCCCGTCTCGCAACGCACCCAGCCCGCCCCATCCCACCCACTCCACCTCACTCCACCTCACTCCATCCGGCCCTACCCCGCCCTGACCGCCCTGCCACGACACGCTCCTCCCCCCCCCCACACACACTATCCCGCTCCGTCCCGCTCAGCCCCGCACAGGTGCGTCCGGACCTCTTCGCCCCGTCCCGCGACGCACCGCCACCCACCACCACGTTCGTTACCGCTTCTCTGGCATTCAGCTGGTGGGGGTAATGAAAACAAGGCGCATGGGTGGGGGTAAAGTAGGAGAGCAACAGTAGAGGGGAAAAGTGAAGAGTGGATTTCTGAGCTGATACGTTGATTACACAGGTCACCATGGATTGTCCTTTTTTTTATTTTGACACTTGTTTTATACGTAAGTTGATCACCTGAATCCAATAATGCCCTAGCTTCACAGTTTTTAATAATTTCAGAAATTGTGATCAAAATATATTAAAAATATACACATTACCTTCAATGAGTTAGAAACGCATATATATATATATATATATATATATATATATATATATATATATATATATTCTATTATTCGTGATAGTTGATTATGTCTGTTAATTTGACTTGATTATGTAACAGAACACAGCCAGATGGCAGCACATTACACATTCATAGACTTATAAATACACGTATAATAGCTCCATGCTCATAATAACAGACACTGTGCAAAAGTTAAATAAACCAGAGTGGACTAAGATATTCGAATACATATCATCAAGCAGAGTGTTTCGAAGAACTAGTTCGTTTATTGAAATATTTGTTGTGCTGTAACCATACAAAAAGGAAAGTGTGACCCCAAATATATATTTTGCGTTGATTGCGTATTATTGCAAAACAGATACAGAATATAACCTTATTTATTAGAGCTTATAACGCTTATTTTGGAATGAAACTGAGGGATCAGGATAAGCTGTGGACCCCGCGTAAAGTGTGCAGTGTGCAGTGTTTGCAGAGTTAAGAAACTGGTCGAAGGGGAAGAGGAAGGCACTGAATTTTGGAGTTCCTATGGTGTATTGCGAGCCAAACCTAGACAATTGTTACTTTTTATTTGCAAAGTAAAGACTCCCTATAAATAACAGCCACGGAATGGTTTATCCTAATTTGGATACTGCTAGAAGGGCTGTACCACATGGCACTGACATTCCTTTAACAGAATCTCCTTCGAGTTCCGAAGTACTGCATTCTGATTCAAGTTCAACGCGAGACGTATCAGCTGAAGAATCTGATTGAGCTAGCATCGAAAACAAACCTAAACCTTTATCACAAACACAACTGAATGATTTGGTCGAAGATTTAAACCTCTCAAATGATGCTTCTGAAGTTTTAGCTTCACGTCTGAAAGAAAACAATCTTATAGCTCCTGAAACGTGTGTTACAGTTTACAGGCGTTGAGAGAAAGACTCAGAATGTTTTTTAAATCAGATTAATATATTGCACTCACATTCCGAACCTCATAAATAAGTTAGGAGGGGAGTATAAAACAGATTAATGGAGGATTTCAATTGATTCAAGCAAAAGAAATTTAAAAGGTGTTACATAGGTGCTACATATTGGTGTTATAAGATGCGACATATTGGTAATATTTTAGCATCTGTATCAGTCGCACAATTCATCCAACGTTCGGAGATACGACAATCTTAAATTTCTACTCGAAAAGGTAAATTATGAGGAAATAAATGAATCTACAGTGATTTAAAGGCTTTGTGCGTGTTGTTAAGACAACTTCAAGGTTACACCAAGAATCCATGTCACATTTGTGAATGGGACAGCCGAGTTAGTAAGAATCATTGCACAACGCGAGAATGGCCTAGAAGAGACCCAATGATTTCCGGTTCCAAGAACATTATAAAAAAAGCTTAGTAGATCCTTAGAAATCTGTTACCTCCCTTATACATTAAAATGGGATTAATTAAGTAATTTACTAAGACATTGGATAAGAATGGAAGTTGTTATAAATACCTAACCAACAATTTCCACCCTCCCAGAAGGAAAAGTCGAAGAAGGTGACTTCGTAGGGCCACAGATTAGAGAACTATCTAAATATGAACATTTTGAAGCATGTATGGCACCATCGGAAAAGGAAGCTAGGATTGGCTGCAAAGAATGGCGATGGAATACATCAATGATGACCGACTACTGTTGGTTACTGCAGTGAGATGATTGTACTAGAATGCACAAGAGAACAAGTGGAACAAGAACGTTTTGTCTAAGCGACAATGATTCTATTGACTGATCATACGCGTGAAAACAAACAGTGATTTTAACTGTAGTGTAGTTAAAGTAATAGTAAAATAATGGACTTAAATTAATGTGTTTAATTTTTATTTTCTTATCTTTGTTGTGAAAACGTGTAATTAGGTAAACTGTATTTCAGTTCTTGGTTTTATTTTGATAAAACAACGTTTTCAGATTTTCAAGATAGTGTACATATATTTAAATGTAAATTTTTAAAAATCTACGTGATACGGGGAAATGGAAATCATTTCTGTAATCCTTGCACTTTAAATATATAAAATCAGTTATTTGATTTAAAAAAAGGTGACCTTTTTTGTAGACCTGTTATTTAGTGTTTCCGGGATGGTCATCTGAGATTGTCATTTGTCCCGTGTAGTAAATGTTAACCCTTGATGGAGCGATGTTCATTTCTCGACGGAACGTGAAATCCGGTGCCAACCCGTATATTGGCATGTACGGATTCCCCATTTTTTGTCAGCGGAGCACAGCCGCAGCTGGAGCAAGCTCCTAGCATGTGCGGTTGTGCAGTGCGTATAAGAGCGAGTGTGTTTGTAACGGGAGAGATGGTGAAAAAGATGAGGAAGGAAAGATCGCGCGCAATCTACTGCTGACTTGTTAAGATACTGCTTCGAAATTTACCTCGTAGTGATTGGTGAAATAAATGGAAACTGCTAATCTGAATCTGCCCACTAGCAATCTCCTCCAGATAGCTGCTATCCCAGACGGCGAGATGATTTGTAGGGGAGAGGTTGTTGTAGTTCGGTATAGTGACATTGGGAGTATATTAGATAGGAAATACTGTTTAAATCGTATTATGTTTCTATTATTCAAGCATGTAATATAATAAATTAATTATATAATTAATATAATAGTGCAATATATTTTCAAATTATTATTTTATACTATTGTCTTGATTTGTTATATTTCAGTTCATTCAGAATATTGGCTAGTACACATTCCAATTTCGACTTATTAATCACCTTTTTGTTAGTATTTCTTTCCCTTTTCTACAAGACCATCTGTACCTTCTGTTCAATGTTATATGAAATATTACGTTTCTATAATCTCCTTATTTCTATAATCTTCTTATTCGCAACATGAAGTTTATAATGTCTTAAATGCTAAATGTTTTCATCTTTTCCCGATACTCTAGCTTTCGCTCTCTCGTTCTCTCGCGCACTCACCAACGCTCTCTGTCGCTCGCTCTCTCGCTCTTTCTCTCGCCCTCTTTCACGCTCTCTCTCTCTCTCGCTCTCTTGCTCGCTCTCTTGCTCGCTCCTTTTTCTGTAATTGTCACTGTCTGTCTCTGTTTCTCTGTCTGTATCTCTCCCTTCCCCCTCACCGCCCTCTTTCTCTCCCACCTCATGTTCTTTCTCCTACCTCTCTCGCATCTCCTCTTTCCTCATCCCGCGTGCCCGCCCTCATCCCTGCTCGCTTGGCTCACGCGTCCGGCGTCGCCCCTGCGGGCTGCGTCCCGCGCCCTGTTTGACTACCGACAGGAAGCAATTAAGCTGCTGCCGAAGTTTACATATCCTCAGAAGCAGGAAGCGCGCGCTGGGTACACCGGCGGCGCGGACGCGCGAGCCACGAGAGCGGTGGGGGCGGCGAAGCCAGGGCAGCGCGACGAATGAAAAAAAACAAACTCTACCGTCGTTGCATTTGCCGCCCACGTGCGCAGAAAACTCCACCACCTACGTAACCTCCCTTATTCATGAAGACTTCTCTCTCGGTCTCTCTTCGCTCTTAAAGAATTGACCATAAAATCTGCTGAAGAAATTGTCAATGTCACCTCATCCGGTGTCGTCGAACCTTTCGCCTTGTACTTTGTAGTAAGCCGTGTACTCGATACGATTCGTTGTTCCCGTCTTGTCCTGTTGCTTTATGATTCCGATGGGTTCTCCCTCATCACCGCTGTCTCTCTTGTCGACACGTCATCACAGAGCATATAAATACCTAGCAGCTCCAGACGCCCCCACGCCCACACGTCCCCAAGCCCCTACGCCCCACGCTTCAAACGCCCCCACGCCACCACGACCCCAAGCTTCACGTCCCACATCCCACGCCCCCAGGCCCCTACATCCCACGCCTCCTATACCCCACCTCCCCCCCTCCCACCGCCTCACCTCCACACCTCCAACACCCCTACCGCTCCCATGTCCCCAACGCCCCCCGTCCCCACGCCCCCCCCAACCCCCCGCCCCAACTCTCCCGACACCCCTGACCCCCAGACGACCCCGTCATCCTCGACGTCCCCGACGCCGCAACATCCCCAACACCCTCGACGTCACCAATTCCACGGCCTCCCCGAGCGGCGACCCTGACATACCGTCCGCCACCCGCCCCCCCGGTCCCCAACGTCCGCCGCCCCCCAAACCCCCCGGTCCCCACCCTAATCTCAGACGACCTTGTCACCCCGACCCCCGACGACTCTATTGCCCCAGTCCTCCTTGCCCCGTCGCGACGCCTATGTCGCCCTGTCTACTTCGACGCCTCCGACATCCTCGATCCCCTCCCTGACACCCTGCTGCACTTCGCCCTTCCCCTCGACGCGTGCCTCGCGGCGGAGGCACCTGCGCCACCGCCAGCTCCCTCCCACAGCGATGAGCGTGTTTGCGATTTTTAATGGTTAATGACCGTGTTTGTACCAAATAGGAGAAGATAACGGTGCTCTCTCGCTTGCAAAAATAAAGCGCGTAATTCGCCGTGTTTGCTTTGCAACTGTGAAATTGATTCAGTGGCGGTTAAAACATTACCACGAGCGCTGGCTGGGAACGTTCGCCTATCAGAAAATGCGAGTGTTAATATTTACATATGGCTCATGTGCGAGGTTTCGCGGCGGCGGTGCGGCGACCAGTACGACCCGGCACGCGGGGAGGGCGCAACGGGCGGAAAGAGCAGCGTGGGGAGAGAACGGCGTGGAGGGAGAGAGCGGCGTGGGAAGAGAGCGGCGTGGAGAGAGAGAGAGAGAGAGTGTCGTGGTGAGAGAACGGCGTGAAGAGAGCGGCGTGGTGAGAGAGCGATGCAGCGCGCGGGGTGTGAGCGGCGTGGCGGGGGGAGCGGAGGACGCAGGGGAGAGGGGGAGAGAGAAAGAGCGACAATGTGAGGAAGCAACAAGGGGTGGGAGAAATTGACAGGGAGGGGAAGGAGAGGGCGCAAGGAAGAAAGGGACAAAGAGGAATAGGGGTCGGGATAATGCGGCAAGTGGGAAAGAGCAGCAATAGGCGGGAGAGAGAGAGAGAGAGAGAGCGGCAAGCGAGAGAGAGCAACATTGTGGGAGATAGAGAGGGAAGGAAGGAGAGGGAGCAATGAGTGAAGTGCGCGTCGAGGTGATCGGTTCTGTGACCGCCTCTCCCACCGATCCTGCTGGCCTCACTGCTTCACTACCTTACTGCCTCATAGCCTCGCTGTCCCCGGCAACTCGCAGCCCGCAATCTCTCTGCTATAACGTTTCACTGTCTCTCTCACACTACTTCATTCCACCCATCCTCTCAAAGCGCGTCTAACAACAAAACATCTAGGGCAAATAACTAATGTTAAAAGAAAGCAAAATAATATGTTTTTAAATAAACGCTTTGAATGCGACTAGAGTAAAATATAAGGATACGTTTACTTATGAGTATATTCTTTATGTCTCACACACACACACACACACACATATATATATATATATATATATATATATATTTTTTTATTTAATAGGTAATTATTACAGCCAAATTAGAAACTTGATCCAATGTGGCTAGGCCGAAGGCCTTTAAGCCATTACAATACCTACATTCTACCGAGTTCTAACCTTTCGCCTTCTGGTATTCACCCCCAATGGTCTCTCCATCGCCTCAAAGCGGCGGAAACGAGACCATAAGGTACGGCTGAGGGAAAAACCCCTGAAGGGGGAAAAACCTGCCGTCAGAAGCCGAGTACATGCTACTCTATCCGGTTTTTAGACTATTTATTTATTTGGCGCGGGCGTCAGGCATTCTCCTTCCAGTGTTTGGCCTCCACCGCACCTGAAAACAAACAGCACCACAGAAAATCGTCCGCACCAACGCCTCTGCCCTAACATTTCCGATTCCACTTCCCTTCGCCCCCTAATGTGCTTTATTTTAGCCGTTTCCCTTGTATTTTATTTTAATTTAATTTATTTAACTTATTTTAATTAATTTAATTATAATTTATTTAACTTATTTTGATTAATTTAATTTTAATTTATTTAACTTATTTTAATTAATTTAATTTTAATTTATATAACTTATTTTAATTTATTTAACTTATTTTAATTAATTTAATTTTAATTTATATAACTTATTTTAATTTATTTAACTTATTTTAATTATTTTAAGTTAATATATATATATATATATATATATATATATTTTATTGACTTATTTATCTACTTATACTTAACAATTGACTACAATTTATAACTTTTATTTTATTTTTTTTTTTATTTATTTTTTTTGTACTGTTTACTAACCTAACATAACTTACTGACTAACTTAATTATTGTTAGTTTATTGATTTATTACATATTTCTCTCCAGTCTAGGCTCTGCTCGTACTAACCACTGCTGTTTTCCCACTCCTTAATTTCCGTTTCTCTAGTGGTCCGAACCTTTCCGAGAAATGTTCCTACTTCTTTCATGAAATTAGCTCTTTTATCCCCTAGAATGTTTTGGGCGAGCGTTACGTTCCTATGTTGGAAGTAGTAATTTCCCATTCCCATCCATTTTCCTCTCCAAATTTCGGTCGCACTGCAAATTAAAAGGATATGGATCCAGTCTTCCCTATCACCGCAAAGCACACAGATGCCATTACCATTCGAGTCCTTTAATCTACGTTGCATCCACCCCCCGACCCTGAACCAAGCGTATCCCCTCTTGCGTCCTTTGCAGTGTGTTTACGTAACGTTCGCAACCCCATAACGGACTCGCGTGAATTTGCGCAACTAGCGAACGTTTTTCGGCCGTTGCTGCCAGGATCTCTTGCCTTTTAATATCCGCAAGTCTATCCGAAATTAACCGTTCTATGTCACGTGTTCCCCTATCTCCCACCATTTCCGGAGAAACGTCTCCCAGACCTGAACGTTCCAGTAGCAGTTTAATTTTATACGACCAGTAGCGTTGGTTGCTTCCTGTAACTGCACCGAAAACATCTATTTATAAGTGAGTCAGTCTGTTCACCTGCTAATTTAATCCAAAGTTTAATGGGTTTCATTTTAAAATCTTTCCAAATTCCTACACTACCGACCTCTCTTAGGACTCCGGCATTTGCTGCGAATCTAGAGACTCGAGAATTAATTTGAAATAATCTGTTTCGACGCTTTCTAGTCGATCTATCCTATCCACTCCCCAAATTTCTGCCCCATAATTCATTGCTGGGAGAACTAGCGATTTAAACATCGTCTCGCACACCTTTAAAGGCAATTCCGGAACCCTGCGCACTGCGCAAACGATTTCTTTGAGCGCAATTCTTCCTTTACTGTGCGCCCACTATGTGATTACTCCATCCACCATTCATGGAAAATTTTGCCCAAGATATGTAAATGTTTTTACCGGTCAATCTCCTCCTGAGCGTAAAACCATTTCTCCTTGTTACCCCAGATAAATCCATTCTTGAAGACAACTACTTTGGTTTTTTGAATATTTACTTTTAATCCCCATGTTTCACTATACGTTTCTAGGATATTTAAACTTTTTTGTAAGCCGTCAATAGTCTCCGAACATAAAACTAAATCATCAGCATATAGTAGTCCGGGAATGTTCAGGCCCTCAATTTCCGGCGCAGATGTATCCGCATCCTGTAACCACGTCAATAAATCGTTTATAAAATATATATATATATATATATATATATATATATATATATATATATGTTCTTTTGACATCTCACTTTATCTTTCTCGTGTAAATAATCAATTATCAATATTTCTAATTAAATATGAATTTTCTACCTATTGCAGACAATAATACATCTAAAAACTTCTAGAATATTTTATAATCGTTTAACATTCGTAGACATTGAATAAAATATCTATTTATATTCTTAGTTAAGTTTCCACGGGCATCTTCTGTGCAAAGTAAATACAGCTATAAGCATCAAAATTCTTTGTCTAGTCTTAACAATACAAATTGTTTATTGGCCGAGAAGCACAATAAGACATGGACATAACCCAAACATCTGAGCAAAAATATAAATTTTCCGTTTCATTCCCAATCCGCATATGTAACTATTTAAAAGCATAACAAATTAACAAAAACACGTCAAACAATTTTTAGTTATAAAGTTTGCTGAAGTCTATCTTATGTCTAATCTGTTTTAAAAAATGTGATACAAACTTCAACCAACGACGAATTCAATACACATTATTTTATATGATATCTTACTTTCAGACATGATCTTAGCGGGGCAGTTATCTTCAAGATCCGTATATATAATGTAATTCCTCTCTCTCATACATTTTGCCTCGACGTGAGAACTACACGTTTGGTCTTGCTTCTACGCGGGAAGTCATTGATGTTCTTCTGGGTCAATAGAACGGATATTACATGTCTAGGAAGTGAGAAATTGGCTCGCAAAGTTAGAGTTGACTGACGGATTTTATGGATAACCTTAATTCGGTTTTAAATGCGAGATATCCAAGGAAACAATTGAATAAAAAAATACATTTAAGTAAAATAGTTTACAGTTTTTCCTAAACTGGAGTATATAAATAATCTGAGTTGTGAAACGTATGTTATTCGATCCAATTACGTAGTTATATTTTGAACAATGGTAGGCTTCTACAGATTTGTTTTAGACCATTCTGCGACATGACACTTAAGGCATGGATATTATAAATTTGCGTTTGGAATTATTTAGTAGATTGATTCATCTTTTGTCTTTGCAATTGAAATTCAAATTTAATTTCAGGTTCCAATAATACTTTTCAATCTTTTTAACTCGTAATATTGTGCCAATATTCCACATCATCTGCTTTAATGAAAGTTGAAATGAATGAATATGTATTAATCCACGCGAAAATATATTAATACATTATAATATTTGCCCTCAATTTTCTAATTAGAAGTTGTGCTTTAGAAGATTCATGGAAGGAATACATCGTGAAGAAAACTCGCTTTTTCAAATACTTTTGTCTCCAAATGCCTTTATTATGTATGTAGTGCAGACACATTAAAATGTACTGAGCCGAATTTGGTAATGTAAGCAAGATATTAATTCATCTCTTTGTGGAGGACGTATTGAACGCTCACTCTCAGACAGCTGTCCGCTGTCATTCGAGACGAGAGAACCAGGGATATTAAAGCGCACAAATTACCAAACTGAAACACATTGTGTCAAACAGCGCATGAATAAATTAAAACTCCGGCGGCACTAGCCGAATTCCTTTCCTACGCTCCGTGAAGTCACGAAAGTTAAGCGAATTCGAGACTCGCGGGTTCCTGGTTGGGTGACCGGCCAGGATCCCCGGGATCTAACGGCGTCGAGCCGAAAGGATAAAAGGCACTGACTCACTGCGACGTGACGAGACTTGAAAAACATAGTAATTATTAAGTATGGGAATTACTCAGTAACGGAAGATTACCCCAGAAGAAAGCGCTCAACGCCCAACAAGGGTTAAGAGACGCATTGCATCAACAACGACGCAACTAAATAAAAAAACAAATGGGAACGTTGATGATGCTGAACGTGAAGACAAATAATTGAATTATGCGTAACGAAAGTGAAAAACTTAATATGAAACAGAACGATTTCTAACTGTTATGGTTTTCAGATTATAAAATGGTTCAACACTTTTTCTAAAAACAAATCTAAAAATGCATAACACTTGATCCATAAAAGTGAATTGTTTTTCAAACCTAGTTATACTAGCAAAGAAATTGAATGTCTCGCGATGACTATTATGAGTGTCTACAGGAAATATTTTTAAGAGTACGAGTACAAGTGGCATCGTCCAACTTGGATCGTTAGAAGTGAACAGGATCGATTAAGACACTTTAATGAACCCAAATATGCAGGTAAGGGGTTTGCTTGCATTAGGGGTCTGTATGCAGGAGTGTCTCTTTGCAGTGACACCTTCCTAGTAAGAGTGCTAGCACCAGAAATTGTGTTAGAAGCACGAGCTGCAGTTTATAACGGATGAAAACGTAAATTGCGCACTTACCACAGTCATAACAGGTGTTAGAAGTGTTGTTCCATGCACTTGTTTCCAAGTGATATGCTTGCTACCAACATGAGTGAAATTTTTAATAGGAGGCCCTGACTCGACTCGGTACGGAGAGATTTTTCTTGCTCACTTAATTTGTTGTATGTTTACTCGTTTCTATTCTTCCGGGTTCTAAATATTTTCTGTTTAGTCAGAAAGCGTGGAAGTCCCTGCCAATCTTCCATTTACATCTTTGGAGTCATTTCGATCCACGGCGCGACGCGAGGGGGAGTTAGAGGAGAAAGTTGTGGGAGAATGGAAGGGGGCGGCTGCGGGGATTGGCAGCCTTGCGCCGAGCGAGCCCTTTGGCTCCTTTTGGCCTCTTTTCTCTCCCCGTCAAAGTCATTTGCCTGCGGCGCGACTACATACCTTAAAAGGGGCAGTAAATCGGAAAATTGGCAAGCTCTCTGCACTGGCAGCCATTGCTTGGTTACTCTGATCTATCCGCCCCCGGCGCGCCGCGGTGGAAATACCGCCCCTGCCCTTGCCCCGCCCTCGCCCTCGCCTCGCCCCTCGCCCTCGCCCTCGCCCTCGCCTCGCCCTCGCCCCCTCGCCCTCGCCCTCGCCCTCGCCCTCGCCCTCGCCCTCGCCCTCGCCCTCGCCCTCGCCCTCGCCCTCGCCCTCGCCCTCGCCCTCGCCCTCGCCCTCGCCCTCGCCCTCGCCCTTTCCTGTACTTGCACCGTCGACCGCCCTCCCCCATGCCCTATCCCCTCCCCCAACAACTCTAGCCTTCTTGCGATTCTGATCGAGAGGTCCTAGGGTTCGAGTCCCGACGATGGCAGAGTTTCAACCGCTACAGAGCGAGGACGAATTCAGCCGCTGCCTGATGAAGAATTTTAGCCAGTTGTTTTGATTTTTCAATGATTTCTTCTTCCAATGCCGATGCAGTACCCCATCAAACACGCTATTTTTCTTATTCCTTGTGCTGTCATATCCCCTTGCACACACTAACGCACGCACACCCACACTATCACACATGTCGGGAAACTAGTTGTGACCTTACAGCGTTTGTTGAGTGAGGTGTTGCCCCGGTGGAGAGAGATATGATGGGAAAAATCTCTCGCAACCCTACTTGTAGATCCGCGGCGGACCTCATCATTTAGCGAGGGAGAAAGAATCATCCTGCCGACCACCCACCACTAGGTCGCCGTCGTCCCACCTCTGCCCCGCCTCTGCCCCGCCTCTGCCCCGCCTCTGCCCCGCCTCTGCCCCGCCTCTGCCCCGCCTCTGCCCCGCCTCTGCCCCGCCTCTGCCCCGCCTCTGCCCCGCCTCTGCCCCGCCTCTGCCCCGCCTTTACCCCGCCTCTCCCCGCCTCTCCCCGCCTCTGCCCCGCCGCGGCCCTGCCGCGCTCCGCTGGGTCCCTCGACTTCTCCCGCTTCCATTGAAAGCACTGCTAGAGAGTCGGACCGAGGGTGCAGCTGTAAGGCCTCCGTCTCAAGCTGGGGATTTTAGAGGGCGCCAAACGCTTTTGCTAAGGGACATTTGAATGCATGTATAATGTAAATATATTAACGTGTCTTGATTCTTCAAAACTATTTGAAACTTTTAACTGACCCAGGCACATCTAAAATGAGAAATTCAAAAAATATGAATATCAATTGCGAATTTTAGTTTCCAAAAACATTATGCTGGAAATAAGACTACAAACGAAGAAGACACATATTGAAATAATTAAGTTGCTATGAAAAGAAAGAATAAAAAAGCTTTAATCAAATCATTAGCAAAACTTTCCTTGCAACGTAAGACAGATTACACTGATACTGACCGACTAAACTGATTCTGTAATGTACTTAAAAGATATTTAAAACGACCCTTCCACAATGTTTAAATACCTATAGAGAAAATTCTCCAGAGAAGCTTCGTGAATTTTATCAGAAAATTTAACGTACATTTTGTCCAACTCACATGTTGTTCATGAATAGCCTACACACTTTGAACGTTCACATTACAAACATTGTTCGTCGTAGCACTCGGAAGTTAAAGTCCTGCTGTGAAATGCATAAAATAAGACTAAAAGAAGAGTCTCTTGGAGGCTGTGGGGCGTTTCCATGCAAACCCGTGGCGATGTGCTGTTAGCCCCGGGTTGTGTCGATTTTCGCTCCCGTGACCCAGACGGCGTGCGTCGGGCGGGAAAAAACGCCTCGTGAACGCAGCCTTCCGGGAGCGAGTTCCGGGCCACCCCGCCGCACCTCCGGCGACGGGCTCGTCTTCGGCAGCGCGCAGGAACAAAGGGCCTTTGTTCTTTCCGGCGGCGGCTGTGCTGCTGCTGCTGCAGCGCATCCCAACGCGACCCCCGCCCCAACCCACTCCGCCCCGCCTCGCGTTGCCCTTCTATGTCGCCTCGCCCCTCCCCCCCCCCCCCCGCCCCCCTCTCCATCCCGCCTCGTCTCATTCCATCCCGTTCGACTCGGCCTCGACCCACCTCGCTCCGCCCCGCCCCGTCTCATTCCCGCCCCGCCTCACTCTTCCCCAACCCGTTCAGCTAAGCCACGCCCCGCTCCACCCACTCCTACTAACTCCATCTCGCTCCTCTCCACTCCACCGCCTGCTGTACTCCACCCCGCACACCCTGCCCCCACTCCTTTCCCTCCATACCTCCCCCACCCTCCGCCCCTCCTTATCTCATCCCCATGCGGTGGGGCGGTGCAGCGTCTGGCGGAACAGGCGCGGCGGGGCAGGGCGGCGGCCGTCTTCCTAAGAAAATTCGGGACGTGTTTGACTCGGGCAGCGAATCCTTTAGAAAATCAGCCCCCCGGCGCGCGCGTGGGGGCGTGGGGTCCGTGCTCCGCGCCGCAGCCTTCATTTGTCTTCCCTGGCGCGCAGACAGCCGCCGCCACCCCACTCCCACCCTGCCCGCCACACCACACCACGCCGCGCCGTGGGCTCGCTGCGACGGGAGGACGGACCCGAGACAATGCGCGTTTTGGAGTTGCGGCGACCTCGCCCTCGCCTCGAGCCCGCCCCCCCCCCCCCCCCCCCGCCCCGCCCCCCCCGCCCCGCCCGTTCCACCCCACCTTGCCCACCCCGCCCCGTCCTTCCCCGTCCAGCCGCCCCCCGCCCCGCCCCGCCCCGCCCCACGCCATTCCCCCGCGCTCCCCTCGCGTCCCCTACCCCTCCCCCTCTTCCCACCCCTCCCCTCCACTGCACTCCCCGCCCCACCGACCAGCCCAACTTCGGACAGTAATGTGGGCTCCAGGCATATTCTATATGTGGTGAAGCGACTTTGCCATTCATTCACTCGCTCCGTCACCGCCTGGGGATATAGGATTGCAAACGAACAGTTTTAAAGGATTCGTTTCTCATTTTTAGAAAAATATCTGTTTGTTTATTTTTATTTAATACGCAAGTATTACACATAAATTTCATAACTTGATTCTATGTGGCTAGGCAGAAGCCTTTTAAGTCATTACAATGGCTACACTCTAATGCGTTCTAACAGGTTAAATTTTCGTATACACACCAGATTCTCTATCGTAGCACAGTCAAGGAGAAGGAACCGTATAGTAAAGAAAAATATAAGAGGACGTGTAAGTTACATTCCATCATATCTCTGTGGTTACAGTATGAACGCGTGAAGGATTTAGAACATCTAGTTTATGCTGAAGCTGTTATTATTGTTGTTATTTTTTTTGAAGTCTCAAATTTTCGGAGTCTGATCCTTGAAAATGATCAATTTTCAAGAGCGTTTTTAAGTCTCAGTGTGAATTACAACTCTTTTTATTATATCTCCACAATAGTTCTTAAAATTCACATTAACATCATCTGTAAATGAGAATATAAATTATTATGTAATTATCCTCCAGCTACTTCACTACTAGTTGTGGATTGAGAGAGGCTAGATATTGTGCTCCTAGTTTGTAATAATCAGCTTTTCAACCGTTAGGAGGCTGATTTGCTACTCAACTTGCAGCGAACATTGTGGTGTCAGTTTGCTCTTTGCCTACTCAGTTGAAGGGAAGATAATTCGATCTCTCTGGAGGTACTGGATTAAATTACAACAAAATCTCTGGTGAAGCTAGCCCTGCCATCCGGGAATCATCCGGAAGTTCATCCGAGAGTCAAATGGTGTATGATAATCTTTTTAAAAGCGGAAACAATATCTACGTATATTTTATCTACAAATTAATAATAATTATTATTGTTATCTACAAATAATAATAATTATGCTTATTTCTTTATGAAAGATTGTATTTCACATATTACATACGACGACTCTATATTCTATTTCATTTTTAATTCACATTAATGCATTATATTATCTATAAAAATTAATGTACTGGTTACAACAGCGATGTTTCTTGCGTGGCATTAAACACTCTTTCTTCGTGATTGAATTTTAGTGTCTTATAAAGAATTAGTTAAAGCATGTGTCAAAAATTTCTCAACCTACCTTATAGAGTAAAAAAATTATATATATATATATATATATATATATATATATATATATATATAGAGAGAGAGAGAGAGAGAGAGAGAGAGAGAGATAAACAGCATATATTAACAAGTCCACATGAGAACATTTTTACGAAAAGTTCGTAAAAAACCCAAAAAATAATAATTAAAATTTAAAATTTCTGCACGACTGTCTTTCTATTTTTTATAATTTTTGAAGAAAAACTAATTTATTTAAATCTTCTATTTTGTCTCTTATCAATACAAATGAAATTTGAAATGCAAGAAATGAAATGTCATGGAAATATCTCATTTTATTAAAAGGACATTATAATCGTAAATGTTATTAATTCGTAGTGAAAAAGATTCCGTGTTTTTAAATAAACTTTTGTAGATGTGGATCACAGTGCGTATGAATTAATGTCGTTTTCGCAATTCAAGTTTTTTTAATAAATAATGCTAAAATACCTCATCTTCCTCGTGGAGAAAAAAAGTAACGCTTTATTTTTAAAGTTCCTTCGCGCAGCTATTCCAATTTGTCTAGAACATTAAATTACAACTTTTAGAAGCTTTCATATATTTACACAGTACTCCCCATTTACCTTAGTTTCAGACGCACCATTATAAAGTCTACGTATATTAACGCATGAAGGAAACATCAGAATTTGAAAAAACTAACATCTACAAGCAATATACGCCGTGCAAGTTTTGCACCTCTGGCCTGCTTAAATTATGTAATACTTTTGCATATTTCCACCGTGTTCTTCTCTCTGGTCGCAGATCACACCCGCAGACGCCCAGCCCGTCGCCTCACAGCCTCCCCGCTCCCCTCCCTCTCCATCATCCCCTCCCTTCCCCTCCCCGCGCCCTCACCGCGCGGGCGAGCGCGTTTCCCCTCCGTAAAACAAAAGCACTTCCTTCTTGGGCGCTCTCCGGCAAAGCAAACGACCGCCCCCACCCCGCCACCCGCGCCCCGCCGGCGCATCCCTCCCCGACCGCCTCCCCCTCCTCACTCCCCTCCGCGCGCGCGCGTCGGCGCCGAGTTTTCACACGAAAGCTCATATTAATGACTTGTCCAGCGGTTGCGGTCGGGCTTTGTTGGATCCAAAGCTACGGGCGCGCGAGACTGCCCCCGCCCCCGCCCCCACGCCCGACAAGGCCACCGCCCCCGGCGAGGGTGCGCGCTCCGCGCTTCTTTTTTTCGTCGCAAGCGCGTTGAATAAAACGCACGCGGGCGGAGGAGGACGAGGATGCGGTCCGGTATGGCTGCGACCGATGGGGGCGGGGCGGGACGGGCGTGGAGGAGAAACGGCGAAAGGCGTAGCACAGGTCCATTGAACGTACACCGCCACCGCGCGCGCGCGCCGCCGCCGCCGCCGGCGCCGCCGCCGCCGCCGGCCGGCCGCCCGCCGCCGCCGCCGCCGCGCCGCCGCCGCCGCCGCCGCCGCGCGCCGCCGCCGCCGCCGCCGCGCCGCCGCCGCCGCCGCCGCCGCCGCCGTCGCCGCCGCCAAGCGCGCGTCCCGTGACGCCACCGCGTTTCCCAAGCGGCCTCGAACAATGGCCGCCCACTGTACAATAATTCGCCAGGCGCCGCGTCTCGCCGCCGCTACCCGTGCCGCGCGCACGCGCGCGCTCTGATGACGCGCACTGCAAACAGCGGCCTGCAAACAAATGAGCGACGGTTTTCGCGACGGGTGGCCGTCGGTGGCGGTGACGACGATGATGACGATGCCCGGTCAACGACGACATTCGTGCGACGAGGATGATAGCGGCAATGGGGGTTGCGATGGTAGTGGAGATGGCGATGGCGATGACATGTACGATGGCGATGACGACGACGATAGCGACAACTATGGCGACGATGCTGGCGACAAGGATGGCGACGATGATGGTGACAATGATGACGATGGCGGCGAGGATGGTGACGATGGCAACGGCAATGGTGACGGCGACGGTAGTGTGATGTCGACGGAGCTTCCGGTTTCTGTTCTTGAGATGCAGCTAAATCCAGCACGATGACCGCTGCGAGAAACCGTTCCCTCTAGAGAGACCTTCGTACATTCACCGCACTCCTGCCATAGAAGCGCCAGGGTTTCCATCTGCAAATGGTGGATTTACTGTGGCGCTAGAGACTGTGTCTGTGAAATACATGAAATTAGATGTGGGGCTAGAGAAGTAAACGGAAGGTTCTTGGCGCCGGTCTTGTAGTACTGTGCAATATCTCTTGAAAACGGTGTACTGCTTCGGTGCGTTCTTCTTTGTAGTGAGCGGGCATTAAAAGTCAAGGCTCCTGAATTTATGTTCTGCGTTTCATCTCCTCATTTGCTCTTAGGAATTTTACAAGAGTTACTGTATTGAAAGGGTCATGTTAAATATAAAAGTAGAGCAACATAATTTATTCCGATTCCATATAGAATATATTTTCCGGGGAAGATTTTACAACCTAGGAAAATAATTAACTCGGTTGCGGTGTTGGTGAAATGAAAGGAGATAGAGAAGTCTATTTTGTGGAATTGGGTGGAAACAATGATTGGTATAATTTGAATTTATTGTAAATGTCCATGGGATTAAGTAAATATCCATTGCCTTATCTCTAAATATATAAACAATGAATATGTCTTTTACTAAGTACTAAAAATATCAATGAAATGTTAATATTTTAACAGTTTTAATAAAAAAACACATAATTTGGAAGAAAGTATCACTGTCACTATAGATTTGATAAAATATTGTTACTGTATTCGAGGTTCAAAGTGATATAACGTAACATGATATCCTAAACAAGGTAGAGAAAGCCACCAAGGTTCAGCGTCGCAGCGAGAACGGTGAAATGAACGCCAAAGATTGGCTGTTATCTCTTTGCCTGGGCCAAACACATCTGGACTCGTTCCGGCTTATCGAGTGGGACGACTTTGCCTCTCTTTTCCTCGGCGCCGGGCGGCACCCCATCGCCCGGGGCCACACGCCGCGAATTTCATTTTCGGCCGGGGCCTTCGGTCGCCACCCCGCCCCAGCCAGCCTCGCCGCACAGTAGGGCGAAAGGGCCGGAAAAACGTACTTAGCAAGTTTCGTGGGCGTGTATCGATAAGCAAAAAATATTTTAAAACAGATAAACGTGTATGAATTAAAATAAATCACACTGGGAGATGTGGCTCAGTGCCTCAATTGATGTCACTGCAGCGCCTCTGACCACCCGGTCCTAGATTCGAGTCCCCAAAGTGGTAAGATTTTCGACACTAGCTTGAGAGCTAGGTCGTATTCAGTCGCTGTCTGCAGGAGAATCCTAGAGCCCGGCTGCTCTGATCAGTAGTTTTTGGTGATTTCTCCGATCAACACAAGGCGAATGCCGGAGCGGTACCCTAACAAACGGTACACGGACCGCGCGCGATCTTTGCTCCTTCTTCTTCTTTGTCCTATCCTCGCCCCTGACACACGTAGGTCGGCGCCTGATCTCGACATCCAGCGGAGTAAGATCAGTGCCACCTCCGGAAGAAAAAACATCCACTACACTTACGGGACTAATAACCTGAGTAGTTGACGTGCGTGGAATCACTAACAACCTACCAAAATAAAACGTGAAACTATTATTACGGGTGATTTAGCGCTTGTAGTTCCAAGCGTGCTTTTTTGGGTAAGTCATGAGTTCGAGTTCAGTTGCTGGCAGAGTTGGAGACCGGTTAAATATTTGTAGCTTGCCCGGACGATGCCACTATCGGTACTTAGTTATTTCTAATTTTACAATTTTGCTAATTTGTCTGTCAAGTTGAGGTTCCTCTTGAGTTACAGCCTCAAAGGAAGAACAGTACTTTTTATCTCCGAAAATAGCTCATTCTGAAGTTGTAGGCGGATAGCTTAGAAAAAAACTTGAACTGAGTATGCACTATCATTTTGATACACGTTGCGCCCCGTCCATTACCATCTACTACTCCCCAGTGTCTTTTTCCTTGATCATTTCATATGATGACACCACGCGTTCGATATCGGCAACAGCTGCATTACACGCATAGGACGCCAATCACGTGACATCAGTGTACGGTTGCGGAGACCCGAGATGCTCCGTTCGGAGATTTTCCTAGATTCTTAGAACAAGGCTGCTCAACTGCTTCCCTAGGCCAACAACCGGTATGACCCGCTGCTTGTTGAGTCTGCCCGACGGGCCGGAGGAAGGTTGTTGGGCGAGATCGGCTCAAGTCTAGTGAACTGCAAGTGGCACGCGGACCACTGCAGCGGGCCACCGCATGGAGTGTGGCTTCAATTCTTGAAATTAATCAGCCCTAGCTTAGAAAATATATGTTACTTAACACCTCTGGAGGCAAGTTCCGCCATGAAAGGCGTTTTCTACGTAGTGCATCTACAGTTTCCTCCGGCCGTAGTGTTTTAATTTGCGCGCGCGCGTTTTCGCTCGTTTTGGACCAGTGTGCTCAGTGGCCTCCGACCCACGCAGGGCCCGGCTGCGCGCTTGTGGTGAGATTTTGATTCGCGGCCTCGGTTCGCAAGCGGGTTATATTTGATTGGAATATTAAGTTTCATAACGTGGCCTCGCGCAAATTGAGATTCTCATCCCTACCCTACCTCGCCCTGCCTCGCTTGCCTGGCCTGCCCCGCCCTGTCCCGCCCCGTCCCGCCCCGCTCTGCCTCGCCCCGCCCCGCCCCGCGCCGCCCCGCCCAGCGTCGTCCCGCCCTTTTCGTTCCGTCCTGCCCTATCCCGCTCTGCCTAGCCCCTCTCGTCCCCCCGCCCCATCCCTCCCCGCTTTAACCTGCCGCACCTCACCCTGCCCCCTCGCCCTTCCTCACTGTCCTCGTTTCACCACTACTGGTTCCCGCGTCCTCCGCCGAGAAATTGTGTTGGGCTTGACCCGGGAGAAATGATGGCCTCTCTGGTTCCACCAATGTCACACGCGCGTTCCCTTTAGCCAGGCCCCTCGGGTGCGGTGGCTCAGGGCATCAACTGACGCCAGTGTAGTGGCTCTTACCGGAAGGTTCTACGGTTTGAGTTTTTGTTTGAGCGGTCCATCCATTTGAGAGGACAGCCCTCCATTGGCCTCAATTGTTCTCTCGCCCCCCATTGCATTTTAAATGTCCTTCTTTTAGTAAATTTTTAACATTTGTGGTCATTTATTTTATTACATGACTAACATCTGTTCCGTTGTATCGTTTATTGTTTAATTTAGAATAGAAAATGTGTATATCCTTCTTCTGAACTCTGGCACACGCATGCATGATAGTGTCTCTGTCTAGCGACTAAAAAAACGCGACGATCAGACCATCTTCATCTGCATTTTGTGAACAAATTTTGTCACTTGAATCGCAAATGAGATGATGTTAGTCTAAATTATATATTTATATAAAGAAATGTGTTGATGCTTTATTGTTTTTTCTTCTCGAGTGCCCTCCTTTTACATATGTTGTAGAATTTTTTGCTTGTTTTCCTTATCGAGTGTTCTGCCTTTCACATGAACATTATTGGCAACCCTAGTCCCTACGGTGGCAGAATTTTCGACACTAGGCTAGGTTGAATTCAGCCACTGTCTGAAGGAGAATTCTTGCAACCAGCTGCTCTTATCGGTAGTTTCCCGTGTTTCTTCGAGCGATTCCAGGCGAATGCCGGGGAAGTACCCGCAGTAATGGGCCATGGACCGCGCGCTTTCTTTCCTTCCTCTTCCTTCTCCTATCATCACCCCTTCCTTATACACTCTTCCTCGTACACGCACTACATTAGCACACATGGAGAGAGGCTAGTCGGGAGCTCAGAGCATGTCCCGGTAGGAGCGTTGCCCCTCGGGTGGCAGAAAATAGGATGGAGAATACCCTAAATCCGTTATGTAGGTCGGCGCCGGATCTTGCCAACCAGCGATGGACGAAAGCCGCTACCGCCCGTGATAAAAACATTCACTACAAGCAGGGAACTATAGCAAATGACGTGAGAACACGAAATAGTCAATTAATCCTTAAGCCAGGCCAAGGGAGCTCTAAACAGCGGGGCCCTAACATTTTATTTCTTCTTGGATTCTGGTTATTTTTTACCCGACTGCACGAAGGACCTCTGGTTTTTACAACTACCGTGGGATTTGTCTCTTAACCCGCCATAATAACCTTTCAATCAGTTTATTTTGAATTCAATGTATTAAATATTTATTTACAACGTAGAATGGCTGAATTAAGTTACCTAGAAATCGTAAAGTCGAACATGTATATGGTAAAGCGTAATTTTTTTGAAGCAATCCTTCTGTCGCTTCCAGATGTTACGTTCTAGAGAGAGGTTTCTGAGATTTATTATTAATAGTTGTTTTAATATGTATCTCAATATCACTTAATTTTGCAGCTTATTCCAGCTTGCAATATTTGTAAGCAACTCTATTGCCATGTCCCTCTGCTCTCCATACCCACTCTATAGATTCATTTATGAATCATTGGTCCTCACACATTGTGAATAGTGATGTTTACTCATTATTTCAATGCAATACTAGCAGTTCAGTTTTTTATACAATATATACTTTTACCATAGGATGCTCCAATGAACACCGAATCACGAACTTCTGAAATTTGAAAAGAAGCAAATGCATGCATAATTCAAGAAAAAAGCAATCTCGAAAATCTCCGGGACAAACTCAGAAATTCCAAGCAAAGGTCGCATTTTGAGTACTGCGCAATATTATACAATGCCGTACTTAAATTGCAATCGCAGTCATCTACATGTAGCTGTGGTAATTCTTAAGAATTGCTGATTATAATATTTATTATTTTTGAAATTTTTAATCACATAACTTTGAAAAATTTAAACAGAAAATATAGTAGCAAAAAAATGTAGATCAGAGTAGAAACCAGCAAGAGAGAGATAAACAAAACAAACGAATGTGCTAAATGCACAAAAACTGGCACCTAGATAAGCTTTCAAAATAGGAGGTCTGGGACCTAAAGCATTCAATTGGCAACACTGCTTAATCGGAGAGAGGGTGGGGCGGAGACGTTGGTTGTGGAAACGCCGCAGGTGGCGCCGCTAGATGGGGCTCGCTTCGTCCTTGTCGCCACCCCCGCCGCACACACGGCTCCGGCCGGAGCGAAGAGGCTGGAGGAAGAGGGGGCAACGGACGTATGACGCCGACGGCTCGCTCCGCAGATGCATTTCTCAGACCCCCCATCGCCCTCCCTCGTGTGCCCGACCCCGCCCAGTCTCCCTCACCCGGCTACGCCATTGCTTGCCCGGTCCCGCCAGGTCCGGCATTGCCACGCGCGGCCGGCAAAGCTCCGGCCGCCCGGCCCCGCCCGGCCCCGCCCGGCCGCCCGGCCCGCCGGCCCGCCCGGCCGCCCGGCCCGCCGCCGGCCCCGGCTCCGCCCGGCCCCCCGCCCGCCCGGCCCCCCGGCCCGCCCGGCCCCTCCAGCCCGCCCCTCCAGCCCTGCCCCTCCAGCCCGCCCTCCAGCCCGCCCCCTCCAGCCCCGCCCCCTCCAGCCCGCCCCTCCAGCCCCGCCCCTCCAGCCCCGCCCCTCCAGCCCGCCCCTCCAGCCCGCCCCTCCAGCCCGCCCTCCAGCCCCGCCCCTCCAGCCCCGCCCCTCCAGCCCCGCCCCTCCAGCCCGCCCCTCCAGCCCCGCCCCCTCCAGCCCCGCCCCCTCCAGCCCCGCCCCCTCCAGCCCCGCCCCCTCCAGCCCCGCCCCCTCCAGCCCCGCCCCCTCCAGCCCCGCCCCTCCAGCCCCGCCCCCTCCAGCCCCGCCCCCTCCAGCCCCGCCCTCCAGCCCCGCCCCCTCCAGCCCCGCCCCCTCCAGCCTCGCCCCCTCCAGCCCCGCCCCCTCCAACCCCGCCCCCTCCAACCACGCCCCCTCCCGCTCCACCCCTTCCCTCCCGTACTCGCCCGTCCCCGCCCGCCCCGCCACACCCCATCCTGTTCCCTCCGTGTATGCCAGCCGTCTTGCGCGCTCTGACGGCATTAATCAGAGGCGTGCGCGGAGCCTCCGAGGTGTCGAAACAAGGCTGCGCCTCGCCAAGTGGAAGTGCGAGGGCGACATGGAAAGGGGGAGGCTGGAGAAGGAGATATGAAGGTATCCTGTTACCACTTTAGTCTTTCTGACCGGGTTCTCCTCTGGATCGGGTCCCAACAGTGGCAGATTTTTGACAGTAGATACGTCAAGTGGTGCTCGAAAGGGCCCGATTCGGAAAACAATTATCTAGTATCTCTCCTATTCTAAATGTTTTTTGGGGTGATACTTAAAATTTGTGATTTTCCCCTATGAGAATTGTCGGTTTCACAGAGAATAATGGATTTTAACATCTTGCAATTGCAAAAGCGCATACTTTCAGTTTTTCGCTTATATTTAAAAAACTTAATAGAAAATACCAATATATACAAAACTAAAGTAAACATTTTGTTCTATAAAACACATATATTTAACTTTTAATTTGTTATAATCGATCGATTCAGGAGGTACCCTGAAACGCCTAAAGAAAGTTTTCGCTCTCTGGACAAAATGTGAGTACTGCCCTCCCTATTATATTGCTCTTCAGACTCTAACAAGTCACGGTCCGTCCCAGGCCTTCCCTTCGTCATCCTTGTCTCTTTCCCCTCCACACACACACACACACACACACACACACACACGCACACACACACACACACACACACACACACACACACATACACACACATTTAATTGCGCTGCTTTACCACACATATCGGAAGTCCAGTCAGGAGCTTGCAGATTATCCCGATTGGTGTACCTCCCCGCTTAGGCTAATATCCGGAGGAGAATCACTACCACTTTCGCACTGACATGTAGGTCAACGCCGGATCTCATGTTTAATAACACCTTCACCTCCCATTCACTATACTTTCCGGACTAGTGATCTCAATATTTGAGGCTCCCGGAATCAATGTTCACTCTCACTCATTCACTAATAAGAAGGCGAGGAAAGGAGACTAGACGATTGCTTTTTCCTGAGCGTATTCCTGAAAGGTGTCTCTACTACTCCGTGAACGTATAGTCTCCCGACGTTTCTCTCGCCACATCAATTTGCAACGATTGTGTTTATGAAACCACAAACACAGGAAGCGCCGCTCGTACAACGTAATCACTCGAAAATCAAGCAGACACATTTTATGACTTATTGAATATCTCGAATGTTAGGTTACACTCACTGTTGTAGATCGGATATCCACATTGTTATGGATATTATACCCCGTGTTATCTTCCGGAAGGTGTCTCTATTTATCCTCTGCTGGAACGTGAAATTCTCCATAATCAACGCGTCTCCTTTCCTTCATGTTTTCTTATTCCCATTCCATTAAAATCGGACGGTACATTTCTCTCACATTCCTGTTCGGCTTATCTCCATGCTTCGGATGACTCCGAGAAATCGTGTGTATCCAGAGAAAGAATAATCATTGCCTTAGTTGATTTACATTTCTCGATACAGAATGTCACAGTGCTCGTTTTTTTTTAAATATTTGTTTTATTTGCAGTTTGCTCATACAGGTGAACATTAGTCATATGCGATTACAGCAGCTACGATATTGACATGGGTGAAGTCGTTACGTAGTCATGACTTCAAATAGTGTGTACAAATGTGGAGTTCTAAGGGTCTAGATGGTTATTCTAGAGAATGGTTGCGCTGGAGGTGTCCCGCTTCTTTGCTGTTATCTACTCGTATATTAATTGCCAGATGGTTGTGAGGAATGTTGAGTCTCTTCTCGTATTTTTAATAAAGAAGGTGATTTCTTCTATTATTGTTTTAGATCTTTCTGGAGAGAACAGTTATCCATGTAACAGTGCATGACGGAGTTAATTCCCATGCGAAAGATTAATACTTTGCGATACGAACTTTGCTAGTGTTATTCGGCGCATGACAGTTTTGTGACGTGTACTCCACAGTTTAGCTCCACTCATCAAACATCACGTCGCACAGTTCGTAGCTCACGCTCTACAACAGTCTACACCTTTTACTTGAGCAGACCACGCAATCCACACCACATTTCACATCACACAGTCCCTCCACTCCACACTTTCCACACAGTCCAGTCCACTCCACACCTCCACACAGTCCAGTACAATCCACATTACACCACTCCATACGTTCCACTCCATAGCCACCCCACGTCCCTCACCTCATACCTCACACTTAAACCGTTATATCGCACACTCCGCATTTCACATTCCACACCTCATACACCACATCCCACTCGTTCCTCAGTTTTCCTACAGAAAAAGCGAGCTCTCACACCGCAATTCTTGCTTATTCAGATCATCCTAATGCTTCTCATCTACACTCCGATTTACACTTAACTGCACTTTAATGTCACGAGCTGGAAGGAGAAGAGAACATTGTTAATCAATAGGGAACTCCAATACCAAAAATGTAAGTTCTAACGAAGCTCCCGATTGGACGACATTGTTTACTCGCCTTCCAGCTCGTGACCTTGAAGTGCAGCTATGTTTAAATCGGATTATACACTTTTACACCCTTTGAACAGACCACACTAACTGCCCACTGCCACACTAACTGCCTAGCATGACCAGATCTCCCCGTGCAAGCCGTTCGCCGGCCCGCGCCCGTCGTCTCCTCAGCGCCGCCGCTTCGCGAGGTCCCAGCGGCCGCATTCACTCCCAGCTGGCTTTCAATTCCATCAGTGTCACGTTTGAGCGCGTCGCAGGGGGAGGGGCACGGGAGGAGGCGGCGCCTGCGCTTGCGTCACCCGACGCCTGTCGGTTCCGAGACACCGGTAAACCCGGCTTAACGCCGCGCCGTGCCGCGTCGCGCCGCCCCGCGCCTCCGCTCGACCGGCCCCGGCGAGCGAGGTAGTGGTGGATGGGGATTGAGGGTGAGAGGGGGCAATGCTCTGGGCCGCGTAGGGTGCGCAGCTGAGACGCGGAGGGCGTGGCTGCCTGGGTGGGGGGAATGAGGGGATTGGGGGATGGAGCACATGTGGGGAAAAAGGAGAGACAAAGGTGTAACGTGACAAAGATCTGTTCGTTACCTTTTTAGGTCGACTTCCATCGCCGACCTTTTACCAACAAGAAATCTTTTTTTTAGAATGAAGCAAAATATTTATTTACAGTCATTACTTTTCACAAAGTATTCATTGCTCTATGTTCGTTGTTTACAAGGGTACGTGGACTTCTAATATAAATCCATATGAGTCTGAAAACAAATTATTCATCCGATTTGTATTCCTTCACACGAGTCTTAGTCAGTCCGTCTGTTATTAAAGAACAATTTCTTGTATCGCCTTGTGCTAGGTGTTGGGTCAAAAATAGTATATGTCAAATGATTATGAAATAAAGAGATTGATGAAATGCAGATCCCACGGACATAGAACGTTGTGAGCAAAACTTAAAAGGTTCGGGCAAGCGTTGAACCGTCGAGTACTGAGAGAGAAATACGAAAAAAAAACACTCCACATGACATGAAAGTACTTAAATGAATGTAAAGAATTTAGAGATGAAATGTACTCGTGGTTGTTAGCGTAGAGTTTGTGTGTGTATTTACCTCTGAATTTTATCGGACTCCACGCTCCGGCAACTTATTCGCATCTCCAAACGCGTATTTACGTCGGAGAATAGTAGAGCATCTTTTCTACGTATGTATTTCGCCCAGCATAATGAAGGCATCAACCAGTTATCTAATGTAAATGGAAAATAAAGTACGTCTAAAACTGTCACGGGAAATTACACTCTGTTCACACGTCATCTAGCATTGTTTTTTTGGCTTTGTAACCTTCCAGAACGAAAAAATGTAAAAAATAGTATAGATTTATTTTTATTACCGTGGCACCACTCGGCGCAGTAAGTAGGGCGAAGAAGTAATGGAAGTCCACGCACGAGTGAAGTTTCTAGAAGGGACCGGAAATAGCATAGAACGTCTAGAATTGTGACAAACAAAATTGGACACGATGGAATGACGGGAAATGGAACGAAATCGTGTCTGCGAAACAAGTCTGCGGTCGTGATTGTGAGAGATAATAAAGGACTGGAGGTAGATTGTGAGTGACAAGCAGACGCGAACTCAGAAAAGATTTGAAGGCAAGCAGAGAAGCAAGAGGATTGTATCGAACACGGATGAACGAGGCGACAGCGGTCGACAACCCATTTCGGCTCCCAAGAGATGTGGTATGGAATACGATTCATTGCATTTTGGTCGCATCAAAATAATTTCAATGAATAATTAATAAATGCAATTGTTTGTTGTAAGGCACAAAGAAAATTATGTGTTTTGTACAGAACGCATTATTTTAATGTGATAATCGTATCTTATTTATTATTATGACATTAAAAATAAAGCATTCTATACAAACAATAAATATTTAAGAGAGTGGACATTTGATGAATATTTTCTTTGGACGTATAAATTTTAAAGAGGTAAATTAAAATTAGTGTAATAAAAAAATATTGCCTTGAATGTGAATGCGTTCAGTCATAATTATTTGCTTATAAAATTAATGATTGATGATTTCTTTTTCAAAATTATCATTTGTGATGATGATGTCTGAAAATATAGAAGATTAGTCACGTAACTTTAGCACCTTCTGCAAATTTTGAACGGTTGAAGTATTGCAATGCAGTTTTCACGGAAGTGTATGAGGGAATGCGGCTAATTGATATATGTTTTCATTTATATTTTAACACTTGTATTTTACGAGATATTGAGGTAACTTTGTTTTTTTACGAGCGTTTTTTCCCTTTGAAGTTTGGGTGTAAATCTTCCAAAAAACCTAACAGAAATGATCGGGTAGATACGCACATTTTCGATGTGAAATGACGATTTGCACTTTAGCGAACCGATTCTACAGATCATGTGGAGAATTTCACTTAATAAAATCCACAGGACGATAATGTATTATTGTATTTGAGGCACACACAAACCAGACACGAACTTTATGCGCACTGCGGGCACAGTTCCTTATGACACCGACTGACACAGCATCTGCCAACTGTTGGATACTTGTAAACTGGCGATGAGGTAAGGGGCTAAAATAATTTCTTTTGATGAGTGATGCGCAGTAGAAAATATGAGGGTGCATGTTACTTATTTTCAAACCATCCACGAAGACCACTAAGGCCTACTCAATTCAGCGTGACTACCAGACGCGAGAATAAATACGGCAATCTTCGAATACCGTAGGTAAAAAAAACAACTACGAAATACTAATTTTGTTGATATCTCATGAAAGAGGCATAGTTGAACTGAAGAAATATTTTAATTTTAAATAGATTTTATGTTATTTATTTTACATATCTTACGGGTGCAATTTAAATGTATTAATTGCAAAATACGGTATGTTACGGTATAAAAATACAGTATATTAAAAAAAACGTGACGTGATATGACGTTTTATTGTGATATTCGTAAACTACATATAAAATTGAGTATGATGCGCACTCTACCTTTCTGGAGGTAAAAAATCGTATCCCCTAGTGTTACAAACGAGGGACGTTACGTCAGCCCCGACGACTTTTGCAACCCCTGGAGCGGGGCGCGCGCCCTGTGTGCGCCCAACCAACAGCGCGGGGCGCGTGGGCGGCGGCGGGGGCGAAGGGGCGGGGCCAAAGGGGCGGGGCCGCGGGTGGGCGCTCCTCTGTCGCAGTCGTTGCTTTGGGCGCTGAAATATTGATTGACACGGCGCGCCGGGCTCGTGTTCCCGCCGCAGATTAAAGAATCTGCTTACCTCCGCTGCCGCGGCGGGTGGAAAAAAGAGGGAACCGACTGGGGCGGCTCGGAGCATCAACTCATGTCACCGCAATGCCTCTGACCGGGTGGTCTCAGGGTTGGAGACACAGCGATGGCAGGATTTTCGACAATGGCTAGATAGCTAGATCGAATTCAGCCGCTGTCTGGAGGAGAATCTTGGCGGCTGGTGGTAGTTTTACGTGTGGTTTTTTTTTTTTTTTTTTTCGAAAACACCAGGGGAATGTAGAAGCAGAACCGTAACAAACGGGCTTCGGACCGCGCGCGATCTTTCCTTCCTCTTCCTTGCCGTCGTCCCTTACATTTTACACTTACATACTTCACACTACCGTACATGTCGATAAATCAGTCGCGAACTTAAGCGTGTCGCGATTGTTGGTTGGTTAGTAATTCTGGGCACGTCAACAGCTTAGGTCATTAGTCCCGTAAGTGTAGAGCATGTTTGTTTTCGGGAAATGGCGATTATCTTCCCCCGCTGGATGGTAAGATCGGCGCCGACCTAACGTCGGCTAAGGGGGTCTCCCTAACCAGGGCTTGTCCCGGTGGGGTGGTGGTTGGTGGTTGGTGGCAGACACCAGAATGAGGAAAGCCTCGCAAGTCGACATGTCGGCGGATCTCACATCTCGCGCCTGAGGAACACCGCCACCTCCCGCATAAAACAGGCATTATATTTACGGGATTAATTACCGCAGCAGTTGACCCGACCAGAAATCCGAAATAATCAATCACCAAAAAAATGGAAAGGGGAGTTGACACAGGCTACAACATTTACTGACCTGGCGTCAGTAACCAGTCAGCTAAAAGATTGTAATTCGAAAAAAAAAACAAGTTTAGATGAGGTTTTATGAAATTGAAACCAAAGATTTCTGAAACAAAAATACATGCGTGAAAATCAATTTGAAAGCAACGGAAGGGGAATTTCAGAGACGTTGCTGTAATGTGAGAAAAACAGATAAGGTCACAAATGAAAAGTACAAGAATAAGAATATCATGATAAATTCGAGATACATTTCATGTTTGGGTTTCGCATTGGTGCTGGAATCTGAGCAGAATGTCTACAATAAGGTGAACTTCCAAAATGTGATTCTGTAAATCTCATCGTCGTTGTGCTGATGGAGTTAAACATACAATGCAGAATAGGAACATGTGAGATGACAAGAGGCATAATGTTTGTAGCTTATGCGACATAATTATAGAATTGCAATGCTCCTCTCTTTCTACTAATGTTACACAGTTTTTGTAAGCAAAAGAGAGTTTTGAAATATTAAGTGTGATGTAATTCGCTAAACAAATGTTTTAGCGTATATAGAATATACAGTTTTGTTAATTTGGTTTGTTTATAATACACTGATTTGTTTTTACGTATATTATAAAATTCAATATACTGTTACTTTCCATTAATCCTACACACGTTGGCCAGATGCACGTCAAATTACTGAAACTTCATTGTAACTGCCAAGTTGACTGTTTTAGTGGAACTGAGTGCAGCGTATACAAGCTTTTACTTTCACGTATGCAGCTCATTTGTTTGATCACTGGATTTAGGAACAAGAGTTGTGTTCACAGCAATGAGTAACCAATGTTATTGTGATGTCAAAAGCACTTCCTTTCCTGTCATTTTTCTCCATCTGTGGTGTCGACGAACCTACCAGTTATTTCCGGCGTGTATAAGAGGCATCAATGCATTTGAAACGCAAACCAACCAGAAGCAACTACGTTTATTTCTACTAATCTCTTAATATCATTGCTGAAGACTGATTAATTAGCTTCTATGTACTGCCATGTGTCAAGGGGCATGATAATTGCGTAATATTGTGCAACACAGGGATTTTCTTGTCTTAAATATCACAGTCGCATGGGAAAAACATCAATAAATTATTTTAACCTGCATTTTTTTACCATCTTACATGAATGCTCTCAACTCCATCGCATCGCATCGCATCGCATAATAAAATATTTGTGGTCATACGTGAAAACTAGTACTTTCTTTCTTTCTTTCTTTCTTTCTTTGGAAAGTTTTATTGTACAGTTAATACGAAAGTAGTATTTGCGGGTCGAGCACTCCACATAGTAAATATAACACTTGATGTAACCAGTTAAACAAAATACTGGGGGGGGGGTATGAATCGACATTGCTACCGTCTAGCATATAAATGATTCTAAGAATATATTTGAAAGTTTCCTTGTATTCATATTAAAAATAATGTACGCATCTCATACCAAAATATTTTTGTTATATTCATTTCAATATGGCAACATTCATTTCTTCTCCGAAGACTAACATTCTGTACGAGTTACGCAAATAAATGTTAAAGAGTACTTGCATATAAAACAAACCTGAGAATAAAGATTTGACTAAATGAAATTCTAAATCAACCATTTTCCCACATAAAATTGCTCATTATTGGTATTCATTGCATTGCCTACGTATTCCATTTACACTGAGGAATGCAACATGAATCATAGTACAAGGAAAACCGGCGCCACCCTATTTTTCTTCTTTTTCCGACGTGAACGATCCGTATCGTGTTACAAGTGGCATTTGCCCTGCTCGAAGCGGGAGTTCGCGTTTTTATATCGGCACCTCTCCGCCGCCCCCGCCCCCGTCGCCTGCGCCGCAGCACGAGACAAAATCGCGCCGCTCCCGCCGGAAGCCGACCTCCGTAAATATTGTGTAGAGTCCCAAGGCGCGTGTAGCACGATTGATGAGAAACTGTGTCTCCGCCTCTTCCGAAAACCGATAGAAGCAGCCTCTGAGGAGAACGAGCTGCTGCGAAAGCGACAGCACGCACTGGCCCGAAATTGATCAAAAGGCGCGCGCTGTTTCAAAAATAGAAAAATTACAGGGTGAAGTATTTCAATGAAACGAAAAATTATACCAACACATTTAGATTTATGATAACGTGTAACGCTAAAACGTTATATTTAGGATTCTAAGCCGTACTTTGAATGAAATACGTATTTTTTATTTTCAATGTTTGCTGCTAATATCAATGTTAATGGATGTCTTTATTATGTATGTAAATGGAACGTATTGGCAGACATAGTGTTCTCTCATTTCATTAAAATAATTCAAAAATATGCAGTAACCCCGACAAGCGTTATTAAGGTTCATATGTGGTTTCTTTCATGTATATATCCCCAATGAAAAATAAGCAACAAAAATCTACGGTTTACATCGAACTACTTTCACTTAGGTGAAAATAAATCCATGAATATCAGAATTTTATATCTTATTTTTCTTTTTTGATGTTATGTACATTTTTATTTAACTGTACTGCTGATTTAACTGTACTCTTGATTTAACTGTACCGCATGGTTGAGTAAGCTTTGATTTTCAATAGACCGAAAGATTGTTCATTTAGTTTTAATGAAAATACAATTAAAATTTACACCTACCTTGGTCGTTTTCTCTGAACCAAGACTTCCAAGTCTTTTATTAATCATACGTTTGTAATTCATACATTTTTGCATTGCATTTGTTTTACATGCACTTCGTATAAAACTTTGCCTTTCGTCTCTCCGATAACGTTTCTCTTCTCATGTGTATGAGGGCCTATCTGCTTCAAATACGCCACGCGCTTTTGGATTTCTCACCCAGTTGGCCTACTGTGCGGTGCGGTCCGCGACCACGCCCCCGAGCACGCCGACGGCGGCGGCACGGCCGAAGAGGGCGGTTAGTCCCGGAAAGACCGGCGTTTGCAGTCGCAAAAAGACAGCACCCCTCCCTCTCCCCTTTCTCCTCTCCCCCTTCCTCCTCCTCCTCGTCCTTTCTTCTCCCGCCTTCTCCTTTTTCGGCTTGAACGGTTGCCTCGGCCGTCGCGACGCCGGCGACGAGAAGGAGGAGAGCGTCGAGGTTTCCCCGCTAGTTTCTTTTATCGTTTTATTAGATCCGAAAAGGCAACGTCGTGCGCCCCCGCATGACGCATAAAACACGCGAAATTTGTATATATGTATATTTGCGCCTGTCTCGGGGAAATGTTATTACGTAACGGGCTAGCGCAGCGAGCATGTGTAAGCGCGGTGGTGTAGCCGTGGGAGATTTAAAAGTCCCTGATTTAATACGAGGCCTCCCACCAATATCAGGCGGCCGCTGGAGGTTAAAAAAAGCAAACTTTTTTGCTTGAAATGTTCATCATTTTGAGAGTGTTTTTCAACGTTTTGTGCGTTATTTCATTTGGATTTTCTCCCGTTCCTGCCGCCTCCGTTTTGTTTTATTTATTCGGACCGGTTCTGGTGCCTTTGTTTTTGCGTCGTAAGATGGCATTGGGATTCCCCAACGGGTAACAAAGGCCATCTGTTTCTGAAAGGAGTAAGACACGGAGCATGTTGAGTATTTACGTCAATGGGGCGTGTTTAGTTTGCCAATTTAGAGATCGAGGTAGCTACCATCCAGAGCTTTGATTGAAAATGTGTGTTTATGTCAAAAGTTTGCAACCACAATTTCGGTCGAAGTTGAATCATATAACATTATTAAATGTATGTTGGAGTTATATTTAACAGCAATGTATTCTTGAAACCATTTCAACTATTTCTTCAAACAAGTGATTGAACGACGAAAGTGATTGAACAAAACAACGAAATATTTTAAAGAAAAAGTTTATAGCGAAAGGATATGTGCCGCACTTCAGCTGAGAGACTATTCCGTAGATGCTAAATTCGTACTATAGTATGTCCCGTAGATGCCATAGTCTGTCCTGTAGATGCCAAATTCGAGAAGTTAATAAACGATGCAGAGGGACAGTGTCCGATTCATCTTCAAAAAATGCACTTCGCATTTATTTGTTTTACTTTATTGACAATTTTGTCTGGGGTAACTATTCCCGCACATTTTTTCTTGCGTTGTTGGAGTTTGTGTAATAAATTGTTGTTATTATTATTATTATTATTATTATTATATTATTATTATTATTATTATTATTATTATTATTATTATAACGCGATTTTTAGGATATATATTCCGTTTAAAATGTTTTAACACGTCCTCCAGTAATATAATTTAATTAACAAAAATACCTATTTTTATTAGTGTTATATACAAGCATTGCCCAATTATGCCTGAAAAAAACATTTAAGAACGAATACGGTATATCATTCATGCATCCTTCTCAGAATCTTTTGCTACATGGCAAGATTCCGGTTCAGAAGCGAAAGCGCCGAGCCCCGAAGCTCTAGCAGCGCGCAGCGATTCTCGAGGCGAGCGAAAAGCAGGATCGCGGGGCGGCTAAGAAAGAAAGTAGCGAAGGCCTCGAGCCACGGCGTTCGGAGGAGGGGGCGGGGCAGCGGAGAGACAGCGGCGGGGAAACGGAAGTCGTCTTGGGAGGGGGGAGCGGGGAGACCGAGCGCGGGGGAGTAGGCAGAGCCGCGTGGCAAGTGGCGGCTCTGCGAGTGGACTGGCTGAGAGGCGCGTGTGTGAGGAGGAAGCGCGCGTGAGAGCAAGGTGGCCGGCTGGCTGCGTAGCAGATGGGTCGGCAAGTGTGGAAACGTCGAAGGTGCACGTTGTGTGAGTGGATGAGTGAAAAATGAGGTAAATACGGGGATGACCGGGGTGGGAGGGAGAAAGGGATTGGACTAGAAGAGACGGAATTAATTTATCGGTCGGGTAGCCGATTCAGCAGACGAGACAGCAGATGAGTCAGTGGGTGACAGAAGCAAGGAAATGTGGGATGTGGTGATCAGGTGAATGGATATCTGTGGCTGTAAAAACATTGAATGTCAGCAGCTGCTTATTGAAATGGATGACCACGTGTGCTATTTTGGCAGTTGTTAGACTGAGAAACAGTGTCATTGGTACGGATCTGCGTTGGTGAGGAATCAACGGAACAGTCACGGTCATATTGGACCAAACGGGTGTTGAGGGAGAGAGGCAAGTTTGCTTTTTGCAAAAACGTGGCGACGCCACCTACCGTCTTCCCCTTCCCCTTCTTCTTCTCTATCCTCACGCCACACCCTGCAATTTGCCCAGCCGCTGCTTCCCCCTACCTCTTCCTACCTGCTACTTCCTTCCTCCCTCTTCCTTCCAACTACTTCCCTTCCCCTCTTCATTCCACCCTCTTCCGTCTTGCCTCCTTCCTCTTCCCGCTTTCCTCTTATCTCCCCCCCCCCTCTTTCTTCCTTTTCTTTCCCTCCTCTCTCCTCCCTCTTACCTCCTCTTTCATCCTTCCTCCCTCTTTTCCTCCTACTTCTTCCCTCATTTCTCTCCCTCCTTCTCCCACCTCCTTCTTCCCTCTCCAACTTCCTTTTCCCTTCTTCCCCCCCCCCTTTTTTTTCCCCTTTCCTATCCAATCCTATTCTAAAAGAGTTTCCCTCATCGTGTATTTTCCCTTTACTGCGTTTCTCGCTGTGTCACGTTTCCTACAGACTCAGTTCGCCTCGCCTCGCCCCGCCGCAGCGCTCGGCATCGCCGCCAATCCGTGCTATTCTGGGCGAAATCGCGTTTTGAGGGACGCTTCTTCCAGCTTCTTGCGAGGCAGCGATGTTCTGCCTCGGAGAGACAATCATTTTCGAATTTGCTCTGTTGCAGATGCCGCATTCTAGTTCTTTGAGTTAAAGTGGGATTAATGAAACCCTGAGACTGAATTTGTTTCTGCATCTTGTTTTATTTTTCTATGTCTAGTCACTAGACATGTTATTTGCGCTACCTCAATTCAATAAAATTGCGTTCAAATGAAATTCTTATTTGGGTTATTGTTGGTTGAGTTTCAAACGTCCTGTGCGCAAGCGAGTGAATCATTCTAATAACGCATCGATGTTTTCTTGTAACGCAAGACATTTTAAAGCCAATCACAAAATAATCTGACTAGTGCGGAAATAATCGAATGGGGTTAATCAAATCACGTACATAATGACTTATACACTACTTAATTCCTCATGTATGCCATAACAATTTCATTTAACATTGAGTATTTCATTTATTTCATATTATTTTATAGATCTTTCTTATAATAAATATACTTTTTGCGGTTTGTATGTTCTACAATCATTGCAATACTAAACGGTTCTGTATACACAGTTGTCTCTGGATTTATTCATGTTCTCTCAGGTGATAAAAGTATGAGTACGCTTTTCATCTAATAAAAAAGGGTACATTATTTCAACTTTATTGGATGTTATTTTTATGTAATAGATCATAAATATACACTTGTAAAATATTCAGCTAATTTTAAAAAAACGTTTATTAAAATTGTGTCTAAATATTTTAAAAGTTTTGAATGTCACTTATACAAGCCTAGTAGCCCATAAAAATTTGCATTTTGGGACTACAAATGTAAATTGCAAGAGTGATTTCATGATAATTCTATGAACACAGGTAACTCGTTTTGAGCATGCAGCTCTCTGTTCCAAATTCGTCAAGCCGTTACAATTCTAGATTTTGAACATGTTCAGATGCACTTGCAATTCTGGAATTGGAATATATCAAGATGCAGCTGCAATCCTCGAAATGAACGTACCAAATTGCTACTGCAATTCCGGAGTTGGAACATGTCAAACGGCAACTGCAATTCTGGGATTGCAACACGTCAAGCTGCAACTGCAATTATTCTAAACATGTCGAAGCGCATCTACATTTTCTCGAATCCGCCTGAGGGAACGAGGCGGTCAGGGAGTGATGGCGCGGAGCGACTGCAGCCGCCCTCGGTCGGCGGCGCGGCGTATGCAGATGCGGTGCATAAATCAAGCGGCTGCAGCGGCGGCGGCGGCGGCGACGACGGCTCCCTCTCTTCATTTTCCTCTTCCGCGCCAAAAATAATAAACAAAGTAGCGTCGTTAAACATCTCGAGGTTAATTTTCTTCGCGTTGTAAGACAAGCTCAGCAATTTGAACGTGAATTATGGGACGAGCGGTTCTTACGACGGCAACGGCCGCGCCGTCGCCGTTACCCCCAGCAGCAACGCCTTCTCAGCGCCACCGCCACCGCCACCGCCGCCGCCACCGCCACTGCCACTGCCACCGCCACCCCCACCGCCACCGCCACCGCCACCGCCACCGCCACCGCCACCCGCCACCGCCACCGCCACCACCGCCACCCCCCGCCACCACCGCCACCACCGCCACCACCGCCACCACCGCCACCACCGCCACCACCGCCACCACCGCCACCCCCGCCCACCACCGCCACCACCGCCACCACCGCCACCACCGCCACCACCGCCACCACCGCCACCACCGCCACCACCGCCACCACCGCCACCACCGCCACCACCGCCACCGCCACCGCCACCACCGCCACACCACCGCCACCGCTACTGCTGTCACAGCCACCGCCGCCGTACCCGCCGTCAACAACCCGCGCCACCCCTACCGCCTCTGACGCCGTATCCACCGCCTCTCCCGCCTGCCACCACCCCACCACCACCACCACCGCCGCCATCGCCACCGCCGCCACCGCCCTCGCCACCACCATCACTACGACCACCATCAGCTCGCCGCCGCTGCCCCTATCCTGCACTCATCAACCAGGAACTTAACCGGCGGCGCGTCGACGGGCCGGGAAGATGTGAGGAGGGGCGGGGAGGGGGTTGGGAGCGAAAAAACGCGGCCTGGGGAAGCAGCAGCAACAAGAAGCGCTGCGGCGCGCCGCCAGGTAGCGTTGCTGGTGCTACCCTGTTGCTTTGCGAGGGGGAGAGGCGAGAGCCCTTCCCGGCCGGTGTGGGGGCGCAGGGAGATGGCGGGGAGCATGAGAGCCCGTGTCGTAAAAAGCGCGTGAGAGCTTCGCTTGCTTCCACAAAGGCGCCCGCCTCCCTCGCTCCCACCTCCGCCCCGCCCCGTTTCCCTCCGTAACCGCTCACGGCCCTCTTCTTGCTGGAAGGCGAGTAATACCGCCTCGTGCTCTTCTAGATTGATAAAGTCGCCAAACACAGTATGTCGCACTTTTGCAAGAAAGCTTCAGTAGAACGACGAGGAAATAACGTTGAGATCTCCGAGGATCATGTTGGATCCGCTTTTTATCAAAGTTGTGAACGCGGAAGCTTCTTAACTGCAATGTTGGGTGCAGCTGTAAAATCTGGAGAGGAAACTTTGCTCAAAACCTGATTTGAATTATTTATTTATTTATGCATTCATTGTGTTATTATATTGTCTTTTACCTCTACGAGTTGAACATTACGGTATAACGAAGAAACTTTGCAATAACGTTTTCTCGTTTTTCTGGCAAGATGGTGAGTTATATTCCAGATTTCTTTATATTTTTTCATGTAAAAAATTGTGTCAAGAAATGTGGTATCATCTACTGAAGTTGCCAAATGCTGAATATACCTTTTCTATGGCTAAAGCGTCGAAAAATTCACTTTTCTGAAGAAATAATGAACGAATCCTGTGAGTATAATCTCAGTTTTAGTTACACTCGTTACTAGACTACAATTCTTATTCGGGATGTTTCTTTTATCTTTCAGTTAGAAAACCGTGACATTGTAGAACGAGTTCTTGGCCATTCTTTGTATCAGCAGGAAAATTATCAATGATGAAATAAAATGTAAAGTTTCTTCTGATTTTACTATTATTATTATTATTATTATTATTATTATTATTATTATTATTATTATTATTATTACTATTGCCTGAATAACTCTCACTCGTGCAAAAGGTAAGTGACTCAAACAGCATTTATTCAGTTCCAGTGCAGTTACGTTTCAAGCCTGAAAAATAATCTTTAGTGGTTCATTAGTTGGTTAATATCAAAATTCTCCGACAGAATTAGCCTGAATATTGGGTTACAAAAACAATTAGATTATTTAATATTGATGTTTCTAATCTAGAAATGCTGTGCGTTACATCAATGTGGTATAATGTCACTGAAGTCATAATATTGTGCGAGAAAAGTGTGTGAAATATACGTATACTTTTTATGTACGTTTAAAATAATATAATTACTTATTCCCTTGTTGTGACGTTACTAAAACCTGTAGTTTGTAAGTCTGAAACAATGATTAGCGTGTCCAGGAAGAACCCCTAACAGTTGAACGGAGATGCTGAATGCAACCCGCACAACCTAGCAGTTTTCCGGGCAAGCATAAGAAGAGTGGTGTCCGATGAAACAGCTCGGTATGAAGTGTTCTGTTCATATGTCATGTAAACGTGCATTGCTTTTTCTCACGATATTCAGCAATATCTATTATGTATAAGCGTCAGTACACAAGCAAGAATGATATATGAAACCTGCGGAGATTTCATCAGCACATGACCTTCGTAGTGACTGATGAAATCTTGCTGTATTGAAGTGTTCTCTAGATTTGTATTCAGAAAGCTTTTATGGAATGTATGTTATCCATATAATAAATTAAAATAAAAATATATAAAAATAATTTAAATAATCAAGCAGTAGGTTGAAGATATTGAAGTTATTGAAAGAAAACCGTCTATGATGTAAATCTCTGTCCGGTCTATGCCTCATCTAACATTTGCTCTGCGGTTATGTTCGTAGTGTTACATTCGAGGTTCGTATTTCCGTACTAGTGATATCAAAGACAGGGAAAATAAAATTCTCCGAATAACATCCAAGTCCAAATGAAAATTAAAAGTACTGACAATATTAATAACTTCCATGCGACACTCTGTTACCATTACTTTGTTAGTCCAACAAAGTATTCCGAAATACCCACTACGTTTTAATTTTTCACTCATTCAAAATACACGAGACATACTCTTTTGTTTTTTCCTTCCGAAATGATTTCGCGAGATTTCTGTATACAATTTTTTATCATGATTTACTACGTGTATATTTATTAAAACACGGTGCAAGCGAATTACGATGAAAACGAATGAAGGGAGATTTCCAATTCCATGTACGCGGTTTGGTCGGCGCATACAAGAGAGGCATTACACAGACATAATCTTCCCAAACGAATGAAAGATCAATTAATTAACAAGCGCAAGCGGATACAGCGTGAATACGCGACGCAACAGCGGTGGCAGAGCGGGGGTGGAATGAGAGTGTAGAGGTTGCCGAATCGCAGAGGGCGATAGGCAGCAACGGACGAATGAGCATGATGGTGAGAGGCAAATTTGGAGAGAAAGAATATGATGTATTCGGAAGGGCGGGTCGTAAAGAGGATGGAAGAGGCCCAGAATATATTGGGAAAATCTGGAGGGGATGGCAGAGAGGGCCGGCATCATGCATGACGCTCGCACAAAGAGAGAGGGGGATGCGTTTTCATTAAAAGCGAACGAAAATATTTGGATCTGACAAAAGTGGGAGAGGTTCGTCCGTAGCTGACGTACGATTGTATTTAAAAGTATATCTCAAATCTTTGTTCCGATATTTGTGGTTGAAGAATAATTTGAAATATTTAATATAATAAATGTATGTTTGGAGGGCTTTAGATAGCTCATTAGGCAATATCTAACAGGAAAAAGGCTGAGGAAATTAATACGTTGGGATTGGCTACACATTTCAGCATTTTAAATGAATAGTCGTTGTCTGATATTTTGATTAAAAAACGCGAGAGAAATAAGACTCTATTGTTATATATCATCTCAAATTAATAACATTTCTGAATTTAATAATAACAAATACAACGTTTGAGCAACTGAAAAGGGTCTACAGAACTATTTCTTTCGCACAAATAGTTATTGAGTTGTGTTGTGAATGAATATCACTTATCTATGCATAATCCAGAGTTTCACACACGAAGCCGTCATTATATCTATTGTCGAACAGTCCCGTGTCGATGTCACTAAAGCAGGCTTAACAGTCATTCTTTAGAGCGTTTCTGTCAGACTAATACCACTATGCCAAAACGTCAGCTGCAATGACATCCACAGCGCCACCCCTAGCACTCCAGGGTATCAATAGCTATGAGCACACATGGGATAATAAATGCGACGTTTGAACCACTTGCCATGAGCCATTCAAAATATCAGCTCGTGTACGTTTTAAATTAGGCTAGAAATTTACGAAAGATGTAGCGTGGTCTGTATGAAGATATTTTTTCTGACTTTATTAAAAAGTACTGCAGATGTTTTGCAAAACTCTTCTTCGCACATAAATAGTGATTGCGTCATGTTATCATGTTGATATTAAACATTTAAATATTTTTCTAAAATATTCTTCAACGTTTAGCCAAATAGTGGTTCCTATTCTTTCCTATATTCTTTCCTATTTAGTAAAAAAAGAGGTATGACATAACCTTGATTCCGTCGTGTTTTACATAACACACAATTTCAAGAAAGATGAGGAACTTAATAACTGCAGTACTCTCGCAAATCAACGATATTGGCAGATCATATTTCTTCGTCGAGTAGAATGAGAAAAGTATCGGTGAATGTTCAAGAAAGGAGCTTCAAGTTGCGCTGGGTTTTGGCCGAGCATTAGGCCGCCAGTCGCTCTCGTCATCTGTCTCTCTATCCCGTTGCCCGATGTCCCGCTGGTGTAATATACCGGGTTGAGGGAAACCCTGCTAGCCGACGGTAGGTCGGCGCCGGATCTCGACATCCAGCGACGGAAGAATACCGCCACCTCCGGATTAAAAAACATGCACTACGCTTACTAGATACTGACTTCAGTAGTTAAAGTGTCTGGAATCACTAACAATCAACCACCTAATGTATCCTACTTCCATTGATTCCCCCGATTCCCCTACTTCTCCGACATCACCCCCTCCTCCTCCTCCTCTGCCGACGCTGCCCCAACCCCAGACGTCGCTTGTTGCCCTTCCTCCTGACTTTTTCGACTGTCTTCTTGGGGGCTTGAATTAAAGTGCGGTCGCGAATGACCAACTGATTCTGCCGACCGGTTGTGTTCACACGGCATTCGGCTGCCCTAGACACCCGCCTTGAACATAATACGATACATGTAATGGAAGTAAAAACAATACTACTGCCCATGGTGATATTTATTTGATGTGAAATAGATTTGTTATGTTTTGAAACAATACTTGAAAAAAGTTGATATTTCTATTGTATTAGTGAGAATAAGTCATGTTAGCACGAAACACTTAGAAAAATGTTTCACTTATTTCTTTTAAAATGTCCACCACGCCTACTGCCGTCTACTTGTCCTCACCATTCCCTTCCCCCCGCTATCTACCTGCCCCATCTCTTGCAGTCTGCTTGCCCTCGCCGCCATCTACTTGCCCTCATCAGCGATCTCCTGCCCCCATTGTCCCTTCCTCCCCCACTCGCCGACCATTCCCCTCCCAATTTCATGACCCCCACTACCTCCCCCACCTCACCCGCCGTGTATTTACCTTCGCCTTCTTCCCCCACCACCACAACCAACACCACCGGTATCCCCCGGCCCTCTCCCTCTTCCCGCGTTGTCTTTCTCCAGCTTTTACTGCAGCTCCGCTCTCCGCGTCCTTTTGCGCGAAAAGGAGACCCGAATGTCATATTCGCGTGTTTCCTCCCGGAGAAGTAAGCGATGCGAAAGAACGCGCTACACAGGTAAAGCGCGGTGCGGCGCGTCCCGGGCGTTATTAAATTCTCTTTCTCGCGCGCGATTCGCTGCGGCAGTGGTTGCTCTTCCGTTCACACACCGAGCGCGAGCTCATTTTGTTCACGGCTGTCCCTTGTATAAATGGTACGAATAGGTTGGCGAAGCAAATGCTCCTTCGCACATATATTAGAAGTTATGCTAATCTCCTCAGCAAACATGTTTCATTCTTTTGTTCTTAGTTATTAGCTCGCATATTCTCCACATAAAGGTCAGCTAGGTCGAATTCAGTCGCTGTATGAGGGAGAATCCTAGCGACCGGCTGCTCTGATCGGTAGTTTTTCGTAGTTTCTTCGATAAACACCAGGCGACTGCTGGAGCAGTGCCCTAACAAACGGGTCACAGACTGCGCGCGATCATTCCTTCCTCTTCCTTCTCCTATACTCTCCCCTTTCACACATACACTAACATGCCTACCACACATGCCGGAACGTCTCGTCCCCCCGACAACGTCTCCTCCCGGCAACGTCTCCTCCCGACGTCTCCCAGCAACGTCTCCCCGCCACGACTTCTCTCCGCCCTAACACTACGTTCCCTTAATCCTTTCCTCGCAGCCAATCGTCCGCCAGCCTGCAACAATCGTCCCACTGTTAGTTGCTTGCGCGAAGCAATAGTCGCCGCTTTTCCGTCACTTTTCCGCCATCCTTCCCGGCCTTGGTCGCCCTGCCCCCCCCCTTCCACCCAGCCCAACCTTTTGCTGCCTCCTCCCCTCCAAAATTAAATCAGCCCGGAGTCCGGAATGCCCAGGGCAGGCGTCGCCGGTTAATATCTAATACTACTGTGTGCTCCTTAATCCAATGAATATTTTATGTGTTTTCTTTCTTTCCGCTCTCTTCCCTTTCTACCTTCCCCGACAAGGAACCTTCCGCGCAGCCATCCCTCTCCTCCCCCCGCGGCCACGCCCATTCTTGTAGTTGCGCCGCCACTCTGACTGCTATTATTTTTGTCGTGTTAAACCCTGGGAGAGATGTAATTATAAAAAGGGAATAGACAGGAAACATTTTAATGACGTAATAGAGAGAAGAAAATTTTATCAGGTAACCAAGTTATAAATAACAAACTTTTGGAAAGGAAATGAAAACGAAAGAATCGCAAAGAACGAGCCAGTCGGGGAAGAACTGCGTGACGGGTGAGCGTGGAACCAGAAACGGAAGGCGACTGTGAATATTCGCGAAGAGGGCACAGGATGGGGGAAGAGGAAGGTGTGAGGATCTTCTGGGGGTGGCCTCTCAGTCGTGGAAAAGGCTGAAGGAGAGGATTTTGGAGAAACGAAATTGAGGCGCTACGTGTGATTAAGGGTTGCTGGGGAGCGGGGATTGCGTAGGTGGGGGCGAGAGAAGGATGAAGGTAGCGAGGAGGCGAAGAGGCTGGCGGGTAGGGCGCGAGACGTCATGCAAACAGTGTGTTCCGAGGCGATAATTGCGGCGTTAATTGTGAGAACGCCAACGGGACGGCGCGCGACGCGACGGGTCGACTGGCGCGGAGCGAGTAATTGCGTTTTTTATCTCGCTCTGAACATAAATTATCGACTTCCCGGACGCGCACTGAGTCCGATTTGCGAATAAGGAAGCGCTGCTTCTTTTTGTACGGAATTTGCGTTAATAAACCAGCACCTGCAATTGAAACGCTTGCGTCGGCTTGTAAGCAGTTGTAAACTAGAAGATAGGAATAATTTGGCATTCAGATACTTTTTGCAACAGGAGTATTTGACCCGAGAAGGTTCATACATCATTTAATCTTTTTCAAAGGTTTCTCCAGTTCCCTTTCATTGAATTAAGAAATACACGTTCCAATGAAGATACAGTATTTATTTAATCACCTCACTAACAGATCTCAAAAGTATGTTTTACTCTTTTGTAATATGGCATATCAAGATTATATCTAAGGTACTTATGCGTTTTACAACGAATATTACAAATGATTTTCATTACGAAAGTCAACCTGACCCTGCTTGGGAATACAGTTCCAAACCAAGGGCTCATCGACCTCTATCACCATTTCTTCTGCTTAAAATTAAATTGGAAATACGATTTTACTTCACTTGATTCTGAAGAACCATTTGATTGAAGTCTCACTTTATACTCTGATTATTTAAATTAATTTCCAGAAGATTAAATCCTCTCCTAAAGGAAGCAATTTCGATTATGGTACGCGTTAGAAAGAAAAGTGCGCTCTTTTCTTGAGATAATTTGCCTTAGTTTTCCCAAAACCTCAAAAATGATTTCATTAAACGTAACGATTCAGTAGCCACTACATAGAGGGCGGTGTGGCGGCGCTCCCTCGCTTGATCAAGTGTTCACAATTTGAGCTGAAATTCGTAGTAAATAAGGAAGCGCCGCTATTATTTATGCTGGGCGTAGACGAAGAGTTAGCAGCGGTCTCGAGGATGAGCGGGCGGTGATGTCGGACGGAAATAAGTGGGGGGGGGGCGGGGTTGGAAACGACGAGGAACCGGGGGGGAATTGGATCGGGGGGAGGGACAGGTGCGGGGGCACAAGGAAGGAGGGAGCGGGGGTGGTGGCGAGAGCGGGCGCGGGGGGGGGGGGGAAAGGGGGGGAGAGGAGCGAGGGGGCGGAGGGAGTGGGGCGGGGGCGAAGGTGAAAAGCGGTGTCGGTCGTAGGATGGGCGCAGGAGCGGTTTGGGAGGAGGCGCGGGCGGGACAGGGGCAAGAGCGGGCGCGGAGTCTGTAGACGATGGCGGTGGCGGTGCGGGGCGGAGGCGGCAGCTGCGTCTTCAAGGAGGGAAAGAAAGTTCAGAAAACCTTAATCAACTCCGCATTCTTTTCCGCTGAACTGCCTCCTCCGGCCGTGTACCCACTTCCCAGCATCTCCGCTCCCTCCCCGTTCTCACAAGCATCTTCCTTAACTCGCGCTATCGTCCTTGCGCTATCGGAAGAATTCCTCTCGCCTAAATTACGTGCTGTTTTGCTTCGCCTCTTCTCCTGTTCCTCTTGCTCGCCGAGCGCTGCTTGTTGGTGAGGCTTCTTGCTCGACGCAAGCTGCCTTGTGCTGCTCTGCTAGAGACGGGGTACTATCGGATACACGTAGGTGGGAAGGAAATGACAGCGGTAAAGCTCAGATGACTGACAGAAGTGGGGGAAAAAATCTGGAAGAAGTGATCTATGGCGGAAGCTGGAATGTGACGGAAAAGAAAAACAAGTTAAATGTGTAGTAATAAATAAAACTGAGGAATAAGTAAGTATTATAGGCGGCAAAAATGAGTGAGAAGAAGTGAGCTCGGACATGAAAACAAACTGCATAACAAGAATGCAGTACTGACGAGAAGAACATGGATGTCGAAGCGACAGAGACTATTATTGGAAAATAATAATGAAGACACGTGATATGGTGTAAACGTTATAGATAATGCTGTGGGGGTTATCAGTGGATATGTAAGTTACGAAAACCTAGGAAAGGTGTTGGAGGTAGAGAGGAAAATTGGGTTCGGCCGAAAGATTCCGTGTGGAATATTGGAGAAGGTTGAATATGATTGAGGTGAGATACAACGGTGTGCTGATAGCCACACGTTGTACAGTTTATAAATAATGTAAGAAAAGGAGGGCAGGATGCAGGTGAACGCCAGGGAGGGTCGAGAATGCGGAAGCATGGTGCAGGCATGCAGAAGGGTGGGTCTGAGAAAGATGGATGGCGGTAAGAAGTAGGGATCAGGAAATCATGGATGACGGGAAGACCTAAGGGTGACGAAAGTATGGATGACGGTAAGGCTGGAACGACAGTGATGCACGACGCTAAATCGAGGCTACCGGTAGTTCTAATCAGTATGGACTCTTGCGGTAGCTCGTGAATTTTAAAGTAAATGGTTTACAAAATGAAGACAAAGTGGTTGGAAGAAAACATTTGCGGAATAGCCCTGCTGACTCTAACAAACTCGACTATATAGCGGATCTATACTCTCTGCTTCATATACTTTTTAGAGCTATCAAAAACTCCCCGCGACATAACCGAATGCGCTCATCCCTTCGCGAAAAACATAAAACATTTCTCTTTTTTCGTACGATGAACAATAAATAACTTTAGATGATAGTTTTCCGTTTAAAAGTAATTTGACCTTTAAACGTTTTTGGCGTACAAACGCGTTGCTGTGCCCAATTTCCAATTTTCTCATTCTTCCCAGTCGCTGTCTGGAGGAGAATTCTAATTATCGTTTTCTCTGATTGGTAGTTATTCGTGGTTTTTGCGATAAATACCAGACGTATGCCGGAGTACTACCCTAATAAACGGTCCACGGACCTCACGTAACCTTTCTTTCTTCTTCCTTGTTCTATCCTCACTCCTCACATACACACATTTACATTTACATGTACTGCACTACTCGAAATACCAGAAGACCGGTCGAGAGCTCAGAGCTTGTCACGGCTGGGGCGGTGCCCCGCTGGTGCGAGATAAATGGTTGAGGAAAAAAAGACGGGTTAGTCGGCGCCGGATGTCACCATCCAACGGAGGAAGATCACCGCCTCCCCCGCGTTAAGAACATGCAATAAACCTACGGGACTTATGTTCTTAAGCAGTTGACGCGCCCGGAATCACTACAAAAATAATTAACAAAGTGAAGAGGAAGGGGAGAAAGACTGAGGAGAAGGAGATCGTAGAATCTGGGCAAGCGAGGCCAACTTGGTCTGACTCGTTCATCACCCGCCCGGTGCTCGCTGTACGTACCTCCTCCCGCGCGCGTATATTTAGCACCCTCTGTACGTGCGGAGCGTTCACTCGCAGGCACCGCTGCGCCTGCAAGAAGGCACCTTCAACGGCCGCGCGGGAGCACAACTTCCCGGCGCCCGAGTCGTTGGGCGGACGATATGAAACTCCTGAGAAATAGTGCGCAGCACATGCAAGAGATGGACTTGCACTTAATGGGAGCGTAAAGGCAGTACATTAATATTCGCAGCGCAGAACTTGATTAGAGCCCACTGATGCTCTCCGAAACGTGCATAAGAATGCACTTTAGACTTTGTTACTTAGTTTCAATCTTGACGAGCAGGCAGTTTGGAATGTAAGGTATGTTAAGGAAAATATGTTTCTTTCCCAGGCATAACTTTGATTAATGATGATATGAATTTTTACTTCGTCGATATTTCACACAAAATGTATATTTTTATGACATTGTCTTTATAAAATATCATATTACAGGGAGACTTGCAATGTAATATTTTTTTAGCATTTTATTATACATTTAAGAACATATTGAAAGTGATATTGACATATTTTTTTTGCGAATAGGACCAAGTGAAATATGAGGGATATTTTGAGACAGATGATGAGAAAACATATTTAATGCATCACTGAAAAATATGTGCTTTTTAAATAATTATTGCGTAGTGTATGAAGTAATATATATTACTAAACAGTTGTATCCTAGCTCATGCAATAACTTTCTTTCTGAGTTCTTTAATTATTTATTTATTCATTGAGGTTTAGAGACCCTTTAACTGTTGAGATCTAATGAGTAGTGATCATGATAATGAAGTAAGTGATAATGGAAAAAATGGTGGAGTAAGTGAACAGGAGAAACTCGAGATAGCGTGCTGTGAGCTGACATTGTCTACCACAACAGATTCGTCGTGAATTCGCCTGATAACACACTCGGGGCCCAGTGGTGGACGGCTTATGCGCTAACCATTACGTCAAGCTGAATGTACATATTATTATTATTATTATTATTATTATTATTATTATTATTATTATTATTATTATTATTATTATTATCATTATCGTCTCCGATATTATTTCAGTAGTATATATAATTTTTGCGGCTCTCAAACGCCACCATTCTTTATAAATGAGGTCTATAGAGAAAGATAATTTCATGGAGACGTAAAGAATTGCCCTTTGACTTCAAAAATATTAAGTATTTGTTTTTTTTTTAAAAAAATGCAGTCAATCACAGCAAATGCAACCCGCAACACTCGACCAATTCTTTTATCTTTATGTTTAAATAACTCCCAAACGAAAAGTTTTAGGTGATTTAAAACTAAAATTTGAGACCAAAGGCCAAAAGCCTCAAAGAAACGTTTCTCACAGCTTAATCTGTAGGACGAGATTTTGTTGAACATTCTATTACATTTTTGCTGGTTCAACACTTCTCGATTCTACCCCAACTGTTCAGAGCCTGTAGAATCTCCAACTGTATGTGAAATTAAATTAATTACTCATATTCTACGAGATTGAATTACACGGGTGTACCTCTCTGCTTAGTAATAACATTAAATTAGAATAGTGTGTATTGACAAGGGTGTATTTCATTGTTATCAATTACAAAACGACATATAGAACAAGTGACGGAGGATAAGACGGTCTTGAAGAAAAATATATATTGCAGGCTTAATATGGAAATGGAAAAATAGAGAAGAGAGTGGGGTTTAACATGCCAAAGTTCTTGCATGGGTACGCTAGTTGTTGTTGTTGTTGTTATTATTATTATTATTATTATTATTATTATTACTATTATTATTATTATTTGTATTTGTCTCGGAAGTTCAAAATCTGCTTATCTTCAATGTTTGAGGACAACATTGCAAGACTAGATTATAGTTCACGATAAATTCAGAACTATCTCAACTTTTCGACATGCTTCCAAGATGACAAATTTTTCGCTTTAAGGGTTATTGCATTCGGCTTTAATTGTAATTTTTTATATACTCTTTTATGTTTTTATTGACAAGACTAGTTTCTGTGATAACAAATCGTATAACTTGAACTGAATAAATGTCATATATTTTTCTATGATTATGGCCAAGATGGTATATTTGGTGACTTGTGTTGTTGTTTACCTCATGCAAAGGATGTGGTAGGTTATCATTTCCACCTAATTACAGTTCAGAAGTACAGATCGGTAGTCTTTAGCGCAAATAACACGTTTTGTCACTTTGTATTTAGTGTAGCTCGTTTGTCATTTGATACATTCACATTTAGCACTTTCTGAGATACAGATAGATACAATTCATTCATAGAGGAAGAACATTGTTAAAGAAGTCGTTCTGTCGTGGCTACGTCGCAGATTGTTTCCTTGGAACAAATCTGGCGGCGACCGATTGAATGCCTGCGGGAGTGATGAAGCTCTCCGACCTGCCTGCGAACTTCAAAGCGATATCTCTGCGTGTCGTACGTAGCGGTGTATCCGCTCTCCCTGATAGAGTGCGTCTGCCGCGGCAACAATTCGCGACGCTTTGCAGCTGTCGTCCCACATCCGGACGGAGTCACAGGCGGCGGAGGAGGCGTGGGTGGAAAGGAAAGGCGTGTGAGGGTGGGGAGGGCATTTCCGGCATGCTATTTCCGGCGCCGCGCACCGCAGAGTTGGTCTCCAGCGCTGCCTTTACCTCATGCGCCACGCCGTGCGAGGCTTGATAGAAGTCGGTCTGCCGCTCTCGAGTTTGTGTCAGCACCAAAACACAGCTTTCGCCGCCACTGCCCTTACCGCTGCCACCCGGCCATCTCATCTAACACCGCCCCACCATCGCATCCTTTCCCGCCCCGCCACCGCCACCGCTACCGCCACTGCCACCGCCCACCCCACCGCCACCGCCACCGCCACCCCACCGCCCACCCACGCCACCGCCACCGCCCCGCCACCGCCACCGCCACCGCCCACCTGCCACCCCGCCACCCCACTCCACCTCCACTCACCCCCCCACCACCACCTCCACACCCACCGCCCGCCCACCACTCAGCCCTCCCCCGCTCCATCCACCTACCACACCATCACCCTCATGCCTCCGCCCCGCAGCCCTCCCGCCTCCAGCGCTCCATCCCGCCCCCCCTCCGCCCTCCCGACGCCAGCCACAGCCTACCACCGCCATTGCTACATTCACCTCCGCCGCCGTCATAGCTCGCTCGCCCCAACGGCGACCGGTTCTGAAGTGGCACCCTACGTCGCGAGGAAATAACCGACGTTTGCAAAGAGGAAGAGAGAAGCAGAGGAAGGAGAAGAGGAGAGGAAAACTAAAAAGCGGGAAAATCTTTAATTGACTTTTCCTTTTCTTCTCCGGCGAAAGCACAAAAAAGAGGCAGGTAGATTCATTGATAAAGCGAAGTGGTTTCCCGCAGAGCTCTTGCAGGGTTGTGTTGTGTTGGGTGATGAAGAAATCTGCACTGGATTTTGCTGAGTTGTTCTCTCAAATAGAACTGAACTTTGATTACGACTAACAGAAAGAAGTGAAGAATAACTCACTTACATAAGTTTTATACAAACTCAATATTCCATTGTATGTATTTTAGCAAGGTTTTTGGTGAGCTTCAAGTGAATTCAGATTTCAATTCATTTCATCACATATTCTTCCCAAATAGAGAGAACACTATTAATGAATTCTCTGACATTAGCGTTTCGCAGCAAAAGTCAAAAGCTGTTGCAGTTCGACTTCGAAACACGTTATCCATCTCATTTATTCAAAAGAACAATCGCAACGAAGGTTTTTGATCGTCACTTTTACCTGCAGCGATATTACACACTCATTTTCATTCCACAAGCAATCAACACTAAAAGGGAGGATGTAAAAGAGCCATGCGCGACATGTGGTATTTCAGATGAAGTGCGTGTGAATGTCAACCGAAGTTGTCGATCGTGCGCGTGGAGAATGAACTGGACGCACGAGGGAGAGGAAGCGCGGCTGGCAGGAGTCCGATGTGCGAATGGGTGCTATTGAGTCCTTTTCAAGAACAGAACACGGTTTTTACACTGGGTGTTCACGGTGTACATACGCGCGAGCCCATCCACGCGTCCGTCACCGGTCGTCCAGAGCTATCGATCTGCACGTCGATTCTCACGCCGCCCCCCGCCATACCCCTCCATCTCTCCGTCACTGCCCGTCCCTCTCAACCCCGCCCCGCCCCGCCCCTCTCCAACCGGCTGGCCGGCCGTGCGGCTTCCGTGCTAATCTGCCGCTGTGGTGGACGCGCAGGGCAGCGGGGGCCGGAGAGGGGACGAGGCAGGGCGGTGCGGGGCGGGGAGGGGCGGAGCGGGGTGGGAAACGCGCCCCCGCCCTGGCCGGGGCTCCCGTTTCAATTACCCCCGAGGAGACTCGTGTCGTTGTACAGTCCGTCTCGGGCGATGTGGACCCTCTGCAGGCTGCCGCGCTGAAGGGCGCTGATGGGAAAAGAGAAATGAAGGCGCGCCCGGGAAGAAACTGCGGAATAAAATCGGGGAATTATCGATTAATGAATTTGTGTTTCCGTGCGCATCGACTGCTCGAGTCATTAGTCCGGTAAGGGTAGTGCGTGTTGTTTTTTTCTTGAAGTGACGGTGATCTTCCTCCGCTATATGGTGAGATATGTCTATAAGGAAGTTTATTTATCTATATGTTAGAATATATTTTCATTTGTAGTATTATAATGTAAATGACATCTGCATGTCTAGGTAATGACAAAAATAATTTGTTTTTTGTATTGAATTTTTTATACATTATTCTTTTATTTTTAATTGTATTTGTAATTGTAACTATACTTTCATATTTCTGCATTCTGCCACCGGGCAACATCTGCCCAATTGTAGAATAATGATTTCTATCCATCTATATCTATCTATCTGGCGCCGACCTTATTACACGTTGGCTAGCTGGTTTTTTCTCAACCAGTATCTTCCTCCAGCAGGACCTATCCCCAACCGTGACAAGCTCTAAACCCCCGATATTTGTGGCAGTATAGTGTTTGTAAACGTGTATAAGTAAGGGGTGCAGATAGGACAAGAAAGATGAAGGGAAGATAGGGCGCGGTCCATGGCCGGTTTGTTAGGATACTACTCTCGCATTCGTCTGGTGTTGATCAGAGAAACTGTGGAAAACTACCGATCAGAGCAGTAAAAATTTTAGAATTCTCCTCCAGACAGCGTGTGAATTCGACCTACGCGAAAATCCTGCCACCGTGGGGACTCGAATCCTAGGATCTCCCACTCAGAGACACTGCAGTGAAAACATTTGGGTCTTAAGTCAGCTAAGCCGGTGGGAAGTATTGATCGTGGAATAGGATCTACATTATTTTATTATCATTTCCATCCTTCCTTTTAATTTACGGTGTGGTACTCCGTATTTATTTATTCTTCGAGAATGATGCACTAAATTTCACTGCTCCTAAAAATGGTTAATGCTTGCAGTTATTTTATAAAAATCTCATAAAACATACAAAATTAAATTAAGTGATTAAAATTAAAGTATGCACTTATATGTTTGGGAAATCTGCTTTGATTCCAAAATTAATTTAGTAGACGTAATAATTGCTCTATCTACGTGAGTGCTGAGTGATGCACAAAGTCTCTGTTTTTCAATTTCTCCTTTCTCCTTCAGCGAAGACACTTTTTAATAAAATGATTGATTGATTGGCGCGTCAACTTCTTTGGTCATTAGTCCCGTAAATATAGCGTATGTTATTTCACGGGAGATAGCGGTGATCTTCCCCCGCTGGATGGCGAGATCCGGCGCCGACCTACCGTCGGCTAGTGGGGTTTTCCCCTAACCAGGACTCTCCCACCAGCGGGACACCGCCCCAGCCGGGACAAGCTCTAAGCTCCCGACCGGTCTCCCGGAATATGTAGTAGTGTAGTGCATGTTAGTGTAAGTATGTGTTTAAGGGGAGATGATAGGACAAGGAAGAGGAAGGAAAGATCGCGCTCGGTCTGTGACCAGTTTGGTGGGGTACTGCTCCAGCATGCGACTGGTGTAGAGCGTAGAAACCACGGAAAAGATCCGATCAGAGCAGCCGGCCGCTAGAATTCTCTTCCAGACACTGACTCAATTCGACCTAGCTGAAAAGCTAGTGTCGAAAATCCTGCCGCCGTCAGGACTCGAACCTAGGACCCCCCGGTCAGAGGCGCTGCAGACATTAGTGAGCACTGAGCTACCGCTCCCTGTTTTTTTAATAAAAATAACAATGAGTGCCTAGACGTAAAAATTTTACAGTTTCGTTGCTTCAAATAGCAATTATTTTTATAGAAAAAAGCAAAAATACATGGAAGGCTAATAAAAACTTCAGTGTCAATAGTTTACATTGTGAGGAAATGTTGGATATTCGTGGTATTCTTTCCATTGAAATATTGTCATTTCATAGATTGGTTGTTTTGTTTTCAGTAGCAAATAATTTCCTTGCAGGACAAAAACTATTTCCTTGTTCCAAGTCCAGCCGGAAGTTCTTTCGTCAAGTAGTGAGTACACATATAAGGTCAAAACAACATGTTAATCCTATTAACCTCGATGAGAGGGGATGAAATCCGTGAAATAATTTTAAAATTATATATATATATATATATATATATATATATATATATATATATATATATAAAATAAGAAGAAGAAGAAGAATATATGAAACATCAAATTAACTTCAATATTACAGATAATAGTAAATAATGTTTGCCAATTAAACGTCAAATTTTAAAAATAATGAACCTTCGTTGTATTCTTTCACAATTTAGTTTCAAGTAGACAATTTAGTCAGATCTTTTGTTATCTTATTAAGTGAAGATAATCGAAAACAGGCGTGCTCCAAGAAGTCTGAAAGTCACGAAACAAATTCGGAAGATCTTGACAGAGCGGCTGAGAAGAAAGTCTCTCTGAAGCGAGAGCTTCAAGCCACCTGACTTTTACGCAACACCTGTTGGCGCCAGGATTTGGCAAGGCGGTGGTTCCTTGACAGAGTGCTATAGGATATCGAATTCAATGGCGGAATCTCGATCGATACAAAGTTCTCTACAGAGAAAACATCTGCCAGCTGAGAAGAGGATCTCTAAACAATAACCTAAACAATGAAGGTGACTGGTAGAAATGCGATTCTATCACATCGTTTGACTGAGGTATTTTGTACTCTTTTGGTATCACTTGAATAAATGTTTAGTAATGTAGTTATCTTGGTCTGCAAATAATACGTATGAAGTGTGTGTCTCCGTATGAGGAGATATAGGAGTCGAAGCTATGATGTTCCAATATTTCGCTTCAGTGAATAAACCGTCCCAGTAAACTCCACGTTCATTTCATATAACACAAAATTAAAATAGCAAAATAAATAATTCTTGCGTTTGTGTTATAGTTCTGACCTCAGCAATTTCATCGGATGAGTATTTTACAGACACTAGTATCTTCATAATAACATCTAAAATGAAATATTAGCCTCGTCTCTTCATGTTTGATGACCATGTCCTTTTACGCAGCATCTATGCGTCGTACATCATTAAAAGCGTCTGCTGCTGAAGTATCCACCGAGAAATGGAGTCTAGAAACTTATATAACGTCTAGATTCCACTGCTCCACGAATCTTCTCTATCACAAACACATCTCCAACGAAAATGGAATTGCCTGAAGCGTTCATGTTATTAACCAAGAACTAGCGAGTTTTATTAAAATAGCCCCCTAAGCGGCAAAGGGGGGCTATTATTGAAGCAAGTGAAGTCTAGAGAAGGCTCCCCCGTGTTTTCATGAAGAAGTGTGCAGCCTGCCTCTGTCGAAATACCTGTTCCGCTCCGTGCCTCCACGCACAAGCCTATTCCAGGCCACAATCATATTACGGCTTCTTCAGGAATGTGCAGGGCCGGAGCGCTGAAAGCGACGTCGCGACGCGCGGAGAAAAGCGAAACCACCACAAAAGGTCGTGGCGACGACGAAGAGGAAGAAAGGCGAGAGGCAAAACGGGAAACGCCCCCGCGAGGGAGTGAGGGAGCAAAGAGGAAGGAGGTGCGAGAGAGGGAAAGAGAGAGACGGGAAAAGGGCAGCCAGCCCGCGCGTTCGGAACACAAAGCGGGAACAGGCGGATTTTCAAGAGAGCTTCCTATTTGGCCGGTTTTCAAGCCTGACTCAGCCCTTAAGGCCCGCTCGAAGAGGTCCTAGGAAGCGGTCGGGAAAGGCGGAGGCGATGCCTCAGGCGGTCGGAGCGCCGTGGAATGGAAGACGAAATCGCGCCCTGATCCGAAACTGCTCAGGTTGCCAAAACGAAATAACGATCATTTTAACGCCCGCAACCTATAATGTTGCACAAATTAATGGATGTTGGTGACAAAACGTTTTGAAGCTGCTTGATGTAGCTTGTCTAAGAAACCATGATGTAGGTGTGTGTAGAAGCTATTATATATAAATATCATCATCATCATCATGAATACCGTTTTGTTTCTATTATAAGATTACAACAACAATGAAAAGATATAAACACACTTTTCGTAATAAAATATTTAAAGTGACACTAAAGAAAGAGAAAAAAACACGTACAAGATCTGCACCTCACTTTTTTTATACTACTGGAAACTATACCACATTATACGTTTTGTTCGTCTCAGCATTATAAATGGCGTTGAAGGTGAACAAAAATGTAAAGGCCGCTCTGTATAGCCGAGGTTTCTAAGGCTGAATAGACATAGCTGCACTGTGTGACTCAAGTGTTGTGAGTTCGAATCCCGCCCGGGGGTGGATGTTTGTGTCCTATACCGTTATCGTTACCCCCAATGTTATTACCGTGATCGTTAAGTGGCCTTAGTAGTTCAAAAGCGATCTTAAATAATAATAATAATAATAATAATAATAATAATAATAATAATAATAATAATAATAATAATAATAAAGTAAAAATGGAAGTAAAAAAAATAGTGGAGAAGAGGGGAGTTAAATTTATGTCTTCTCAGTTTTGATATTCGATCGGTTGAATTACTCTTCTGGAAAGCACGGCAAAATTATTCACGACACAAATTACACAACACAAATTATTTGTGTTGTTTTCACTTAATTATATGCAGCGGATGCTGCAAGAAGGCAACGGCTAGGACAGGACTAGGGGTGGTGAGGGAGAAAGGGAAATAAGCCACTAGCAGCGGAAGAGAGCGGGAAAACAGCTGTTAGTGGCCGTTCTGGCTCTTCGCGAAGCTAGGCCCCGTGAAAATAGTTCATTCGCGCTCGCCACTCGGGGACTCAATTCCCTGGACACCCACACAGGAAAAAATAGCAGGCGCAAGTCATGTTCGGAATTATTGAATTATTGTTGGTTAACAGAGTGCAGAGCAAGAGTGATTCCCCTAGTATTTCGCGTAAGAAAACCTTTGTAGTACATATAAGCCAAATTTTGTGGTAGAGATCTAGTTGCAATGTACTCATGTTTTATGAAGTTTCTAAAAATTGAACAAAGTTCTATTGTGGTTTCATGCGTTGTCAATATACGCAACGAGCATGAGTTTCATGAAAATTTCGTTTTAAAATATGTTATTGGAATGCAATTCTTTTTATACATACACGTCGCCCAACCAAGGTACTTGGTTTCTAGAAGTAGTAATAGTAAAATAATAAAATAATGTAACAAATAAGTTTCATAACAATGCGCATGAAAATGCATATTGAAAGTAAATAAACATTAGAAAGGTTTTTTGAGAAAAATCGTTAATATCACCAATTATTTTCTACTTTCTAGACTTTTCTTGATTTTTTAAAGCTCCTTAGGAAATCAAGGTAGATTTGTTCATGATTTTTTTTATTTACTTAGGGTGTACGTAGGGAATGGTACTACTGGTCATTTGGACCAGTCTCGAATCTGCCAAGTGTGAACGCTTGGAAGGAGGGCTGCAGTACTAATGAATTTGCTTCTAAATCTTATCGGACCAGTTAATAATACTAATACTAACGATTCTTGCTAATGGTAACTTTTAACTGGAATGACTTCCACTTAGCGAAAGAAGAACTTCGTGTGTTCAAACGCTTTACACCACGCCGCCCAATTCGGACTATCCATCAAAACGGTATTAATTATGATAGCTTACTGAATTAAAGTAAGTATAGTTGTTGGATTCCGGTAAATGGCACACGTCGATTGGCGGGAAATTTCTCATTCAAGATATCTCTCTCCAGCGGGGCACAATCCAAGCTTGAAGCCCTGAACTAGTGTCCCGACAAGTGTGGTAGTGTGGAGCGTGTGGTAGTGTGTACGTATAGGCAGAGTAGAGGCAAGGTTCAGAAAGGGAAAATAGCACGTTATTTATCTTTACGTACTATTGAGTATCTCCTTGTTCAGAGAAACCACTGAAAACTATCGATCAGAGCAGCCGGCCGCTAGATTTCTCCGTCAAACAGAGGCTAAATTCGACCTAGCTGTGTAGCTAGGATCGAAAATCTTACGTTGTCGGGACTCGAACCTAGGACCTCCCGTTTTTGGAGCCTCTCCTTGTTCAGAGAAACCACTGAAAACTATCGATCAGAGCAGCCGGCCGCTAGATTTCTCCGTCAAACAGAGACTAAATTCGACCTAGCTGTGTAGCTAGGATCGAAAATCTTACGGGACTCGAACCTAGGACCTCCCGGTCATAGGCACTGCAGCGACATCAGTTGATGCCCTGAGCCACCTTTGCCGGTAGGGAGGCGACGTAGCGCGACCTCTGTCGGCGGGGCGGTTGTCTTCCCCGCGGCGACAGTGGTCTCTGGGCGGGCGGGCAGACGCAGGGGCGGCCGCGGGCGACACCCACTGTATTAATTAATATGGCGTCGCGCAGCCGACGCCGCCACTGCCACCCCGTAATCACCCGCCTAATTGCCGGCCGCGTCCTCGCTGCGGCTTTCAGCGGGCTTGCCCATGCCGTAGCCGTCGCTTACACCACAGGCCCCGTCGCTACCGTCATTAGGGGGCGGAGGCTCTAACTATCGTCGATTTGGTCCACTGAATTTTTCGTATTTGCCAACGATTTTAATGGTGTAAAACTATTTTCTGTTTACAGTTTGTAATACGTTATCGATTTAATACAACCAGAGAAACGAATAGTTCACTTAACGCCCGCCGTCCCGCAGGATTTAACAGTCCGTCGTCCATTAATATAAAGAAATATAAAGCAAATAGAGCAATATAAAGAAAGGAGTTAAACATGGAGTGTGAGAATTGATATTTGTCTTCGTATGATATTTTCTTATAAGGTGGTATTGCGAAAAGTATTGAACGATATACAGCCACAATAGTTAATAGTTAATTTGTTTTCTATTCATCGGCCTAATGATGTCAATAAACTACATTAGACACTTGTCAAGTTCCTCATTTTTTACATGTTGCTATTTTTAGCTCATGCGTTTTAACTCGTACATTGGATGTGAATTGAACTCTATGAAGCTCCAAAAATGTCTTATTAAAGTTTAAAAAATTAAAAAATAATTTTATTATTTTCCCCTTATTTTTTGTCCTAACAACAAACACTGTTTTGAAAGTATCTATTCATTTGTACGATAAAAATCGAAGCATACTTTGGCCTGTAAATGGAATTTTATGATTAAAAAAAGAGCCTATAGAACATTTTGGTTGTTGACATTAGCAACTACCGGGGATACATTATTCTGTGTCTGAGAGTAAGAGTGTGGCGTTACTTTCCCATTCTCGATATGAACACGCAATAAGCTTCGCAATAGCGTAAACATTCTTACATGTAACTCTTCGGTTTTCGCCACAACATAGGAGTAGACTGATGGGTGAATATGTAATATATTGCAATGTATCAAAGGGATGCCTTACTTAATGATATCGTAGAAAATAATGTGATAAAACAGAATGTATAATGAAATGCTAAAAAATGGTAGACTTGTGTCAAACCCGTAACATCACGGCCTGATCAGTTTCCTAATCGATAGCAAAAAGCAGGAAGGGGGATGACATCGCTTTGCCCCTTTATCTTTGCTCTGTTCTGTAATGAAGGATAAGCAAGAAGCTACTGGAGGTAACTGATTAGCAGAGTAAGTAAGTAAAATTATAAATAGGGGGTTAGAATGTAAATAGATTTTACTCAGGACCAGAAGGAAGTTTATCGAAATAAAGAGAGAGGTAGAGCGAGAGGTAAAAGGAAGCAAACGCTACACTGATGTAGAATTTGCTACAAATATTGAATGAAAAAGAAGAACCGTGGAGGTCCGGTTCCGGCGGATGGATGACGCTCCAAGAGTGCTTCAGGTCCAGTGGCCCTGGGGTTGAAATAATTGGTCTTTCACGTACGTCAGTTGCTACTGTCATTAGTCCCGTTATATTAATGTTTTATTCCGTGACGTGGCGGTGTTCCTCCGACACTCGATAGTGAGAGTTTGCCGACCTGTACATCGACTTGCGGGGATTTCTCCCTCCAAGTATCTCTTCTAATTTGTCACCGACCCATCCAGGGCATATTCTAATCTCCTGATAGTTCTCCCGATATGTGTGGTAGTGTGGTGCATTTAACTCTGTGTGTGATGGGAGAGTAGTATATGACAAAGAAGGGGCAGGGAGAATCGTGAACGGTCCGTAGTCCGTTTTTTGTAGTACCGCTCCAGCATTCACCTGACCTTGATCGGAGAAATCACGAAAAACTTCCGATCAGGGCAGCCGGCTGTTAGAATGTTTCACCAGACAGCGCGGCTGAATTCGAGCTAGCTACTATCGGACTCGCATTCTAGGACCCGGTCAGAGCCGCTGCAGAGTCAGCGGCAATGCTGGCCCTGAGCTAAATTCAGGCGGTCCAGGGGCGGGGTGGGGAGAGAGAGGATCGCGTGGGAATATCTGATCCGGTGCCCGGGGCCAGAACGGAGGTTGCACAGGAAGGGTATCCCATCGGGAAGGACTCAGGTAGGAGCAGTGGTCCGGAGGTTTGTTTGTCGGCGCAGGGTTAAACAGGAGGGGAGGGCTGAGTGGGATGGAGCTCCGGTAGAGGGGTAGGGGATCAGCGCCGGCTGGGTCCGCGGTGCGTGGGTGATCCGTCGGGTGATTGTCCGCGGCTTATGCAAACAGCACCGGCAGCAATTAATAGACGCCGGGCGGTGCGCATCCGCCCTCGCTTCCGCCCACCTCCAACAGGTGATCCGTTTGTCTTCGCCGTCTCGTCAGCCCTCGCCTCGCCACGCCTCGCCCTGAACGCACAGATCAACAAGCAATATGCACGCCCGTGTGAAGGGAAAGCCCTCTCTTAACGGCGGAAAGACCCTTTTTTGGTCGTAGTTTCATATTTTTTATGACCTAGCTATATGAAGTAAGGTGTTTTTGACCTCGTGTGAAGAGAAAGCTGGCTTTTGACGGCCAGAAGGCAATGTGTTGGTCATTGTTTCATATTTGTACATGGCCTTGTGTAGTAAGTAGGGTTATTTTTGACGCTCGTGTAGAGGGAAAACTTGCTCTCAAAGATCAAAAGACAATGTTTTGGTGATAGTTTCATATTTTAACAGTGTTTATATCGTTCATATTTTTAGTGAGTTTGTTATCCATAAGTCGTTTGAATCAAACTAAAGAATTGGTGATTGGATATTTGAATGTCTTATTTCTGAGCGGAAATGATATAAGTTACATTTAGTTACCTAACAATTATACCTGCTGCCATTCAGTTCACAATTAACGGGGAGAGGGATTCCGGCCATGTTCTAGTTCCGAATCAGTTCACATTATAATTATTATTTTGAAACGTTTTGTCAAAGAACATATATTTTGGCGTTTAATAATAAAACACATTTTTACGTTTCGGCTAAAATTGAAAGGATGTTATTGAAACAAACGCAAGAAAAAGTTGATCAAACTTATTTCCTTCAGTGGAACTTACACAAGCCCTCGCATGTGTTTATTAACGTGCCGTCATACCGTTCCGTGGCTAAAGTCAGGTTAGTTTACTCTTCGCAGAGCGACCTCCCCGCGTGAGGGGCTAGTTATCCAACGTTTCAACCATTATTGCCTGGCGTTTTTCAGAGGTGATATACGCCAGATTGTTGGCGCTTAGATGTGCATGCCCTGTATTGCAATCCCCTATCTCTAGCACATGCATTGGCATCAGCAACGTGCACCGCACGCGCTCTAACAGTGCGGGGGAGGGGGGAGGGGCGTGAGGGGGCGGGGCACAGTGCGTCGACGGGCGTGCGTCGCCGTCGGCGGCGCATAAGGTCGCGGGCTTTCGCCGGGATAAGAGACGTTTGCGAGGAAATTAAGTTCTTATCTGGGGGAGGGCGGGGCGACGCGAGATCTCCACCCACGCGGGAACCTAATTAACGCGCGTGGCGGCGGTGGCGGAGGCGAGGACGGAGGTGAGGACGGGAGGGGCGGAGAGGACGGGAAGGGTGGTGATGACGGGAAGGGCGGTGAGGACGGGAGGGGCGGTGAGGGGGGGAACGGATGGGGGGGAGAGGACTTGAAAGGCGGTAGGGACAATGAGCTAGGTCGAATTTCACGCTGTCTGGAGGAGAATTCTAGCGGCCGGCTGCTCTGATCGGTAGTTTTCCGTGGTTTCTCCGATCAGCACCAGGTGAATGCCGGAGCAGTACCCTACCAAAAGGGCCACGGACCGCGCGCAATCTGTCCTTCCTCTTCCTTGTCCTATCCTCTCCCCTTACACACAAACTTACACTAACATGCACTACACTACCACATATTCCGGGAGACCGGTCGGGAGCTTAGAGCTTGTCCCGACTGGAGTGGTGCCCCGCTGGTGGGAGAGTCCTGGTTAGAGGGAAATCCCACTACCCGACGGTAGGTCGGCGCCGGATCTCGCCATCCAGCAGGGGAAGATCACCGCCATCTCCCGAGAAAAAAACATGCACTACACTAACGGGACTAATGACTGAAGCAGTTGATGCGCCCGGAAACACGAACAAATCAATCAATCAACAATGAGCTGGTGATGGAAGCGACTTCGGTGTGGACCGAGGTGGCAGGAGAGACTGCGAGTTCGGGGCCGCGATGTTGGGGTGGCAGGTTTGGGAGGGGGAATCGAGAGGGGGTGGCGTGGGAAGGGGGGATCGAGCAGCGTGGTTGTGAGTCACCGTCGTTTCACCTGCCGCTGATCTCGCGATAGGTTCCTCAGCTGGATGCTTTTACGATAATCAGTAGTATCAAAATTATAATTGAATGGAATAATTAACTGTAATATGGTAAACAACTTTCGTGTCATCTCTGGCGTTTGCATTTAGTTTCTATTTTCGACGCCGATAGAAAATGTTCAGTTTCATTCTAGTTTTGATTGCGTACAATAAACATAGTGTTGCTGAGGTATGTCCCATCAAATGCAGGATTCATTTTTTCGGTTCTTGACAAATTAATGTGTAAACAAAAATGTTACCACATGCATAAATGCATAACAAGGGACATAATTTTCAAGAGAACGGTGATAAATTTACGCATCGAATGTACATGTACAGTACCTCATGTAGGTATTTGAAATTAAATTATAAAACAAGATTCCTCTTCTTAATGCAAATAATATGCGATACATTAATCGCTTGCATATGATCATAGGCGTGTTCTACTTAAAACAACAACTGGGCATTTTTGGACCTCTTTTTACATTGATCTTTTTGATATTTATATATCATATTTTTCTGGGAAAATATACTACAAAGAATATATATTAAAGAATAACATTCCTGATCTTCATTAACTGATGCAAATGTTATTATGTTAAGGCATTTAGAGAGTTGCCAGACCTGGAGCCTCTTCCCCATGTGTTCCATTACAAATTCCATCATTTACTGGCTTTAAAAAAAATAATATAAGTTATTGTGTAAAGGTATTATAATTAATTATTGTACGTATTATAATTTTTAAACTTTTATTACTTATGAGTAAAATATAAATATTCAATGACGTCAGCTGTTTTTAAAGCATTCTAAATGAAATATTGGAAAACCACTAAATGTCAGTTTACAAGGGGGAAAATAAGGGATTGAAAATATAATTCCCCATTATAATTCCTTCCATAACAGAACACATATTATTCAACGGTTTTCATACTTCTTTCAAAACCACGAAACCTCGAAACCACTTCCTTCGAAACCACGATCTAGTAAGTTATGCAGAGTATTTCGAGCTCCATAACGACGGCAATAACAAGCAATTACGTATCAGTAAAAAACAAAATATTTTATCACGAACGGCAATAAAAGAATTTGAAAATGTTTAGGGGGATGCACAGCCACCCAGGCCTTCCCCTTTCGCACTCTACATTCCGACTTTTACATAGTAGCACTTCAAGATCCCAAGCTGGACGGACACTGTAATCCAATGTGAAGCTTCATTGCGGCTTAAATTTTTAATATTGGAGCTCCCGATTGGATGACAACGTCCCCTCTCCTTCCAGGTCGTGACCTTGAAGTGCCACTACGTAAACATCGGAGAACATGCATCGCATGCCCTTGGTGTGTTCTGGAGCAGTACCTTTTGCGCCGAGCACTCCTGAGTCTCCTCGCAGTCACGCGACTCGAAGAGTAGCTGCACCTCGGGTTCCTGGGTCTGCAGTCTGACACGCAACGACGTCGCATCTCCCTGCACAAAGAGTTGGGGCGACCGGAGGAAGGGGCTGTGGCTCTGCTACCTGAGAAGTGGCGCTCAAAGAGGGACAAAGCAAGGGTGGAAATGGATTAGGAGAACTCTGAATAGGGGCGAGTGAGTGGAGAGAGAAACGAAGTGCAAAAAGAAGTAGTAGCACTAAAACAGCGCGTACTTCCTTGTCCGTATTTTCACGCAAAATTACGCGAAAAGTACTCAGTTTCGAAAAATTGTACGTAACCTTATTTCAAAAGCTATCTTTAAGGAGCAGATTTCATTACGGGGAAAATCTATAATATTTTATTTGTAGGAAGACGCTAGTTGAAAAAAAGTTGAACTTTTGTAATTTTCGAAAAATTAGAGTTTTCAACGAACATGTGACCTTCACCATTCTCTTAAATTTCATTTACACTATCCAACAACAAAATTTAATCAAAAACGATGAGACCATTTTTTTGAAAATCTCCCAAGTGTACCCCCTCCCAATTAAAATCTGTTTCAAATTCAAGGTGACGCCACATAAGCCAGATCGATTGGGAAATATCAATTTTGGAAAAAATCGGTGAAACGGTTTAGCCGCTAGCGTTGTTCACAGACAGACGGATGAACTGACAGATAGACGTTTTGCCGTCATTCGGTTTTTCGGTATCAAGGATCCACAAAACATGGATTCTGGCTACACCACGTGATAGATTTTTTTCTAAATTTTTCTAAATTTAGCAACTACATATATCCCCTTTTTCGTTACCAAGGTCCAGTAATAAGAGTTTCTCTTCCAAAAATTCGCGCAGCATTACAAACCTTTCTCTCTACTGCATGAGTGGTAGCGAGAAATTAATAGAGGAGGAAGTAGCTTGGGATGGAGAAGGAGATTCTAGGAGCGTGGGGCGTATGCTATGCAAACGCTTGCTCGTTGCCTTGGCGTGGCAACGCAGCGAGCTGACTAGACGCTGCGCTGTTCCCTGGGGGCGACCTTCGCTCCTCGCGGGCGCCTCTGTTGAACTTCACAATTTAACAGTTCAACACGTTGCTGCTTAATACAGCGCCATTCTACGCGCGGGCGCCTGCTCTTCGCGATCTCTGTTTGCTTATCGTACCTCAGTCTCCCGTGAGTCGTTTAAAAGTCAGCAAAGCTTTGACAAGTCTTATGAATCTCCTAATTTGTCATCTTTTATAAAAAAATCTTATCGTTAAGTTGGTTTGTTAAACTAGTGGTGTTTCACTTCGACAGAAGTTAAACTATAATCATTATAAAATATATAAAATTAACGATTTTACAATCTCATCTACTCGCTAACGAAGGAAGGTCGATAAATCTCAATCGTAGAAGAAAATACCATAAATATATTTTCGTCGATACGGTAAAAAATATTCCTTGCGTATAGAATTTTGTTGAACTTGTGATTTTAGACAGGCACAAGTATGCTATTTGTAAAGTACACCATTTAATATCTCATCCACAACACTCTTGTGCAGTGATTTCAAGAGCGTTGACATAATTGAGGCTTGGGTCAGGAGACGCACAATGTAATTTCTATCGTGTGCAGTCGTCCGCCTAGCTCCTCTGAAACTTACACGTTAGATAGGATTGCGTTGGAGTTAGAAAAATGAATTAGAGAACGTTTGCTATTGTTGTGTTTATTATTATTATTATTATTATTATTATTATTTTCACTTTATATTTTTACACATACACTTTTTGGTAGTGTTAAAACAATTTATATCTTTTGAAGAACTTGCTGTTGCATGTTTCCACAGCGGAAAACAGAGAGCGTACTAATTGTTTCCTTCCAAAACACAAGTTGAGCTGAAAATCCTTGACGCATTGCGCCGTTGGGAGAGGCGGGCTGTTGTCACTAATAGACAACTTGACATCACTTCTCTAGACACGTATTATGCACTCAAAAGGATTTCGGTGTCAATAGTATAATGTTATCTGAACTGTCCTAATTTTGTAAATATATTTTTTTTATGAATAGTGAGTTTTGTACCTTTCTTCCTCGTAAACTTTTCTAAATAGAACTAAATAGTATATAAAATGTCGAAAATTTACCAATACCTTTTTAATTAAAACAATTTTTTAAAGAATAACTTGATTGTGGAAATTCTCCAGCAAATGCATTCTCCGCAACATCATCGCTTGTCCCAACTTCTTCTTGAACTTACTGTTGTCTGGAGAAATATACTGATCGTATGGTGGATCTATAATAAACTGAATACTACATTAAGTGTCAGGAATTGTTCAATAGTTGATTCTTAACAAAACGTATGTTTTTAAACCATAAATTGATAGCGCAAATGTTCCAGAAAAAACAATCTCCTCAACATTGTATAAAGACACGTTTGCCTCAACTTCGTCTTAAACGTATTCTTCTCTAGTGGAAGATACTAAAGCAGATAATAAGATTGGGCCATTAGATAAACCAAAAAGTGCTCAATTAAATGTTGTGCCCAATTAAGTGTAAAACATTTTACGATACGTTTATTCTTAACGAAAATTATTTTAAATGAAAACCCGGGTATGAAAGTTTGGAGAGACTAAAAAGGCGTACTCACCTACCGTTCAAGAGTCTATCACTTTGTATGAAAATTATTTATTTTTGAAAATAGATTTTACTACATGGGAGTTTTTTTTCTCCCTTTAAAAATTCAAAATTTAAGTAGTATATGACTTAGTGTAGGAATCACAGAATTTTGAAAATGTGCACACAATTCACTTTTCCCCATAGCACGTCATACGCAGTTTTTAACTGTTTTTTGACGTAAAATAAATAAATAAATAAATAAAAAGTGTAAGACTAGAAAAATCAGTGCTAAAGCAATAGGTAAAATCTTTGAGAAAGAAAACATCTTTTAAGATTTAGTTAACATTTTTTGCAAATGGTGTTTCTTGATTTACGGTGTAGAACCGTCTTCTTTCTTTCGGTGCCTCTGGGGTACATCGCTGATCCAGCCCTGGTGGCAGCAGAGGGATTGCGAAGCGGCAGATGCGGCGGGTGGGCGGAGCGCAGGGGGAGCGGGATCGGAGAAGCAGCGATGCGGGATGAGATTGCGGCAGTGTAGTCCGCAGGGTTGTGGGTGCCGTCGCTTGGGATAAGAGGCAGTCGGTCGCTGCTGCAAGGGGCGGCGGAAGCACAGCTAGGGTGGGGGCAGTAGGGGACTGGGCTAGCGGTGCGAAAGCAACATTGCCGCGAGAGGGGGAGAAAACCTTTAATGTAGGGATGCGGGACGAGGGAGCGGGGTGGGATCGGCGGAGGGGGAGCGGTTGCTAAGTAATTCCGAGACAAGTGAGCTAAGATCGATAATAACGAGATGGCGGGGGCGCGACCGCTCGGGGAAGGGGCTGGTGACAACGGGGGCTGGAGACCGCATCGGGGCGGGAATCTGTGAGGACGGCGCTCGGGGTCGGAGAAGATGGCCGGAGGCAGGAAGTGTTGAACGCAAAGAGCAGGGTGAGAATGACGCCCAGCCGCTGTCTTCGGTCCCCTTCTACAGCGTTGTTTTTGAAAGATAGAATTTAGGGAAACTTCATCTACTACAGTGAATTTCTAATTGTCTAACTTTTGAACAGTTTGTTATTAAGCAGACATTCAAATATTATCTGGATTCCGTTTGGTAACACTCGTACTAGTAATACGTGAACAATGGTAGGAATTAAAGCTAGTGTTGAGACGTTGATATTTTGTTCAAAATAGTTCCTACAAATTTTTAAAGAATTTTTAGAGGAATACTTGAACTCGAAATTGTTTCTTCTGTTAGCATCCGTGCTATCGCTGCCCATGCTAGTAACAGCGACAGCAAAATGACCGCCCTTGTACCTTTCATCACGAATGTCCGTAAAGACTCTGGAAATGGCCAAATGTCTGCTTACATCTAGTATCTGCTTACACAGCGAGTATTGCAGTTCAGCTAAGACCCTTGAACAGTGCGTGTGAAAGGCGCTACTATTCTGGTCTCAAAACATCGATTGCAATATTTATGTCGGAATATAGAAACCCCTTTGTCAGTACGTTCAAAGATGTGATGTTACATGATTAACAGATAACCATACTTTCGGTTTGAGGTAAACTTGTTTTTTTCTGACAGTTGCACATGTGAGTCTGTGAGTGAGTGAGCGACCATTTAGTGTTTGCATACGCATCATCCAATATGGTCATTGTCTCCATAGTGCATGTCAAATTTCGGGCGATGGCTGGGTCCTCTGGACTGTGGTTCTCTTTCCCTGGAACGTCACATCTGGCGTCAATCTACTCATGTGCTTGCGGAGTTTTCTTCCTCTGTTTCACCCCTCAATTGGGTACTGCCCCACCCCGGACAAATTCTAAGCTCGCGACTGCCGCCCGACCTAAGTGGTAGGAGTAGTGCACATAAGTGCAGGGAGAATAAGCAGAGAGAAGGAGTCAAAGACGAAGAAGGAACGTTGATGAGGAAAACGCTCTCCGTTGCCCAATTATCGCCGTACTGCTCCGGCATTTGCCTGGTGTTGATCGGAGAAACCACAGAAAACTACCGATAACAGCATCCGGTGACTAGCATTCTCCTCCGGATAGTGGTTGAATTTCTCCCAGCTGTGTAGCTAGAATCTAAATTCCATAACCGTCGGCACTTAATCTCTTGGACCTCTCACCCAACGCTGTTGCAGAGGAGGTAGTGTTGCCACACTCACAAGCTTCACACACCGTACTCGTCCACTACATGTGGATACTAGGTCAAGTTCCCAGATATTCGGCGGCTCGCGTTTTCTTCCCTCCGTGACTTCTCCGCCTCCGTCTCTCTTTCGACGTCCACCGACGCCATAGAACCCCCTCTCTTGGCCCTCCCTTCCCCATCCCCACCTCCGCTCCCGGCCACGCCCCCTCGCCCTCCACCGCCTCGTCACGCTCGACAGAGCGTGAGACCGAGCAGAGCAGAGCCTCGCGGGTGCTGCCGGCCGACCCGGGGGCGGCGGCGGCGGCGGCGGCGGCCTGGGCGAGGGCGGCGCGGTGGAGGCGGGGGCTGCGTCCCAGTGCGGACGAGATATTTCACCCGCAGAGGTCCGTTCCAGCGGAGAACAATGTGTGTGCTCGTCCGCACCGTATTTACTCCGAAGGGAGTTTTTGGGCGCTGCCAGAGAAAGGATTGGGGGAATCCAATAATTCTAATGCCTTAATATATTCTTCGAGAATGCGTGTGATTTTTAAGTAATGGGCTTATGCTGGATGAGTTTTTGGCGTACTTCTTGGTCACGTTGCGATTGCCGGAGGCCCCGTATTGATTTATTGGGTGTGGGTGACTATTAGAGTGCGAGGCTTATAGTAGGGCGATTTGTTAGATCCAATTGTGATGTTTTAAAATCTTAAAATAATTATATTTTAAACAATTTTATATTTTGTATTATCATTTATACATTTTGATTTACATTATTTGATCGTTTGTTTGTTTTACATTTTTTTTGTTTTATAGTTCATACATTTGTTTAAAAAATATACCAACTTTGCGGTTAATTGAAGTGTGTTTGGTGGAAATAACTAATGAGTAATATTACCTTTTAAATTACTCGAGTTTTCACTATCAAAAAAAAATACAAAAGTAAGAACTATTTTGTTGTTGTTTTTTCAAGAAAGAAATTATTTTCTCTCTTAAATGTTTTTGATTAATTCAATTTTTTAAGGTTATTAGTAGGAAATACTAACTACAAAATTTATCGTTTTTATGTAAATTTCAAAGCATCTAATGGTTCTTGAGCCACTGAATAGTAAAATATCAATATTTACATCACATTCAGTTATTTGTTTACATACTTGGACTCAGTTTCGGGCTCTTGACTTCTAAGTATAGTAAATACCGGAATAGTTAATAATAATTAAACTAATTAAGCAACATAAAATATAACTTCCATGCATGCATAAAACTCAGAATATCCCACGGTCCTTAACTAATTCTTGATAAGCCTCTTTCCGAACTTTTTAAGCCTGCGATATTTTAATTACTTTTAAAAGCTGCCTCTTAAAGTGATTGGAATGAGATTTACAAAACACAAAAAAATGAATACGTTTAAACCGCAAAATGCATTTGTTATTTATTTTACCCTCGAGCTACTTATAGCAATTTTCACAGGAATATTATGTATACAAAATACATAATGCGTCATTTTACTGCGACAACCTGATTCACTATTATATTTTTGAGCACTTTGCGATAGTGCTCGTCAGCAAACTTGCAATTACAACTCATAGAATATTTTGGTTTGCAGTGGGAAAATTAATATTAATTTGTATTTAAATATTGGTGTACTCTCTACACATCCTCAGAGTCCGTTCATGAATTTCTCTTATTCAATCATTCACGAAGATAGGGCTATGTTTGAATAAAACCATAAACACAAGCGATGAAAAAACGTATTTCGCATATACGTATGTTTGTACGATTGTAGAAACCAACAATTGTAATCGTCGTAAAGAGAAATTGAAATTCCATTCGTTCCATTGCTATGTTCATATCAAATTATTTCATTAATACGCAAACATCTAAATATTCTCAGCAATTCATGCCACTCTTTACATCACTGCAGAAATACTAAAAGAAAATAAGAATAAGAAATATATCGTACGATATACACCTTATAGATACATCACATCACATTCAGGGAACTCCATACTATGGAAAACACGAATCAAAACGACCATAAACAGAAAAGTATTAAGAATAAATGACTTCTAAAGATATTAGAATGTAAACTAATCTATGCTGCAGCAACATGTTCCTACATTTTCTGTACGTTATCGCAGTGCCTACACATCTATTGTACCCCGGAGCATTGCCGTTTTGTCGCGCCACCATTTCCCAGCCAGCAGCCCCCACCCTCTCCCCAATTCGTTCGCTCCGCCATTTCCATCGCGTTGAACCCCGCACCGCGTCATCCGCGGCCGGTTAGAAATCATCATGCTCGAAGAGCCGGAACATCGTGTAAATTTAATACTTCCATCCCCGCTGGTTTCTCTTTTCTCGCGCTCCACTCGTTCTTCGCTGCGAATGCCATTTCCGCGCCCCATTGTGGCACAGAGCGCGCTCTCGTACCAGCCCTAATTCCCTTCCATTCGAAGTCATGATGCCTTAAACGAGGTCGCGCCCAGGCGCTCGCACAGAGAGAAGCTCGCTCGTGGCGCGCACGCGGCGCGGGTGAGGACGAGCAGGGGGCGGGGCGAGGGAGGGGGATTAGAGCGGCAGGTCGAATGGTCCAAGCCGGCGGCTGCTGCGGGCACTTTATGACGTCGCGTACTCGCGGCACAGCGATGCGTGATGCCGGGAAAACAACCAGCATCAGCGGTTTAGAGAAGAAGCTGCGATGCCGCGTTCGTGGTAGGTACAACGGGCTGCCTCCGCGAGGTGTCTCAGGGTGAGAACTGATGTCATTGCAGTACCTCTGACTGGGAGGTCGTTGTTTCGAGACCCGACGATGGCAGGATTTTCGATACTTGTCAGTTAGGTCGCATTTAGCCGCTGACTCGAAGAGAATTCTAGCCACCGGCTGCTCTGATCCGTAGTTTTCCGTGGTTTCTCCAATCATTCGCAGACGAATGCCGGAACAGTACCGTAACAAACGGGCCACGAACCACGCGCGATCTTTCCTTCATCTTATTTGTCCTATCCTCACTCCTTACTTACACCTACATGCATTACACTACCACACATGCCACGAGACCGGTTGGTAGCTTTGGGCTTATCCCGGCTGGAGCGGTGCACTGCTGGAAGGAGATACCTGGTTGGGGAAAACCTGCCAGCCGACGGTAGGTCGGCGCCGTATCTCGCCATCCATCGGGGCAAGATCACTGCTACCTCCCGAGGAAAGAACATGCACTACACTTACATGAGTAATGCCGTTAGAGGTTGACGCGATCAGAATGACTAATCACTCAAAAACTGTATCTGTGGTGTGAGGTTAATTAATGCGGGTGGGCGGGGGGATGGTAGAGAAGATGGTGAACGTAATTGAGCATTTATATGCTTGTCTTTCCGGGAGAAGTAGCTTCTTGGGCACAGATGCCGACATGATTCGGCCTTCCTCAGGGCAAATGCAAACGCAAGCAAATTTGTCCTGAGGAAGATCGCAGTATGACAGTCGAAACGTTGGCATCCGAGCTTAGGACGCGGCGTCTCTGGGAGAGACCATTAGATCCTAACTCCAGCCACGGAAGCCTACGCGTTAATTGACCATGTTGACTATTGAGAATTTTGGAGGCTATTAGAGATTGACAATGGATTTTGGCATCTGAAAGGAAGACGTGGAGGTCATTATGTACTTTTTCTCTCGGCATTTACGTCTTTATCCTAAATACGCTAAAATTCGTATCTCATATGAAAATAAATACGTAAAGGATGTGTATGAGCAAGAAGTAATTTGAAAGCGATATAGTATTGCCTCCGTGTTCATTAGTTTTTTTTTTACTTCATAGAGCTAAATGTTTACACTGAAATAAATGTATGTAACAAAATCACACCGTGAAAGGATGGAACAATTCATATTAAATGAAGAAAATGAGTGGTTGAGTGCTCCAAGAAATTAGAAAAACACTCCGTGTCAATGATTTAAACCTAAATTAATTAGGATTTGGATTGTCGTCGGGCACTGATGATCAGAATCAACGGCGTCATCCACTGTCATCTCGCCAGTAGAAAGAACAGGGCCAGTGACGAGTGGCAGTGGCAAGGCTTCGGGGGCCCGTCGCGCGGCAGCGGTTCCATCCGGTCGAGGCGACGCGACGCGATGCGATGCGACGGGACGCCGGGGGTCGGGTGAGGACGGAAACGCGAGGCAGCGACGGCCCGAGCCACACATCGGTATGCGGGGCACGCGCATGCTCGCGTCACGTCCCCACGCTAGCGACAGACGCGCTCTCGGCCCTGCTTTACGCCGCCCTGGCCCGTCCACACCATCCCGTCCCGCCGCCCCGTCCCCTCCAGGCCCCCGCCCCACTCCCCCACCCCCTCTACGGCCCCACCCCCTCCACGCCCCCACCCCCTCCACGCCATCCGCCCACCACGCCCCTCGCCCGCCCCTCCGTCCTGCCCCGCCTCCCCGAACCACCCCGCCTCTCCACCACGCGTCTCCACCACGCCACCCTGCCCACCCCCACCCCGTCCCGCCCTGCTCCGCCCCACCCCGCACCGCCACACCGCCGTCACCTGAATTTTTACGTGCCACGCGCCGGCCTGTCACGCTGTCGCCCGCTCCCAATGAATGGCCTCTATTAATCCAAATGTCACCCTGTTAGCGAAAATTTGTAATTAATTTACTGCGTGCAACGCCGGAACTACGGTAATAAATTCGACAATTGAAGTTTACGTAATTGGGTTTGGAGCGATTTCGGAATTTTTGCGAAAATAAAGTAAGGCTTAACGCTATTTATTTGCGAGAAGACACGCGCGCGAAAGAAAATACGCGATTGGGCGGTGCGTGAATCTGAAAGTCCATTTGCTGTCGCTGGTGTTGCGTGCGCTGCGCGTTTGGGTTAGTGGCTGGCGCGAGAGCGCGTAACTCAAACACAATCGGTTTGCGGCGGGGAATTAAAATTGGATTTATAAGCAAATAATATGGATTCAATTAAAGCACCGGCGCAATTTTTGCTCCGAATGGAAGCGAGGCAAAAAAATTGTCCGTGGAAAATTTCGAACTTTAGTGTCTGCGTGATATTAACACATTATTTGGACGTGCTCGTTCCCTCTTTGTGTGAACGAATGCTTCCAAATGCTGAGCACGACAACGCAATTTCTATTTTAATGTATTCTGTTCAGCCATTTGTCTTCACGGTTCATTTATTATAGACGCGCGTACTAGTCCAGAATGTCGAATGGCTTCATTTCTTTATGATGTTGCATTGTGGACTCTAGAGTCATGAACTTAACCTCTACACAAACCTGAATGAAACAAACGTAAGTATTAATAAGCTAGATATGTGTATTGCTAAGTTTAGAGCCACGCATGGAAACATTAAAAGAAATCGTATACAAAGTTAACAATATCGAAAATTATTATTATTATTATTATTATTATTATTATTATTATTATTATTATTATTCAAATTCATTGCTTTTCTTGCATTCTCGATACACGTCTGTATACATGTGAGCTCATCTTTCCGTTTTCGCCCACCTTCACCCCAGTATCGAAAAAACATCGCGCGTATGCAAAAAAAATCCCAAGTTTCATTTCAACACATTGCCTACTATATGTATTTCGAAGGCATTCCTTTCCTTTCCTTTGCTTTCCGCGTTTGACAGGTACAAGACACTTCAAAGCGGGTGGAAAACCACGTTTCAATATCTTTCATGGAGCCATCTTGCGATGCAATTCCACTCGCACAGACGTAGAAATTCAGCTTGAGTGCCCCTCTGCCCTCCCCTACGCGCCTCGCGGCGGTCGAGCGTCTATGACGTCACGAAATGCTCGGCTCCGCTGCGACATTCGAGCGCTACGCGGAGTTAAAAGCGCCAGCTCGCGCCGCCTTGTCAAAAGCATTAGAATTTTTTTTCACGCGACGCGCTGTTTCAATTTTATCTCGATCAATTCGGCGTAGTGCGCGAAGTTGAGTTGGAGGGGGGAAGGAATGAAAAGGAAAAGGGCCAAAGCGGAGCCGACGGGGGGCAGGGGTCACCAAACCCTGCGGACATTTCTGTGCGTCTACGGTTTCTTATGGTGCTGGGATGACCCATGAAGTAGTCCGCTGGATACCAGAAATCGTTTGAATGTCAGTCGATCAATGTGGAATTAGTGGTGGACAAAGCGGGTTCGCGGTAGGTTTTCAGGGGGTTTTCCGGTCTCACCTCAGTTTTATTCCACCACTCATCATTCATATCGTGGCACATCATTACCCTCCATTTATCAAACGAATGGTCGAAAAGCCTTACGTTCTGAAATTAATAATAATAATAATAATAATAATAATAATAATAATAACAATACCAACAACAACCAGAACGCAGACTGGATTCGGGATATCGAAGAGCAAAGTGCTTCTATATAATCTTTGTTGGTCACCAGTTTCACGACCGAAGACATACGTAGAAATATTAAGAAGACCAATATCTGGAGATCACCAGGACCAGATGAACTTCACAATTTTTGGCTGAAGTATTTCACAGCAATCCACGAACCATTGGCCATCTGCTTTACAGAAACATTAAATGACTCGAGTAAGATCCCACTTCATCTTACTGAAGGATACACCTTTTTGCTTCACAAGAAAGATGTCTCACAACCACAAAACTACAGACCAATAAAGTGTTTGTCTACTATTTACAAATTATTTACATCCTTGATCAATGACAAAATCTATGAGAATTGTGAAAGAAATGGAATAATAGCAGAGGAACAAAAAGGATGTATTAGAGGTGCTCTAGGTTGCAAACACCAACTTACAATAGATTCTATAGTTTTAAAAGAAGTCCAGAGTAAGCAGAAAAACCTTCACATGTGTTATATAGATTACACAAAAGCGTTTGTTTCAGTTCTTCATGATTGGTTGATAAGAATACTTGGAATCTACAGGATTTCTCCAAATATCATGAACATACGCAGTCATTGATGCATATGTGGAGGGTAAATCTGCATGCCAATAAGGAGAAAAAATAATCCGTTATCATTATCCTTAAATCCGTTGTCATTACTATTAAATAATAGTACCATTGGCTACAAAATTAATTCATCAGATCATAAGACATTAAATCATCTTTTATTTACGGACGATCTAAAGCTTTATCCTGGAACACATCAAAACTCTGTTCTCTAATAGATACTACCAAGATTTTCAGCCAAGATATTAGGATGAGCTTCTGTTTGGATAAATGCGCCATCATCAGCATACAGGAAGGTAAAGCAGAAAAGTTGGATAAAAATGCCCGAGGCATAGAAGAGTTGACACCTGATGCTGCTTACAAATACCTCGGAATACAAGGGAATATGAAACTTAATCACAACGAAATTAAACATGAGTTTACCGAGAAGTACAAGAAGAGGGTAACCAAAATACCGAATACAAAGGTAGCTGGGAAAAACATAATTACGGCCATCAACAGCTTGACTATACCTACGCTGATGTACAGTTTTTGTGTAGTAAAATGGTCTGATGAGGACCTACATTCAATGGATAGACTTACTAGAAGGCTTCTTACAAAATTTAGATGTCTACACCCTAACTCTTCTGTGATCCGTTTGTATTTACGGAGAAGATAACGTGGTCGAGGGCTACTTAATATTTTTAAACTCTGCAGAACCCAAGAACAAAAAATGAGGGACGCTATACTTAGGTCTGAGGATTCCCTCATGAAGAAGGTGGTGAGCGCTGACACTGGATACTTAACGCCAATTAATTTAAGCAACCAAGGCGCGAATATTATAATACCAATTCTAAAGGAGGAAATACAAAATTGGCAGAAAATGATGCTTCACGGTAAATTTCAAAATTCTCTTTGGACACTATGATTGACGAATCTGCGTCCTTAAAGTGGTTGAGCAATGGTTACTTGTACCCGGAAACTGAAGGTTTTGTAGCAGCAATTTAGGATAGAGTAATTAGAACTAAAAACTATGAAAAACATATTTTAGAAACAAATGATATCGACCAATATAGAAGATGTGGTAACAACGGAGAAGACATAATGGCTGGTTGCAGTACTTTGTCAGAGAGTGCCTATTTAGGCAGACATAACCAAGTGGCAAAACTCATTCACCGAGAACTAGGAATGAAACTTGGAATGATGGGGAATAATGCTCTAGCATACTACGAGTATGAACCAGATGCTGTGCTCGAGACGAAGACGCATATTTTATACTGGGATCAGCCTATTATGACAGACAAAACGGTTAATTATAACCGCCTTGACATTCTCATAATAGACAAAGAAAATAAAACAGCCTCTATAATCGATGTTGCAATCCCTTTATCTTACAACCTGCGGAAGTCCTAAGCAGAAAAATTCAGAAAACATGAGAACTTGGCAACTGAATTAAAAATCATTTGGAAGTTGCATGAAATCTCTCATTTCCCCATGGTTATATCCGTTGAAGGAGTCGTCACCACTTTAAACCAACTTTAAAAGAAATCTGGAGAAATTAGATATCAAAAATATCTTTTATGAAGCCCAGAAAGCCACCCTGCTTCAAACATGTCATATTGTCAAGAAATTCCTAAATGCGTGACATTTATGTAGGTCAGGATAAATTTCCTTCCTGCGCAGTCCGAGCCTAGTTCTACAACATTAATTGGACAGGTGATAAATTTGCCTGCTAAAAGCATAGAAAGTGTGAATAACACTAATAATAATAATAATAATAATAATAATAATAATAATAATAATAATAATAAAGCTTAATTGTTCAAATGGTTCTATAGTTCAGATAGAAATTTTCCTTGACAATCACGTACTTGCAGTATTATTGTAGTATTTCGAAAATGAAGGGTATTTGCCATTTGGTATTGAGGCGTAGGCCTAAAAATACCCCTACCTCTCGCTCTGTTCTCAGAGCGGCCAATCTGTGGACCTGTTATTTGAGATACTACTGCAGCCTCCGCCTGATAAAGTAATAGAGATGCAACAATAACCGACTGGTCAGAACTTCAGGAATTTCATCCTAGCAATCCTCGGTCTCCAGCTATTTTTACCTGGCGTCAAAAATTCCCCATTATTGCCACAGAGACATAAGACTTATCTGTCATGCAAGAAAGCAAATATATGTTGTAAAATATAAGTTGTAAAATTATCGTTACACACGTATTATTGCTAAAATATACGTACCAATGTACCAATGTTACACGTACAATGTTACACGTACCAATGTTACCAAATATACGTACCAATGTACCAATGTTACACCAATGTTACACGTACCAATGCTAAAATATTTCATAATTTATAAACCCTATTATCAACTATATTTTATTATTTAAAATTTCTGAATTGTAAGAAGAAAATTTTGCACATTGATTAATTTTTTAAGAGGAACCCGTCCAATCAAATTTAAAGCCTGTAATAGAATTGTTATGACCGATTGTGGCACCGAATTTATATTTTTCTTAGTTAAACAGTGTGGTCGTGCATCTAACATTAGTGTATTATGAAATACGAAGAATCGCAGAATTTTTGTATTATCGAACTGAGTTATTTCGTACTAATCGATAACGTAAAGTATCAAAACTACCTAATAACTTCCTTAACTGAATATTCTGGAATTTCTTTAGATACCTTTCTAAATATTTTCTTGGCGCTACGTGGTACGTAGTTGCCATTTTAATGCGTTTTCCTTTTAGATCTACAAATCTTCCTATATGTGTTCAATAACATTTACAAATATGTTATCACTTATTATACCAACACGTCTTGTACCTGTCATTCATCTTCAGTTACGAATTAGCTACCTGTATATAATCACAATTACACTTCGTTTTTTATTCTTTGTTACATTCATGTTTTGAAAGATGTAGACGTTCTATTATTTTTTTTTTTCCACAATATTAAACTCATTTTGCACAGTGATGATAGCAACGTCCCACATACGTATATTCTGCAATTCAAAACGTTTGGTACTCTGATTCCAGTCCCCAGAAGTAGAAAATATGACTTTTAAATGTTTTCACCTTCTCAACATTTACATCAAACTCTTTGCAGCAAACTTCCCGTCTCAACGTTTAGGGCTCCGTGACACGAGTTGCCCGCACCACTCGATATTTCCCGGATGTGTGTTATAACTGCGGACGAAGACAAAGTAAAGTTCCTGCACAAAGGATTCCAATAGTTTTTTGAGTGCGCCGTGAAAGATGGAGGCGGAGGGACAAAGTAGAAAATATAGGACGATTCCTTTTCCGGCCTCCCTTCGCCTCCGCCTCCCCTCCGTTCGTGTTTGCAAACGACATCCATTTCTCGGAAGTAAACACGAGCTCAAAGGGAAGCGAAGTGGGAGGTGCGCGGGGAGGGGTGGAGCGTGGAGGGAGGCGGGCGAGGCGCTTCCGGGCGTCGCGGCGCCGCCCCCGCCTCGAAAGCGCCGCTGCGCGCGTCGGGCGTACGCACCATGGAGCCCAGACGCCGGCCGGGAGAGGTGGCTCAGGGCATCAACTGATGTCACTCTGACCGGGAGGTTCTAGGGTTTGAGTTCCGATCGTCAGAAGATTTTTGACAGCCTGTCAGCTGGGTAGCGTTCAGTCGCTGTCTGGAGGCGAATACTAGCGGCCAGCTGTTCTGATTGATAGTTTTCCGTGGTTTGTCCGATCATCACCAGGCGAATGCTGGAGCAGTACCCTAACAAACAGGCCTTGTACCGCAGGCAGCTTTCCTTCCTCTTTCTTTTACTATCCTCATTTCTTATTACACACACACATACTTACATGCTCCTCACTATCACATATGGGTGACCAGCTGGGAGCATAGAGCTTGTCCCGGCTGGGCCGGTACCCCGCTGATGGGAAGTACCTGGTTGGGAACCCCCGGTGATTCGGCTAGCAGACGGTAGGCCAGGGTCGGATCTCGCCATCCAACAAGGGAAAATCATTGCCATTTTCAAAAAATGCATGCACCATACTCATGGAACTTTAGCAGTTGACGGTCACGGAAACACTAACAAAAGATAGTGTTTGTGTTAGAGCGCAGAGGTAGACGGATGCGCGGGCGGGTAGCAGGGAGGGAGCGAGGATGAAGGTGTGGGTTGGTGCTACAGCGAGTTCTAGAGCGAGCACTAGAGCAAACGACAGAGCGAACGACGCAGAACGGTATAGCGATCTCTAGAGCGAACTACAGAGAAATATAGAGCGAGCGCTAGAGCGAACGACGGAGCGAACGACTGAGAAAAGGACAGAGAACGATACAGCGACCTTTTAAGGGAACGACAGAGAAAGGTAGAGCAAACGACGGAGCGAATGACAGAGAACAATAGAGCGAGATCTAGATCGAACAACAGAGAACGATAGAGTGAGATCCAGATCGAACAACACAGAATGATGGAGCGAGTTCTAGAGCGAACGACACAGAACGATAGAGCAATAAAACGACAGAGAACGAAAGCGAGCTAGAGCGAACGACAGAGAACGTAGCAAACGCGCGAACGCGAGCGACCCAGAGCGAACGCATGGAGCGAACGCGGAGCGAACGCTGGAGCGAACGCTGCGAGCAGAACGCGAAGCAGAGCGAGACGCTGAGAGCGAACGCTGGAGCGAACGCTGGAGCGAACGCCAGAGCGAACGCAGAGCGAACGCTGAGCGAACGCTGGAGCGAACGCTGGAGCGAACGCTAGAGCGAACGCGGAGCGAACGCTAGAGCGAACGCTAGAGCGAACGCAGGAGCGAACGCTGGAGCGAACGCTAGAGCGAACGCTAGAGCGAACGCAGAGCGAACTAGAGCGAACGCTAGAGCGAACGCTAGAGCGAACGCTAGAGCGAACGCTGGAGCGAACGCTAGAGCGAGCGCTAGAGCGAACGCGAGAGCGAACGCTAGAGCGAACGCTAGAGCGAACGCTAGAGCGAACGCTAGAGCGAACGCTAGAGCGAACGCTAGAGCGAACGCTAGAGCGAACGCTAAACCGGGGGGGGGGGGGGGGGGGAGCGAACGCTAGAGCGAACGCTAGAGCGAACGCTAGAGCGCGGCGTTGGCACTTCCCATCGGCGGAGGCCGCCGCGCGTGCGTTGGGACGGACGCCCAGAGGGCGTGGGCGAGCCGATGATCGTGTTTGCGCGCGCCGGGACATTGTGCTTTGAAAACCGCTCTTCTGCAGTGCGCCGTTTTACCTGTATTAATGAAAGTGACTCGCGCATGTTTGTTCGGAGAGTGCTTCCTGCGAACGAAACCCGATCACATGGGTGATATGTGGGGTTCATATTCAGGAAGCTTTAATGCTAGCATATTCCACCGTACGCAAAATGTAAGCGTGCAAACGGTGAAATTTGAGAGCTCTCTTCTGAGAGAAACAATTCTGCTTCCAAACTTCATACACTTGACTTTTAACTCCAGTTACATTCTTCTAAAATTTGCTGTTGTGGTAAGTATGTAGGATTTGACACATTATTATTTACAGTAGCTTCTTTTCACAATGTCGTAGTTATACCTTTAGATGGTGAGCGTTTGTTGTTGTGATATATGAATATTCACGAAACCAGGCGACGCACTGGAGCACTGGATCTCACCATCCCGCGGGGAAGGTTCCAGCTTCCTTTCGAGGAAAAACAAGCACTACATTTACGGGAATAACGAGCTAAGCTGGTGACGCGCGAAGTCACTAATCAATCAATCAATTAATCAATCACCGAGAGAAAATTTCACACACATACGTCCACTCTATTTAGAATTGCGGAGAGCCACTGGAAAGGCGAGGTGTTCACATAAAGCCGTTTTCAGGGAAGGGCGATATCTTCGGGCAACGAGCGCAATGGATGAGCAGAAGCGACGCGAGCCTCTGGACAATTACTCGGCGTCCGCCTCCGGTGCGACTCCCCGCCACCGCCACCGCCGCCACCGCCGCCACCGCCGCCACCGCCGCCGCCACCGCCGCCACCGCCGCCACCGCCGCCACCGCCGCCACCGCCGCCACCGCCGCCACCGCCGCCACCGCTGCCCGCAACCCGGGGGCGACCGACGTCCGCAAGACGCATGGCTGCATTAAGCTGATTTAGGGTTAAATTAATTCGCGGACATTTTTCCCCGTGCGCAAGGCGCGCTATAATTTAGTACTAAAATAATAAATGTCTGCTTATGTGGGCATCCCGTCTGCGTTGTGGTCACGCGGCAGAAAATGGCGGAGACGGGACAAGTGGACAGGGTCGCAGATGGAGTGGAAACTGAAGTGATTGCTGAGGTGGAGCAAAAGTGATGGACAGGGATGGAGAGGGGCTATAGGCAGAGTCAGGAGGAAGAGCTGGAAACAGGCGGCAAAGACAGAGGGAAACAGAGACCGATGACGAAGCAGGCGATACGTGGTAGAACTAATTCTGAAGTGGATATGTTGGCGGACTCGAACGTAGAGAAGAAGAGATAATGAATGGTAGATATTGGGAAAGGGGTGAAATTTGCAGAAATCGAGCGCCAAGAAAATATATGGATGTTGATTTATTTTATTGATGACTATGCTACTTTTTGGATCATTTCATAAAATACTGATTTCAATTGTGTCAATTTCTACCAAGTTCGGAACATAGTGTTATCAGAGGGAAATGGAGATATGCTTGAAATCAAAAGTGATTAAAGAGCAATAGTCATTATTATGTTTTTATAATTCATCAAAAATTCAAATAAATATGCCTCTTTCTGAGTTATTGCAATTCTATGATGCAATTTTGCGTGGAATGATTTTGTACAGAAGCAAATTCCTTTGTGTTTTCTGAACTCCACATTGAGAACAGTGTCTTTTCTGTTATTGCAATCTCAGTGGTATCTTGACCATAGTTCGCACGTTTCCTTCATAAATGGTCACTCATTGTCAGGGGTGAATTAATTCAAAAGCAGACTAAAAAAATTCTTAGCGCCTCTGATAAATAGCGGCTCCCAATATTATTTTTATCGAAAATTATATTAATACTACTTTATAAATTCATATGGTTATTTTTCTTATATTTCAGTAATTTCTTTATAGTCGATTTATAAAAACTCAGGTCATCAGCGACATTGCTGTGTTTACATCAGTATCATCATTATATTACATTATTACATTATATTGATATTATATTGCATGAATCAATTTACTATTTCTAGTAGTTTCACAATTTTAATTCAAATGATTTGAACTGAGATTTCTACTTTCAATAATTTTTTTTTATTTTTTAATCGTGATGGTTACGGATTGTTTCAATATTTAATATTAGAATACCTTAGGTTTCCCATAGTTTTGTCAGGCTTAGGTCCTATTGATTGGCATCCGAAGGGATGTGGATTATGCGGCCGGGGCGTCGTCGGGCCGAGATGCGTTGGGCAGAGTGAGAGAGCGCCCTCCACCGCCCACTCCACCACTCATCCGTCTATCCGGAGGCCGTCTGTCTGCGCCCCGCCCCCGCCCCCACCCCCGCCCCCGCCCCCGCGCCGCGCGTGCATTTGATTAGCAGCGCGTTTGCTCTGTGTCCGCCCGCAATTAGGTCGGCCAGTGATGAACACCGCGCGACTCGGCTCGGGCCCGGCACGGCGCGGCATTCCTGCAAGCAAGCACAGCCACTGCCACGCCCCTTCATGCCGAGAATGGAACCTTGGGAGATCTCGGGGCTCGCCTCACTGCCGCCTCGCTGCCACTCCGCCTCACTGCCCTCCGCTCACTGCCACTCCGCCTCACTGCCACTCCGCCTCACTGCCACTCCGCCTCACTGCCACTCCACCTTACTGCCACTCACACCTTCTTCCTATCACACCTTCTCGACACCCTCTATCACTTAACACCCCCATCACTTTTTGACTCATCCATTTCTCTTTGACACTCTTCCTCACTTCTCGATACTCCCTACCTCTTGTCGACCCTGCTCAAAATATATTGATCATGATCACTTGTCGACACGCTCCACTACTTGTTGACACTCCTCATCACTTGTTGATACTCATTTCTTGTCGACACTCCTTAGCATTTCTCAACATTCCTCCACTTCAATCACTTCCCCTCCCCTCAGTCATCATCCATCGATCATTTTCTTCATTACCATCCTCCTCTTTCCTCCGCGCACCCCCACACTCTGTTTACTGGTCATCGGTGCACCCACGAATCCTTGACCGACTCCTCCATCACCAGCACCGTCGCTGGTCTGAACTCTGCATATCCGCAGCCGCCCGCCCGCACGCCCGCCCGCCCACCCGCCCGCCCGCAGTGTGTGCTAAGTGGTTTTTGCGGGCGCCCAGCCGCAGCCCGGAGGATCGGGAATTATGTTTGCCGCTGACAAAGCAGCCCCGTCTTCAATTGTCTAGACTCGAGGGAGGCTCAGTGCGGCACGGTTTCGGCGCCTATTCAGAGATGTGTTGTTCCTGCAAGGCTGAGAAACTCCTTCGGCAATCTTCAGCTTCATCTTCTTTGTTTTGTAAGGCAGTATAAGTGGGGTAAGAACTTCAAATGAATACTGCCCGACAGTCATTTTTCAAGTGGATGCGAGTTACAAAAGGGTTTCGCCGTTTTTATAATTTTATTTTTGCTATAATATAAATTAATATTTATTGCATTTTACAGATTCTACAAAAGAATACTATGTGGTGTATATGTCATTTCAATTTGAAATGCTGTTCTGTGCATATAACACAGGCTTGTTAATTTCAGATTTGCTTCTTCTTGTTAAATCGTTGAAATTAATCATTAAATATGTGACGAAAGTAGTGACCACATAACGACGTACTATATAAATCATAGTATTAAACAGCAACTGTGTACCGTTTTCACTGCTCTACTTTCAAAGTAAGAATGATTTTAAAAATCAATAGCAAGGAACTGAGTAATTTGAAATTGCTTGTAATACAGTAGTTAGTTCATGCCTTATTTTATGTAGCAAGACTCGGGCCATCCCACCCACTCTTCCGTCTGACCACGCAAATTTTGTATCATCTAGCGGCGAAATCAGGTATTATCTTGGGCGACGAATTTGCAACCGGGCAATTTGAATTTAGCTCAGAGTTTTCTTTTAGTCTTGAGGGTATTTTACATGAAGTAAATCTACTACATGGGACAGCTGACTTTACTTCCCCTCCGAAGGAAGGCTTACGAAGGATTTTTTTCGCCCCTAGAAATCCACAGCTTCGATCGTGTTTGAACCCGCAAATTTGGGTACAACAGCCCGGTACGCTAACCGTTATACTACCCAATCAAAGTTTCTAAATTTAGTATTTTAATCGTATTTAAATATTTCAAACAGTACGTCCTGCAATTATAAATAAAACAACAATTAAAGGTATTCTTATTTGTTTAATTTTCTTAGGTTACTGTTATTTGTGTGAGTGAAGCTCACCATACAACTCGGGCTTTGTCTCCATTCTCTGGGTTTCCGGGGCACACCATCTCGTCTCCCATTCATGTTTTTCATTCGGTTTGGCTAAAGTGGAATCGCTTCCCCACATCGTCTGCCAAAGGGTTCTTGGATCGTTTTTCTAGTTAATATTTGGCACCGAGGTACACCGTAAGCCAAGCTCTAGCCTACATAGACTGTTTGGAGAATGGTTATCAACCTGGAACGGGAAGGAAGAGAATTGAACGGTGTGCCATGATATCGAGTCGAGAGTATTCCACCTCTACCGCTCTAAAGATCTTGGTTACCCAGGTCGGCAAGTTGTTCTTAATTCTCTGGAATATTTTAAAATTATGAAGTAGTATCTGGTATATTTGTTTAAATTGTATACTTATATATAACAAATATAGAGTTAAAGATAGATATTTTTAAATATCAGTTGTTCAAAGGCAGTTTTTAAAATAATATCATGTACAATTTTTCAAAAAAGTTAGAAGTTTTCGCGTAATTTCGCCTAAAATAAGGCAATTGTGTTACAATTATTTTCTTAAATACGGCTCCAAAATGTTTCCTCAAATGTTTTCCCGGTATGGGGCAAACGACTAAACAACGTTACGATGGTACCATTTTCGGCGAACTTTTGTTTTCGAAAATTGCAAAGTTGGCAAAAAAAACAATATTGATCATGGAAATATTTTCTTAAATAAAGTCTTTTCTAAACACTTAGGACTTTAAATAAGAGTGAGTACAATTGTTGAATAGTAATTTCTGCTGGAAGTTAATATAATGAATAGAAAATGTTTCTTCAAAAACGGCTCCCACTTTTTATAAAATATTTGTCTCCACACATAGAGTAAAGGACGCTTAAAAAATGGTGCGAATCTAATTTTCGTTGATCTATCTTATTTTCGAAAATTGCGATATTTTGAAATAATGCGAAAGAGTATGTTCTGTTGAGGAACTACTAGTTTTATGTTATAGTATTATAGTATGTATAGTATTGTGGCATGCGAAGGACATTTCGAAATATATTTCTCACGGTCTGACTTGGAATAAATCAGCAAAGCACTTGGGAGGCTTTCATTTGGGATCGTTATCGCTTTCTTTGACGGCCGCTCCTTTCAGAAAGACACTTGCGGGGCGGCGGCGGCGGCGGTGGCGGCAGGCGGAGTCCTTTTCCAATTACGAGGCGCCATTCAGGCCTCCCCGCCCACCCCGTCGCCCGCCCCGGCCGGCCCCTGTTCTTCCGCACACTTGGGGCAGCGGAGGCGCCCAAGCCAGGGCGACCGGCCACGGGACGGCACAGAGGAGGCTCAGGCACACCTTTCTGTCCTCGCCGCCCTCTCCTCTCTTCGTCACTCACTTTGGCCTCTCCGACCTTTCAGGCCCCCACCGACTGCGTCGCTTTTTCAGACGTGTTTGTCCTCTCACTCGTTCTGCCCGGTCCGTCCGATGAGCCAGCTCCTCCATCTCCTCCACCCGCAATACCCTCCTCCCTTTCTCCACTACTACTTCTCCATCCCCTTCAGTCACCTCCCTCCCTTCGCCCTCCCGCCCCCCCCCGCGATTTCGCACCGTCTGCCGTCTCCGCTCTGAAAGTACCACTCTTGCCATTCTTGTCTCCATTGCATTTGTCGTTCTTGCAACTTTATCTGATCCTAAAGAGTCTTCCACAAAGACTTGGCAGTACTCACCGCTTCGTTGTACTCACCATTTTCGTTTTTTTTAAAGCTAGCACTTTTCACTCCTTCGACAATGCAGTCGCTGCCGCATTGGTTGTTCTCTCCGCATTTCTTGTCCTCGCCTCCTTCGGCATCCATCGATGATCATCACTCCTTTGCCCCCTCAACTCCCAATCGTTTCGAACCTTTTCTAGTCAACACCGGCGTGGGTGCCAGCGCCGCTCGTTTCGTACCTGCAATCCTCGTCTGACCCATGCCACCACCGCTCCCCGGTGCTGCTGCCCCTGGCCTATACAGACTTCACAATCACTGGCACCGGCTCCCCTAATTCTTCGCCAGCTTCCACGTCCACGACATCTCCCTCGTCCCCCCTGTGTCCCCGACCCGCCCGCGTCCCCGCCCGCGTCCCCCCCCGGTCCCCGCCGCGTCCCCGCCCGCGTCCCCGCCCGCGTCCCCGCCCACGTCCCCGCCCACGTCTCCGCCCGCGTCCCCGCCCGCGTCCCCGCCCGCGTCCCCGCCCGCGTCCCCGCCCGCGTCCCCGCCCGCGTCCCCGCCCGCGTCCCCGCCCGCGTCCCCGCCCGCGTCCCCGTCCGCGTCCCCGCCCGCGTCCCCGCCCGCGCTGCCATCCCGCTCTGCCATCCCGCTCTGCCATCCCGCGCTGCCTTCCCGCGCTGCCCTCCCGCGCGCCGCATGTGACGGACAGAAGGCGGAAGAAGCCGGCGAGCGGAGAATACCAAGCGGGTGGCGCGACGCTGGCGCCGCGGGCGGCAGGCGCCGGGATTAGCGGGCAGGGCCTGGGCGGGCAGGCGGCGCGCGGGCGCCGAGTCCGCTTTAGTATGGGGGCCGCGGCGTCGTGGTTTTAACTAGGCGCCGCCCTCGCCGCCGTCGCCGCCGCCAGCGCTGCCGGGCATTCTGCTCCCCGGCCACGTCGCGATGCCGGGGCCAATCTGTCCGCTGAATTGGGGCGCGGCCGACGGAGGCGACGGCGGCGGCTGGGACACCGCCCTGTCCCGTGCCAGCGCTCACGGAAGACCCTCCGGCAGAAATAATGGACCCGCGACCCACCTTTGCGGTGCGCCCCATGACCCGTGACAAAGCACTGCCAAAAAGCTCCCGACGAAGATTAGCGCTTGGGCCACCTGTGCGCAGCTTTTTGACATAAGTTGCCAATGCGAAGTACGAGACAGTTGACGACCTATTGAACGTTTTCAATGAGCACACAATTTCTGTTCCCACAAGGAACTTACCTGACGGGCTTCTCAATCTAAAAGAATAACCCTCTCGTTACGTAGCCACCGCTAAGTTAATTTACTGTACGATTATCCACTGCAGAAATTAACTGTGCAATTATCTGCTGCAGAAATATGTACTAACAACAATCTCTAGGAAAGGAGTTATTAAATCTGCATTTCTGTTCAACCTCTAGCAAATCGTCCAGCTGCCATAAAGTACAATCTCGAAGACTTTTAAGTGCTGGTGTAAGAAGAAGTTCGAGTTCAAAATTCTCGAAATAAATAAATATTCAGGAAAGACGAGAAATATGCGTTTAGATACGCCTTTCCCCCGGGAAGGACAGACATCGTCCGGCTGCGATCGCGGATAGAGCGAAGTGAGAGGGGCACAGAGGAGGGGAGAACCCCTTCAATCGACGCGCGGAGAGAGTTAATGGGGGCCCTCAAGGGTCGAAAAGGGAGCCAGGGCCCCGCGCCGCGCCGCGCGACGACCGGAGGAGGAAAGTTCCTGCGGGAGAAAAACAACATTAAGCGCGAAGCCAATTTATCTTCCACCCTAATAACGGCCGTCCTGGGGCGCGCGGGCGGCGAGATGGGCGGGGCGGGGCGAGCGGGGCGGAGCCGCGAGCGATCCGCGCGAGTGCGCTGTCGTCGCGGCGCTGCCTCGTGCCGGGCGATGGGCGATCCGACGCGGCGATGTACGGGGTGGTTGGGTGCGGCAATGGACGGTGGGTGGCGGAGACGGTGGGTTGGTGGGTGGGACAGGGTTTGGGGCAATGGTCGATGAGGGAATATTTGGGTCAGTAGGCTGTGGTGGCATAGCGGTGGGGATGGGGGGGGGGCTGGTGGGGTTTGAGGGGGGGTTGGGGGCAGTAGGTGTTAGGTGGCGGAGAGGGTGGAGCTTGGACGGAGTAACTGGCGGGGCTTGGGACGATGAACGTGATGTGGGGGGTGGGTGGGTGGGTGCGACAATCGACGACGAGTGGCGAAAAGGGTAGGGCTGGCGGGGTTTGTGTCGGGAATGTCGCCTTTCTTTGCATCCCCCTGTAGATGTTGTTTGTCGACTCGTGAGTGTACAATACGACGAACTGGTTCACATTTTTTGACAATTGAGGTTCGGAATTTAGAACTAAACGTCAGTCAATCAAGCCTCATTTCTTCTGAGTACAGAAAAACTGCCTGTCTTTTATAACTGAAATGTGTTTTATAAATAACAGAGAATAATGATAATGTATACACTATAAATAGCTTTAAATTTGTGTTCATTATATTGAAGTAAAATCTATTAGGTTGATTGACCTAATAGAACCAAACCTGGTCGTCGGGAAACTAATGGCTTAAGAACATAAGTGTAAAATAACATTGTGATTTAAATCAAACGTTAATTGCGAAATAAGTTGTACATGACAATTTCTAAGGAACTGACTAGAATTTCAAATATATTTCATTCGTGGATACAGAATAAAGGGATCCAAACAATTACAACGGTGCTAAGAATCCAGGAACAGGCGAGTTAACAAGAAGTATAGTCTGAAAACAACTCTTGTACTTACATTATTTTGTGTTCGATTTGATTTATTTGAAATACGCTGCTTGTTATATTCAACCCTATAGACATACTATATTTCCATTAGGTGTCAGAAGCACAATCGGTCGAATCTATTAGAGCTCTAAACGGAGCAGAGCCCGTTGGCAGGTGACAGCGGCACTGCGGCGTCCATGCAGGCGCACTGCGTCTGCACGAGGCGGTCGGGCGCAGGCAGCGGACAGTGGCGAGCAGGGCACGCTGCCCCTCCCACCCTGAGGAAGCCTCCCCCTTCTGCTCATCCCTTGCCCTTCGTCACGCGGCCCGGCGCCCACCACCCTTCGCTGCCGTGCCCGTCCGCCCCGCCCCGTCCACACCGCCCCGTCCCGTCCTCCCCGGGCCGCCCCGCCTCAACCACACCGCCCAGTCCGTCCCGCCCGCACTGCCCGTCCAGCCCAGTCCTCCCCGCTCCGTCCACCCCGCCCGCACTGTCCGCCCCTCCCTGTCTACCCTGTCCAACATGACCACCGTACTGCCCGCCCCGTCCTTCCACCCTCCCTACCGGCCTTACACTTCTCCACCCACCTGCCTCCCCTCCCTCCCGATCGCTCGCCCTCCCTCCCGACTGCCCACCCGTCGCGCACGCCACCACCGCGCCTACCGCGCGCGGCACCCCCCGCCCGCCGCCCGCCGCGCTCGCGACTGCGCCTGATGGATGGCGTCGATACATCACTCGGGGATCGAGCCCCGTCCCTCGGCGCCCATCCATCGCCGCCCTCCCCTCCCCTTCCCGCCCTCGTCCCCTCCACCCACGGGGCGGGCCTGCTATTTTTACGCGCGCCCCCCCGCTACTCCCCCCGGTTCCGCCGCGTCCTCACGCTGTCCGCGAGGCGGCCACGCGCGTGAGGCAGCTGGCCCCGCCCTCCCCCTTCCCCGTCGTGCTCCCCCACCCCGACCGCTCTGCTCCCGGCCGATTGCCCCCAATCAATGAGCCCTTCTTTCAAGACGAGATCCGGATATTTATTTCGCGCGACGTTCCGCCAGGCGATTGCCAACGAATTGTCGCTCTGAAATACGGACGTGTCTTTGACGGACGGTATTGAAATCCGGGAACGTTTTCGAGGACACTTGAGTGCCAGAATTGTAGCCGCATGGAATACAGTTCGCAGGTCAAATGCGGTACGTTTGCTTTGTATGCAGGTGAAAGCAAATGATTTTGTGAAAATAAAAAAAATATGAGTCCCACGAAATAATTTCAGTACTGTTAAAATGAGGCATTAACGTCCCAAAATACATGTGCAATGCATTCATTTTATTTTCTTTATTACCTATCCTCTGTGCTTTCCCAGTTTTTTTCGTATTCAACGTACAGGGTTCATTATGTTGCTGCTTTGCAAATGTTTAAAAAGCGTTAAAATGAAAGGTAGTAGTACATAGGATCCCGTATTCCTGTAATTTTTCTTCATTTTATGGAGTAAAGAGGGGAAGTAAAATTACAAGATTGTAGTAGATTTCTACGTTTTTCTGGCATTGTAAAACTTCGTGTAATAAACATAATTTTATGTTCTTCTTGCAAGTGCAATTTATTACAGCATTTTTTTTTCACAAATAACAAATTTTTGGAACAGTTTTCAAGCTGACAGCAATACGTTGAGGCAGCGCCCACCATTGCTACCTATTATTTATCTAATACCATCCTAAGCTGTCACTATTTTCTTATGTTCTATGTTCCTACTCTAGATGGAAATAGACAAAACTGACACTTACACGCTTGCGTGTGCTGCACTACCATTTACGTCGAGTGGTTGCAGCGAGTACCGGCTGGGTGAGATTGAGGAGGAAAACCCCGCTAGCCAACGTTTAGGTCGGCTCCGGAATTCCCGCTCCAGCGAGAGAGGAGCATCGCCTCATCTCTGCATATAACATGGAATACATTTTCGGAGCACATGACCTAAGTAGTTGACGCTCTAAACATGAAGATGCACTCACTCTCCGTCATATAACGTCAACAGTATCAACTTTCTCACGCTGATGCATGATGGCGTGGCGAAGGACATCGGCTAATTGCTCGCAATTTGACTCAGAGCCATTGCCTCTCCAACGACTCTGACTGGTGAGGATCTGGGGTTCCTGTCTTGTATGATTATTAGTGATTCCTGGCGCGTCAACTACTATGGTCAGTAGTCCCGTTCGTGTAGTGTGTGTTTTTGCTCCTGAGGTGGCGGTGGTCTTCTCCCTCTGTATAGCGAAATCCGGCGCCGACCTACCGTTAGCTAGCGAGGTTTCCCTCAACCAGGTATATCCCACCAGCGGGGCACTGCCCCAGGCAGGGCAAACTCTATTCTCCCGACTGGTCTCCCGGCATGTGTGGTAGTGTAGTGAATGTTATAGTGTAAGTATGTGTAAGGGGAGCGGATAGGACAACGAAGTGGAAGGCAAGATTGCGCACGGCCCGTGGCCCGTTTGATTGGGTACTGCTTCTGTACTCGCCTGGTGTTGATCGGAGAAACCACGTAAAACTACCTATGAGAGCATCCGGCCGCTAGAATTCTCCTCCAGACAGCGACTGAATTCGACCTTGCTGACAAGCTAGTGTTGAAAGTCCTGCCAACATCGGGACTCTAACCTAGGACCTCCCAGTCAGAGGGACTGCAGTGACAGCAGTTCATGCCCTGAGTCATCTCTCCCGGTTACGGGCCCGACGGTTCGGGATTTCGTCAGCGGCTACGTTGCTGGATTGAAGCCGCGCGTTGTCTCGACAACAATGGTGCTCTGGTTAGGTGCTCTGATCGGACGATTTCCGTTGTTCCTTTGATCAATACCACGAAAATGCCGAAGACGTTCCGTAACAATCGAGTGAAGTACCGTGAGCGAACTTTTATTTTCTTTCTTGTCGAATCCTCTCCTTTACACTTTAAAGCACTACTATTTCAGTCATGTTAGGATACTATTCGGAATGTTAGAAGTTGTCGCGGTTTCGGAAGAGATTCGCTGAGAGCGGTACCTTGAGTAAAGCTACTGTTAATTTGATTCGTATGGAAACCACTGTCAAGCTGTCTGCACTGGATCTCAGCATCCAGCGACGAAAAAATCTTCGCTACCTTCCGGGATAAAACATTCAATAGCTTAACGGGACTAATGACTACAGAAATTGACGTTCCTGGAAACAATCAATCAAATTGCTCGGACCATCTTATTCATTTTCCGCTCTCAACACGCTGTGCAATATAAGTTACATGCAGTCATTTTGCATTACATTTCTTCATTACTCAAATTTCTATTTATTCTGTAAATTCCATATTCTACGTCTGTTCTCAAGGAAACTTCTGCCCGGAAAACTTGCCTTCTTAACTTGTCTGCAGAAGTTGCTCATCTCTACACGTGCTTCTATTCTTACACTCTATTTGCAGTTCACTCGTCGCCACAATCTTTTCGGGCACTCGAATTTCCCTTCCACGTCAGCGGCAAGCCGGCTAATAGAACGTGGTTCTCGTTCTAACCTTCGGACCCACCCAAACTCATCACCCATGCGGCGACCCGAGTTTGGTGACCGCATTTCTCTCCCCATCCTAACCTTGCACCTTACCGCCGTATCTCAATCTGCCTTGATTCTATACTTCCTCCTTTCACCTCACCCACCCGTGGACATGTCTCTTCTCTATTGGGTGGCTTTCTTTATTTTTCAATTTTGTCTTTTAAATACTTCGTCGGTTGCTTTGCATCAAGACTGAGCAACGTTCTTTGCCGTATTATCATCTGCCATCATTATCATCTGTTCCTTTGCGCAAAGTATTTCACAATTAAGAACATGAAAACATTCAATTGCTATGCATTGCATGCAATTTTTAGTTTCAAATATATCATCCATGTACTCAGAAATGTGAAAAACATTTATTTTAACACAATCGTATATATAATAATTAACATTAATAAAATATTGAGCACATTCACTTTCCCACATTATTTAAGTTTTAATGTAAATTTAAAACGAAACATGTTGAATTATTTTTATTTATGAAAGTGAGAGTGCGTTACGTTGTAATGGTGGTCATGCGGTAATGCTGAACGTAGGCGATGCGTCAATGGCTGTAGGGTGCTGGTCGAGGTTGCGAATCTAAATGAGAACCTACGGGCTGACGGAACATAGAACTTCTATTCTTTTTATTTTCACTTTAGGTTTATCTTAATTAATCTCACCACCTCATCAAATGTCCATTCTCGAATTCCTACCGCCCTGACATTCAATCTGTAAGCCACTGGCGTCTCCTGATTTACACTTTGATTCAGTACTCTGAACTTCATCCATCTTCACTTTTGTCAGTACTTTCTACAAAGAATCTCGGTTGCCCGTCGACATTCGGTGCCGCGATAAAAATTACTGCGCTGTCCCCAAAGACCTCGAGCAGTGGCGACGACCTCTGAGCCACCTGCTAGCCGCCATCCGAACTCGCATCAACCCGCAAAAAGTAATTTAACTTTCCTGCGCGTAACAAGGAAAATGAGACCCGTGGGTTTCGTCCCACCTACGACCTACTTGCTTGCCAACTACCCTCCAGACCAGCTGGTGGATAGCTTTGCCTTCACAATCCACTTCTCCTTTTCCACAAATTCCCCCACAACAGGAAATATGCATACCGCTTATCCTACTGACAGATATCGGATCCATATGTGATCCGTTCTCGATAAATCAAACAAACTCCCGTCTTGAATGGCATAATAAAATTTTGTGTATCCAGAAGTGTCGTTGCTAAATCTTTCTACACGTGATTTGTCCCATTGAATAAATTTTAATAATAATCTCTGTAATGATTGTCACCAACTTTAACACTATCACATATCGTTAACATCACCTCTTTCATTTCTTCACTAATACTTCATTATTACCATTACCATCATCTAGCCACCTTAATAGTTTTCTCACCGTTGCTAGTAACCACCATTTTCATAACAATTAATGTCCCAACCACTATCGCGGTCACGGAGGGTGACGCCAAAATTAATGCTGGGGTTTTGCAGCGGTGGATCTGCAAAAGACACCGTCACCATTATTGTCATCAAAACTCCACTCCACCACTAAAACCGCAACAACAATAATGCCCTTCACAACATCACATCGTCTGTCACCATTAAACTGAAAAAACTTTTATACCATAATGACAAATAAATTATCTCCATTTTGATCTCAACATCTCAACATCATACCTATCATTGAGGTATCTATTATCATCTTTCCCATTTTGCCACCACTAGCGACGTTTCTGCCCCGATCGAAGCATCACGGGCGATGCTAAAATTAATCCAGAGCTTTTGCGTGGGCGAATCTACGTGTGCCACTTTCACCACTATCGTCATCATAAGACGATTATCATTATGCTGCATCTTCCGTCGTTCACTTCTATAATTGCACAAACATTTCTATCACAATCACAGTTAGTTCATCTCCATCGGGATCACCACCGTCCCCGTCACCGCCACACCACAGTCGTATCTTCACTTTTGCTGTCACTGTCACTAGTACTATCGAAGTCACCATCGTCGCCGTCACTCTTACCAGATGAGATCCTCGACACTCCTATTTTCACGGATACCATCTCCGTTACACCTTCTATCAGAGTCACTGTCTCCGCCACCCCCACTGACGCGGCCATATTCATCTCTACTATTGTGGTCACCGTCACCGCCATTCCTCCAATCAAGTCAGAGTCCCCGTCACTCCTACTATCGCGAACGCCGTCACTCCCATCCCCTGTTGTCTGTCGTCACGCGTCACTCTTATTTTCGCAGTCACCATCTCCGTTACACCTGCCAACACGTTCCCCCCCCCCGGGTTCCTGTTCCGCGCCGCATGACGTTTCCCCCCATGCCACTCGTTTGTCTCCGTCTTCACTGTCGCGTTCATCGTCACCGTCATCACTTGTATCATGGCCAGAGTCTGCATCACTTCGGTCACCATCTCCATTACCCCGACTATCACGATCACAGAGTCTTTCATTCCAACGGTCACGATCACCGACATCATTACCGCCATCCCTCCAATCACAGTCATAGCTTCACTCCTATTATTACTGTCATCGTCTTTTTTACACCTATATAATGGAGGAAGACAAAGGAGTGGGCGGCAAACCTGGACACGTCAGCTCGCAACAGACTCACTTGGAAGTACCTCGAATCGCGGATGGCCCATGTCATTACTGCAATCGACCCCTACGTTTGAAGACATGATCCAGAAAGGCAACGACCAAGAAAAGGTGATACCTTCAAGTAAGAACTTGGTAACGCGCGGTCATGAGAAGCATGAAAGAAGTGTGGAAAGAACCTACACCCAAGAATATAGATCAGAAAAGTGCAGAGAGATATAGATAGATAGATAGATAGATAGATAGATAGATAGATAGATAGAGAGAGAGAGAGAGAGAGAGAGAGAGAGAGAGAGAGAGAGAGAGAGAGAGAGATTAAATCAAATTGGTTAAAACGAACTAAGAGGTTCAAAGTGATAAAAACATCGAGAACTAATATTGACAAAACGACAACCCAGCCGAACTGATATATCGCCAGTGTTAGGAAATGTTAAAAATGTTGAGTTAGAAAGAGGAATAAACGAAAAGTGATAGGAAGTGTACGGTGTTAAGAAAGTTTAGAAAAGAATGAGACAGAATAATTGAAAGTGACTAACTACAATAATTGTAAGAATCATTAATATACCAACCACCCACCCTACATGCAGGAGGCATTCGCCCTTCATGGGATTAAACGAGGCTAATAATAATAATAATAATAATAATAATAATAATAATAATAATAATAATAATAATGGTTAGAGCTGTTATCCCAACTATAGCGGACACCATGACCCCTACTATTGCGGTCACCGTCCTGTCCCTCTTCCCTCCCCCGCTAGCCTTCCTGCCCCTATGTCCAGCGTGACGGGTGCCGCGGGCCGGCTGTGCGTCGCCGAAATTAACCCGGAGCTTTTGCGGGGCGTGGCGGGGCGTGGCGGGCCGTGGCGAGGCGAGGCGCGCGCGTGTTCCACCGCCGTGTCCTACACGCGCCACTGCCTGTCGAACGCGCGACCGGCCCCGCGCCCGCGCCCGTGCACGCGCCGTGTAGGACGGTCGGTGCAGTTTGTCTCGCCGAATGCGTGACACGCCGTCCCGTGTCCGATCGTTGAGTTTGTCTCACCGGGCTGGGGAACTTCAACGTAGGGTATGAAGGCACGTTCCGAGGAATCGGGACTCTCGGAAAATGCGTCTCCTATTTCCTTCCATGACCATTCGTTTGGTGATATTGTGCCGAAAGAATTGATGTAGAATTGGCGCTGGAAATGATTAGAATGAATATTGTTGATAAACCATGTGGGAAGCAGTTTTCGAAATTTCTTGGGCAATTTTGAACCGGGATGGAAACTTGTGTAATTAGTACTTAGGGATTATTCACTCTTCCAATGTTTTTAATTGTAGCATTTAAACTATTTAAGCAGTTAAAGTATTAAGGCATTTATGTATTGTGAAGTTGAAGATAAACAAAAAATATTTATTGCGAAATTGGTCTACTCATTCATATGAAATACTGTTACTTATTATCAAGAAGAACTTTATTAAATTGGACTATATTCACAATTCTTTTTCCTTACAGCAAAATGAAAAAAAGATGGACAAAAGTAAATACAACTAAAATATTTATTGCGGAAGTGATCTTCTCTTTGATATGAAATACTGATATTTAGTTTCGAGAAAGGCTTTATTAACTTTTGAAGTGAATTATTTTCACAATTTCCTTGTGATTATTGCAACGGCACAAAAGATGGTTAAGAAGCTTGTAAAAATTTGTACTAGAATACTTCAAACCAATGTTTCAGTATGTTAATTTTTGTAAAGCAAAGTGTGCATGTGTATCATTCCTAAGGTCATCTCGTTCCACCAGTAATGTCTCCGCTGCTGATGTAGAATGTACATCTCGCGCAATCCTGCGTTTGCTTTGGGGGAGAAACGTACGTTCCTCGTGAATGAGATGAATTATTTGGCGCAGACCAAAACTCAAGGGATCCAGTTCGAAATGGACGCACACAGTGAACGCAGCCCGGTTCGCGAGAGCTACGGACAAGCTTGCGCAAACTTCACGGTGTGGATTCAGGTCCGCCGTTCGGCCACGCCAAACTTCCACCCTTCCAAACCACAAAAGCGCCCGCCGCACCTCCGTACCTCAGTCGCAGCCTCACATGCCATTTCCACCCACAGCGGTTTTGTCACTCACCTCAAATTGGCCGTAAACTTTGCATTCTCAGTACTTGGCAAACTAAATGGCAGAACACGATCGATTAATTGAATATTTCTCGTTCTTGGCGCGTCAGCTGCAGTAGTCATTAGACCCGTATGCGTAGTGCACTATTTATATGGGAGGTTGTGGTATTCTTCTTCCGCTGGATGGTGAGATTCGACACGTCTACATGTCGGTTTGCGGGTTTTCCCGATAGCGTCCATCATCGGGGCACCGTCCCAGCCGTGATAAGCTCAAATTTTACGACTGGTCACCTGACGTATGGCAATGTAGTGCATGTTATTGAAAGTGTATGTATGTGAGGAGAGAAAATAGGACAAGAAAGAGGAAAGAAAGATCGCGCGTTTGATAGAGCCCGTTAAACATTTGGTAGGGTTCTTTCTCCGACATTCATCCGGTGTTGTTCGAAGAAACCTCGGAAAACTTCCCATCAGCCGGTCCCTAGAATTCTCCTCCAGGTCGGAGCTGAATTCGTTCTAGCTATTTACTTAAAGCCGAAAATCGTGCCATCATCAGGATTCGAACCATAGGACTTTTCAGTCAGAGGCACTGCAATGACGTCAGTTTGTGCCCTGAATCATCCCAGCCGGTGCAGAGTTGGGATATTCAATTCACAAGGATCAAGATCACCATAAAACGTCGTGCTTCTTAATCTTCTTAGTTCGGGTCGATAATTCTTTCCGCCTTTAGATCAGTCACTACCATTCTTGAATGGCTAACTTCTCCACAGTTACCCATCCTCTATCTGCGGTAGACGCGGAAAAGTATTTACCTAGGAGAATCTATCGTGCATTGTGGAAAAGTAAGAGCGCCGCAGAATATATCGTCTTGCCGCCACTAATACAGGTAAGAGGAGATATTCATACTTTTCTTCGGAAAAATAATGTATCACTCATTACATCATCCATTCCCTGCTTGTAATTCCTAATGATGAGTTTTTCATTATTATTTATTCTCTATAGTTTTGTTTTCTTCTCCACTTCTTTATAATAATTTTGAGTGATATATTTCAGTCAACCACTATCATGTTTAACTTATCACAAATATTAATACAGTTTTAAGACTAAGGTATACAGTTGTAAATAAACAAACTCATACTACCTACTTTAATGAATTAAAAATATATGCTCTGTTTGCAAGTTGGTGTAAACGAGAGCTAGAACGTTCGTTCCGGATGTCTTACTTTTGCATCACCCTACCCCGCCCGAGCGCCGTGGAGCGTGCGGGCGAGGCAGCAAATTCCGGTAGCGACATTGCCAAATCAGTGGGGCGCGCTGCGCGGCGCGGCGCGGCGAGGGGCGAGCGCGGGCCGCCCCGGCCGCCCACGTCGCCGGCGCGAAACGTCCGCTAATTGCTAAAACTAATTGGACCCGCGGAGGCCATCCAGAGCCGAGAACGGGCTACGAGGGCGCGGTGCCAGACGCCACTGCCCCCGCGTTCTCCTCTCCCTGCAGTCGCCGCGTCATCCATCGCCGCATCCCCCTTCCCCCCCTCCCCAATTTTTTCCATTAAACGGGTGTTTCTTGTCTGTCCGTTTCATAGGACATCATGTCATGACCCGCTATTTCAGATCCTACTATTCTCACCTCGACATTTCATGTCTTACAATTTTTTTCCACAAAGCATTTTAATCCGCCATCTCACGCCCCGACATTTTCATTCTCCACCATTTCACGCCGCGCCTTTTCACGCCTGACTTTCTCGTTTTGCAATTTCCGCTCTGCCTTTTCCGCCCCGCCATTTCACGCCCCGCCATTTCAACCCCGCCCACCGAGCTTTTACCTCGCCATTTCACGCCCCGCATTTTCACCCGCCATTTCACGCCCGCCATTTCACGCCCCGCCATTTCACGCCCCGCCATTTCACGCCCCGCCATTTCACGCCCCGCCATTTCACGCCCCGCCATTTCACGCCCCGCCATTTCCCGCCCCGCCATTTCACGCCCCGCCATTTCACGCCCCGCCATTTCACGCCCCGCCATTTCACGCCCCGCCATTTCAGCCCCGCATTTCACGCCCCGCCATTTCACGCCCCGCCATTTCACGCCCCGCCATTTCATGCTCTCCATTTCTTCTCGCTATTTCGCTTGGTCATCCGTGACCCACCCTTGCCAATCGCCGTGATGCGTTCTACCTTTGCACATACGCCCCTTTTTACTTCTCCGCACCAGCAATTCCTATTCCGCACACATTGCTGCCCACTTACCCTTTCTCGTGCTTTATCACCGCAGTATTTGTGCCTTTCGTGCCAGGTACTCCCCAATGCGATCCTCCTCTTTCCCACGCCCTTTCTGATACACTTTTGCTCCACGGGCGGCTTTAGCCCTCCGGGCGGCCCTCAGAGACTTCTCGTCTCCTGCTCCCTGCAACGGCAACGCGCTGAACAAACACGGACATTTTTGTGAGCAAATTGCAAACGTCCTTTTCCGAGAGGTTTATGTGTATCTAGAGAGTTTCGTCTGTACACAGTTCGATACACCTGCTATACGCTAGACAGAAAGCGTCCATAAGGCAAGAGGAAAGGCATTTCCTCCTCAGATATTTAGATTTAATTTATAGCGTTTTATTTCATTCCGTCATTTGACGTTTGCCCTCACGGATGTATTGGTCCTGTGCGTTTGTTAGCTGATTTTAGCAGGTTCCCTTCCGTTCACGCTCTTCGCGACTTTTCTTGCTTTGCTTCCCGCTCATCTCGTCGTGCTCGTCCACGCCCCCGTCTCTTCCCCGACGTCTATCCACGCGCGCGCATATCGCGCTTAATTTTCTGGGGACGCCGTGCGACGCGGAGGGAGGCTGTCTGCTCTGTTTGTCGTGTGCTCTGGGGCGGGTGGGAGACGGTCGAGCGGACGAGCCGGCGAACGACGGCGATGGGCGATGGTGATGCCTGGGTGTCGGCAGCAGAGGTGGAGGGGTCGAGAGCCGCATCGGGGGCAGCTAAGGAGGTTAACGAAGGCGGAGGAGAAGAAGGAAGAGGAGGAGGAGGGCAGGCTGGAGGCATAGCGAATGCGGCGATGGAGTCTGAGCCGGCGGTGAGGCGAGAACAATGTGAATGAAATGGGGGGGGGGAGGCGGGGACGAAAGCAATATAAAAAGAGATGGCGGAGGCGGAGACTATAATGGAGGCGGAGGACAGGCGATTGATTGGTTGATTGATTGATTGATTGGATGTCTAGTAAATCTGGGCGTGTCAACTGCGAAAGTGATTAGTTCCGTTAGTGTAGTGTATGTTTTTATCCCAAGAGGTTGCTGTGATCCTCCCCCGTTAGCTGGTGAGACCTGGCGCCGACGTATGTTGGCTTGCGTGGAATTTCCCCAGCCAGGTATCTCCCAACAGCCGGGCACCGCCCCAGCCAGGTTAAGTCTAAGCTCCCGACAGGTCTCCCGGCATGTGTGATAGTGTAGTGTATGTGAGTGTGTGTAAGTAAGCGGTAAAGATAGGCCAAGGAAGGGGAAGGAAAAATTGCGCGCGGTCCGTAACTCGTTTATTAGGATTCTGCACCGGTATTCAGTGGGTATTGATCGGAGAAACTACGGAAAACTACCGCTCCGAGCAGCCGGCCACTAGTGCACTCCTCCAGGCAGCGACTGACCTAGTTAGAGTCGAAAATGCTGTCTTATCAGGACTCGAACCTAGTACCTCCTGGTCAGAGGGTCTGCACTGACATCAGTTGATGCTTTCAGCCCCCTTTACCGGTGAGACCCGGCGAGAACAAGAGATAATGCGATGACGCTGGCGAGAGGCGGAATAAGAGCAATAGCCTTTACGACAGTTAAGCTGGAGACAGCGGCAAAGGCTGAGGAGGCGGTGATGGCCCGACCGAAGTCAACATTAGAGCTGCCAGTGCGGATGGTGTTGGAGAAGTCGGTATCGCAGGCGCTTCGGTTTCTGGAAACTGTGTTGTGTCGGAGCAAGGAGACGTGAAGATGCTCTGTGTGATTGTCAGAGATCCTGCAAAGCTCTGTGTACCTCTGCTCCTTCGCCAACCCCTCGGTCCACACATTCTCTTTGGAGCACCACGTAATGCGTTGAGCAGTACGCCGAAGTCGCACGCAAGTTGCGTTTGCGCAATTCTCTCAATTTGCCAAGTTAAAGGACGTTTAGTATACACGGCCGTACGTTCATCTGCATTATACTACGGTTGGAGTAGGTGGGTGTTGTGCACTATATAACACTGTAGTCGCTTAATTTGTTCATGATATATTATGATTTGTACAATAATAGTTCGAGTTTTTTTTCTCCCTGAGAAGTAAATCAAAAGTCCCTAACTAAAGAGATTGATACCATTTGAGGCGTCCGCTGGGCGAGGGATCTAACCCATGAATTTCAAAATATTAATTTATTGTCCAATTCAATATGTTCATAATCAAATTCTTTTATGGATCAATATTAGGAATTAAGCTTCCTTTCTCACTGGGTGTCTATTGTTAAAACATCAATAATAATCAAAATGGATTATACTAGTATCTCTTTTGCCGAGACGTGCTTATGGAATGTATTCTTGCACATTGAATTGTACCTTGTTAATATAGAAACATATAAGACAACTTTAGATAGTTTTCTTGTTTTTGTAGAGAATTGTGATGTATAAAATAAAATTTACGACAGATGCATGATAACCATGACTCGCGTTTCATTACTTCACTGTTGTCTTCTGTGCACACTTGGTAAGAAATTTGGTAAATTCACAGGGCAATTCTTAAGTTAAAAATGAGGTTTCTAGTAGGTTTTCATGTTGATGTTTTTTTTCCCACTCATTTAACACGACTAAATACTCATCGAGTTTCATTATAATTATTAAATTATTCGCTACAGGCTACTGAATACTTTCAGAATGTTCTGCATCGTTTCTTCCATGAATCATTGACCTGAACGGCAAAAACCTACAATATATCTGTCTAATACCTATATGAGAAGGAAATAAAAAACTATAGTTATAACGGTCGTTTTGTTTGTTTGTGTTTGTAAAAGCTGCTGTTTGTTTGCTTGTTTTGCTTGTAAAAAAGGTTATTTTACCTGTCAATTATAAATTGTAAATCGTAAATGCGCATCTGTTTGAAGACTTCTCCAGCTGAAAGAGAATTCGCGAGGCACCCCTCCGCACCGTACATGGCCCCTGAGGCTTGAAAGAGAGAAGGCAAGGAGCACTCTGCCAAGGTAGTTGAGGCGCTACCTTGAAGTGCTAGGGAGAGAGGGTGGCAGTTGAGGAAACAGAAGGGACCGCGTGGGCGGCTGCTGGGAACTCCGATGGGGGCGGCGGACGTCGGAGTAGGAGGGCGCGGAATTTGTGGAGGACGGGAGACGGTAAACGAGGAAGTGCTGTCGGAGGAGGCTGAAGCCACGGCGCTTCGGGGGAAGGGAGCTAACTGAGCGTGGAGGAGGAGAAAGTGATGGGGAATAAAGGCATGAAATATTTTATTTATTGAACGGCAAAGAACGTTGCAAATGAATGTAGTGTTCCAGAGAAAAAAAGTATGATCAGTCCAAGTTTCAAACATTCCAAATAAATGTAGTGTTTTAGAGAAAAAGTATGATCTGTGCAAGTTTTCTAGAGCTCAAAAAAACTAATCCCTCCTTTTAGTACATTAAGTTAAATAATGATTGCACGAAACGTTTGAGACAAAATTTGATTATACGACATACACACTTCCGTGTAGTAGAAACTATTTTATTCAACATTTTGAGATGCATATTTTGATTTTGATTAGTAAGCATTGACGATAAGCGGTGCCTGTGCAGCATAGGTGATAAGCACGACAGACGAAGTAAGAGGTGGAGAAATTTAAAGAGACGTTAGCACAAACATCTTTATTAGCACAAAAACTGCCAATTGTCTCTTTGACGTTCGTGAAGGTTGGCTGCGCGAAAGAGTTAGAGAGACGTACTTTTACTGCCCCCTCCCTTGGTTTTGTACCGTAAGTCATACTTTGAATTGCATTGAATTTCGCATCTTTCGTATCGAGACTGTCATCAGTAGGGGGCGGAATTTGATGACTTAAAACATCGCCAAAAACGATCAAGAACTCTTAAAATGATTTCAAAATGCCCCAAAACCAAAGAAAAATGACGTAAAAATATTATCAAAAACAGGTCGGATGAACAATTCAATGTGTTGGATACGTTACTTATGTAATCGGGGCTTCTTTCATTCGTTCGAGTGAACTCAGCTTGCAAACTTTTGGTTTGGACTGTTCTTTACCAGGAAATCTCTGTCTTTAATTATCCCGAAATCGGCCGAACCGACAATGGCGCTAATATACGTCACAAGAATTACATACTTACAACGGTTGTCAAAACAATTTCTGAGCGAACAAGTGGAATAGACTACTGAATAATTCTTTGACGAACATTTGTTGCACTTTATAAATTTTATTTGAAGTACCATTAAAATTCCATTAAAATCGATGAAATCAGCAAAATGTGCATTAAAAATGACGCAAAAGGGTAAAAAAAATTGCTTGTTAGTGGAAATCCACAAAAAATGCGAAATAATTACCTATATAAGAAGATCATTTCCTTTTGTTATAACATAAAATAAATTTCTAAACTAAATGGCGTTGTTCTAAAGTGAAAAAATGACATTTTATTAAAATCCACCCCCTAGTCATCAGTGTTGAAGCTCGTTGTGTTGCCCCTTGATTTGCAAACGATGTAGATTCCCACCCAAATCAGTATTCTCGCTGACGTTGTATAGTCGTTACAGAGTTCTCACAAACCATAAATATACACCATGCGACCGCAGAGTTTGTTTCCTCTCCTGCTGATGCCTTTACAAGGATTTTCAAAAACTAACAATATATTCTGTTAAAAAATCATTCGTTAGAACTAAAATGGACCTTAGTGAGTAATAACTTCAGGTTCTCCCTACTCCCAGACGCTAATTCAAGGGCAGCTTTTTTTTCGTATTGAATATTATGTCTGAAAATGTTGGTATGAAGGTTCAGAATTGCAACATACTGACTTTATATCATTACTTTGAATGTAGGTATCAATCAAATTTTCTTTGCGTGTAAAATTATATATTCTTCCTCGTTTTCTGACCATTTTCCTTTTGATTTTATGATATCGTTCAGTGACGTAGTCCGCTCAAGCAGAAAATTCTGAGAGCTCATTATCTGACAGCCATACCTTGTAGGCTCCTTTTGTTCATAATGTTTCTCCTTTTAACCGTTTCCCCTTTCAAGCACAGCAGCTCCTGCATCTAGCTGAAATCTAACTACGCACGCCCTTTTTACATTTTTCAATGATTCTTCTTGCTTAGCTCTTTCTCCGCTTTCATCTCTTCATTTTTTCTTCGGCATTCCCTTTTACGCCTTCTTCTCTTTCTTCTCTTCCTGTTACTGTCCCTCTTTCGCCTGCTTATCCTTCCCCCCACGCGTCACATGCCGGTCCCGCGCCCTCGCAGCATCCCGGGGCGTGGCGTTTGCCTTTATTGATTCGTCATCAGGTTGGTTTTCAATTAAGGGCGAGTGGTAACCATGGGTTACCGGGCGAGCGCGCGCCGTCGCCCACGCTTCTCCCCTCATGCTCCCGTCACCCCCTCCCGTCGGCGGCACGTCTCCCCGCCTTCGTGGCAGCCCGCCACGCCCCACCGACACTCCATATCAACGCTTTCCTCCTCTCTGTCTCCCATCCCTGATCCCTATCTTTGTGGCAGCCCACCGGGACCTACTGACACTCCACATCAAGCTTTCCTCCTCTCTGTCCCCCCCCGGGACTGACACTCCACATCAAGCTTTCCTCCTGTGTGTCCCCCATCCCTGATCCCTATTTTTGTGGCAGCCCACCGCGACCTACTGACACTCCACATCAACGCTTTCCTCCTCTCTGTCCCCCATTCCTGATCCCTATCTTTGTGGCAGTCCACCGTGCCCTACTGACACTCCACATCCAAGCTCTTTCCCTTTATATCTCTCTTCCTTGCCTTCGGAAACCCCCGCCCCATCGACACTCCACATCAACGCTCTCCCCCTCCGTCTCCCGTCCCTGACCTACCATCCGTATTCCCTTCACTTCCGAGCACAAGCGAGATACGATCCCCAGGACTCAGGCCGGTGAGGTGAGGGGTTGAGAATTTCTTCATCAAGGCTGCCGCGGAGCCCCTCAGGCCAGAACTTAGGAAGTTTGAATTCGCAATTTGATCTTTGCAGAGCGTCGGGAGTGGCGTTTGTATTCCAGAAGTTATGAAGCCGACCCATAAAATTGGCCGAACTTAAGACAGCGCAGTCTGCTGTTTTTGTTTATCCGCGCGCGAAGGAGATCGCGTCTCGTCGCCCTCTACAACCGTCACCGACCCCACATCCCCCGCCACCACCCCTGCCCGCCCCGTGAGTGCATTTGCCAACGCAGCTTCGAGGGCTGGAAACTTCCACAACCTACATCTAGCCGCCTCGAGAAAGTATAAAGGCACAAGTACACTAGGCGAAGTACTCAAATATGACATCATGAGTCAGTTAAATCTTTTACTCCCTTTTTATGAAGTAAAAAAGTTGTACAAATGGTTACAGAGATAACAATGTTATTATACAATATAAATTACTGTGATAGAAGTTTATAACATAATTCTTATATTCCGGAATAGAATGCATTACATTATACTTAGTTTTCTGATCGTCAATCTTGTTTATGTAAGGTTATATACATAGAGACAGAGACCACGCGTATCATGTTGACAGTTCCACGATTTCATATTTTTGCTCCAAAAACTTGCGGTAACACACGTAGTATGTGGTAGCATATTTAATGGAAGTGTCAATATTCATGAATTGATGTTATATAAACCATATTTTTACATATTGTTACTTTTTTGTAAAGGCTTAGGTCGTATCATTATTTGTCAAAACAAAATGAATGTTTTGAGACAATAAATAACAACAACAATAATATTAATAATATTATTATTATTAATAATAATAATAATAATAATAATAATAATAATAATAATAAATTTGATTCATTTTCATATAAGTTGCAACAACAGTTGTATCTGAAGAAGCAAATGTGATCGCGTGAAGTTTAAGTAAGCTTATAACGAAAACAGAAATTGCGACATGTTACAAAGATGTCACAATTTATAATCAAGAAACAGTTTCACAGAATAGTGTCCTATCATATGTACACAAAATTATACAAAACAGAACACATTGTAACAAAGAGAAGAGAAACTAGCGCAAACTATGTTATGATGATACAAATTTGAAGAAATAAATTTACAAAGGACGAAAATTTATATTTTAGTTAAATGCGGTAAATACGAATAATTGCTAAGAATAGAAGGATGTGAAATTAAGTAAGAATTTAAAGCGGTAAATAATTGTGTTTAACTTAACATGCCATACTAAAACTTTTAGAAAAAAATACAATAGTAAACATCCTTAACATACTTCTACTGCAACGAAAAGAGTGCATCCTTTTTTTTTTAAATCTTGGAATCAGAAATATGTGCTTATGAAACAAAATCTGCTACAGGAAAAAACGATTCTAAATCTTTTTTTTTATTTACAATATATTTTACTTTTCGATAAAGAGACACTTAAATGCATGGACCTCCTTTTGTTAGTGAGTTCTAAACTTTATTTTGTACACAGTATACACAGGCACAGTATTGTTTGAGGAACTCGTTTAAATTATTTTTCATCGTTGCTTTGTTATGCTTGCAGCCAAACCTGCTCTCTGTTCACTTGAGATGCAAGTTATTAATACTTTACAATAACCCGGAAACTGCGCTCCAAAACCTGGAAATCTGTAACTATCCCCTAACGACCTGTAGCAGTTTAATTGCATTTGTATAACGACCAGCCATTACGTGCCCGCAGAACAAAAGGCTACCGACTTCGTTTTAGTGACCACAGCAACATTTTCGCTCAACTTTTTCTATAAAAAGATACACAGTAATTCTAAATGTAATTTATATAAGTTTTTTTGTCTTGAGTTTTTAGTAGTGCTCTCTAAAAATCATGATCCTACTAGAAAGATGATATTTCTAAACACTTTTGAGCGTCATATCACAGTTTTGTTTCCCATATAAAAATAGGTAACTGAGATATAGCACATTTTATAAAATATTTGCATAATTTCTACCCGAATTAAATTACTGATAAACAATTATCATATAATACCGACACTAATACATTTTTTATTATAAAATTGCACGGAATGAAACATATGTCATTATGATGAAGTAAAAGAGCGAAATTAAGATAAAGATCATTCACAGAACACTCCCCGACTAATTAAAAATCAGTTTTAAAATGCCGAGAATAAAGTTATCTCGTAATGTTTCGAAGGATATTCGTTCAGAAAATGTATTACATAATTTTGAATGCATCTTCTCTCATTTTGAAAGGTTAAGAGAAAAAAGCATCATATGGGGATTTGATATGTAACACATTACTCAACAAGGTAAAATGTGTTATTTATATTATTTATATGAGATTCTATAACTCAGTTCTTCATTATTTATATCTCAAATTACCGTCTGAGACATTTAGATTACCGAAAGTAAGCGCTTTCATACTCTTTTATGTTATCAATTTTATAACTTTACATTAAGTTATAATATGTCATTGCCACATAATTTATACTAAATCATGGTAATAGAATTGAACAGCAGTAGTTCTCCCTCACATGCTAAGTTGAAGTAATTCCTTCCTCAAATACTATAATAGCATTATCTAATATTTAGTATTGCGTACAAGCACACAAATTTGATAAACGATATCGCACAATTTAAAGTATTTTTTTAGCGACGTAATTCTCATTCAGATCATTCCGCCCCGAACCGCCCTCGCATGGAAAAGTACTGAGCTCACAAATTTCGTGACTGTGTTTCGGAAACGCCCAGCTCCTCCGACCTTTAGCTTCCCGATAGCAGCTCCTTGAAAATCGCATTACCCTCTCAGTCAACAGGCGTTTCGTGGTCGGCAGCAACTCAGCGGCCTCCCCGGAAACCTAAACGCGGAGAAAGGTCCTCGGAGGCGGCGCTAGGGCGGGAAGCCAGGCGCGAAGGCGGTGGGGGGGGGTCGAAAAGGTCGCAACAGTGGAGGAAAGGGCAGAACCAGGACTACGAAATGTACAAGAACGGGACAGGAAATAGGGAAATGAAAATGACGGGGCAAAAAATGGACCGTGAGAGAATCGGGGGAGGGGTTGGAGGAGGATGAAGAGTGAGAGCAGTGTAAGCGGCGAGGACACGATTGTAAGGAGGGTACAGTGGGAGGAGTGGGCGGGGCGGGGCGGTCTCGAGCGGTGTATCCCCATCGACCGCGACAGGGGCCCGCCCCGAAAATCCCATTTCATTATGGAGCCTATTAAGTTTCTTACGCGAAACTCCCCTCGGGGGCGACTCCTCCTAGCGTCGGCCTCGTCGGTTCATAATCTCGTCTTAACCCGCCCATTAGGCTGGAACATATTTCGGCGGAAAGGGGCCGATGAGCGAGGCGGAGGCGGGGACGGCGACGGTGGCGCCGCATGCGGCCAGGGAGCGGAATTTCGGGCAGAGCTTCGTCGAAATGGTGAAGCATCAAAGAGTAGGGGTAAGGGACAAGAGGAGGGCAAGGAGTTGAGCTGGTAGGATGATGTTTGAAGTGGAAATGGTTTGAGAGAGTAAAGGAGCATCAAGCAGGGTAGCGGTAACTAAGGTGGTTCACAAGGCACATGCGGCAAGCAGAGTGAAGTGTCAAATTTACCAGGGAAAAGGAAGAGACGGTGTGTCCAAGATATGTTATGAGGCGTGGGAAGATACAGGTGTCAAGAAAAAAAGATCAAGGAAAAAAGGAAGGGAGGGGGTGGAAGTTGAATACAAGAAAGAGTTAGGAGGGGGCGTGTAGTGTCTAATACGAGAAAGAAGAAGCAGACGTCACCAAGTACGTCAGTTATTGAGAGAAAAATTAAATTAAATTGAATGAAGAAAGAGTTGCAATGCGCCCCAGAAATCACAAAGTGAACAGCAGTGTGTGCAGAGACGATGTGTGACGTATGGCGAGAACAGACGGCTTTGAAGAGTACGACTTCAGGATCCGCGGAGGAGGCGAAGGCGTGTGGCTTCGCTGGGTGAGGTTTAGCGCAGGAGAGGCGGTGGAGGCGGGAGGGGCGGGGCGCTACGCCATAATCCCCCCGTGCTCCTTAACAGGGCGCTCTATGCACTTCGCCGACTAACCCCCCGACCACTGGAGCCTCGAGAAGCCAGCGATATGAACTCACGGCGTCATAACGTTTGAGTACATGCTCGTTCGGAGGAAAGACAATAGCAGGTGAGAATTGAACCGTTCTCCAGAATTGCTTAATAAGTGAGTGAGTATTTATTGATTCCGGGTACGTTAACTATTTTAGCCATTATTCCCGTTAGTATAGTGCGTTTTGGCTCAGTAGTGGTGATGTTTCTCCCCCGTTCGAACGTGAGATTCGGCACCGACTGCCATCTCATTTTGCAATTTGTTTCTTCATCCATATCTCCTCGCTATACCAGAACAGCTTAATAATAATATTTTATTTTCAAAGGGAACCACAAATGAGGGTTCTATATTCTCTAAGGGTATATAGAACCCTCATTTGTGGTTCCCTTTGAAAATATTCTCTAAGGGTTATCGATAGGAAAGCTTTATGGCAAAAACTTAATGAGCTAGGCGTCTCACGTAAAGTTTTAAAAGTGTTGCAGAGCATATACGAAGACGTAAATTTCTGTGTCAGGTGCGGTGATGGAAGTACAACGCGAAAAATAAAATCGACAGTAGGAGTAAGACAGGGCTGTCCTCTCTCACCGCTATTGTTTATCTTGTTTATAAACGATTTATTGACGTGGTTACAGGATGCGGATACATCTGCGCCGGAAATTGAGGGCCTGAACATTCCCGGACTACTATATGCTGATGATTTAGTTTTATGTTCGGAGACTATTGACGGCTTACAAAAAAGTTTAAATATCCTAGAAACGTATAGTGAAACATGGGGATTAAAAGTAAATATTCAAAAAACCAAAGTAGTTGTCTTCAAGAATGGATTTATCTGGGGTAACAAGGAGAAATGGTTTTACGCTCAGGAGGAGATTGACCGGTAAAAACATTTACATATCTTGGGCAAAATTTTCCATGAATGGGGGATGGAGTAACCACATAGTGGCGGCGCACAGTAAAGGAAGAATTGCGCTCAAAGAAATCGTTTGCGCAGTGCGCAGGGTTCCGAATTGCCTTTAAAGGTGTGCGAGACGATGTTTAAATCGCTAGTTCTCCCAGCAATGAATTATGGGGCAGAAATTTGGGGAGTGGATAGGATAGATCGACTAGAAAGCGTCGAAACAGATTATTTCAAATTAATTCTCGGAGTCTCTAGATTCGCAGCAAATGCCGGAGTCCTAAGAGAGGTCGGTAGTGTAGGAATTTGGAAAGATTTTAAATGAAACCCATTAAACTTTGGATTAAATTAGCAGGTGAACAGGCTGACTCACTTATAAATAGATGTTTTCGGGTGCAGTTACAGGGAAACAACCAACGCTACTGGTCGTATAAAATTAAACTGCTACTGGAACGTTCAGGTCTGGGAGACGTTTCTTCGGAAATGGTGGGAGTTAGGGAACACGTGACATAGAACGGTTAATTTCGGATAGACTTGCGGATATTAAAGGCAAGAGATCCTGGCAGCAACGGCCGAAAAACGTTCGCTAGTTGCGCAAATTCACGCGAGTCCGTTATGGGGTTGCGAACGTTACGTAAACACACTGCAAAAGGACGCAAGAGGGGGATACGCTTGGTTCAGGGTCGGGGGGTGGATGCAACGTAGATTAAAGGACTCGAATGGTAATGGCATCTGTGTGCTTTGCGGTGATAGGAAGACTGGATCCATATCCTTTTAATTTGCAGTGCGACCGAAACTTGGAGAGGAAAATGGATGGGAATGGAAATTACTACTTCCAACATAGGAACGTAACGCTCGCCCAAAACATTCTAGGGGATAAAAGACCTAACTTCATGAAAGAATTAGGAACATTTCTAGGAAAGGTTCGGACCACTAGAGAAACTGAAATTAAGGAGTGGGAAAACAGTAGTGGTTAGTACGAGCAGAGCCTAGACTGGAGAGAAATATGTAATAAATCAATAAACTAACAATAATTAAGTTAGTAAGTTATGTTAGGTTAGTAAACAGTACAAAAAAAAAAAAAATAAAAGTTATAAATTGTAGTCAATTGTTAAGTATTAAGTAGATAAATAAGTCAATAATAAAAAAATATATATATATATATATATATATATATTAACTTAAAATAATTAAAATAAGTTAAATAAATTAAAATTAAATTAAAATAAGTTATATAAATTAAAATTAAATTAATTAAAATTAAATTAATTAAAATAAGGTAAATAAATTAAAATTAAATTAATCAAAATAAGTTAAATAAATTAAAATTAAATTAATTAAAATAAGTTAAATAAATTAAAAATAAATTAAATTAAAATAAAATAAAAGGAAACGGTTAAAATAAAGCACATTAGGGGGCGAAGGGAAGTGGGAATCGGAAATGTTAGGGCAGAGGCGTTGGTGCGGACGATTTTCTGTGGTGCTGTTTGTTTTCAGGTGCGGTGGAGGCCAAACACTGGAAGGAGAATGCCTGACGCCCGCGCCAAATAAATAAATAGTCTAAAAAACGGATAGAGTAGCCTGTACTCGGCTTCTGACGGCAGGTTTTTCCCCCTTCAGGGGTTTTTCCCTCAGCCGTACCTTATGGTCTCGTTTCCGCGGCTTTGAGGCGATGGAGAGACCATTTGGGGTGAATACCAGAAGGCGAAAGGTTAGAACGCGGTAGAATGTAGGTATTGTAATGGCTTAAAGGCCTTCGGCCTAGCCACATTGGATCAAGTTTCTAATTTGGCTGTAATAATTACCTATTAAATAAAATAAAATAAAATATTCTCTAAGGGTACTACATTCTCCAAAAATATAAGGAACCTCTAGCTTGATTTTTAAATTTATTGATGGGAGAGACAATATCGATATTGAATTATAAGAGTAAAACTTTACAAATGCTTTTTTCTCTTAGATTATGCTAATCTGAACAATTTAATTTACAATACACGTGCGTTTATTTTATTTTCAAAACTCGTAAAAATACATAAATGCATATGTTAAGTAATTACATTCTGAAAGGTGTTCCTTTTGTCTCATTTATCCAGAGTTGTGCTTTTCAAATACTTCGTATTGTGCCTGAATATGACAGTTCGTCCAAAAACGTGACATGCATATTGGACAAGTTCTATTCAAACTTGTAACTGTAAATATGATTAGAATTCCTCGCGAACTGGTAATAAATCGAAACATAAATAACGTAGTACTTCTTCAAAAGTATCAAATATTTTTCAAACCAAAACATTTATCAGTCTGAGATTATTATTCGGAATACCGGTGTCAATTAATACATCCATACATTCTCTTTCTGCGAATGTGATCGAAAAACATAAGCTTACGGCATTATTATTTGAAATTCAGATCTCTCTTGCCTTATCCTCTGTCTCGTCTCAGCAACGTAAGTACATTTTGTTAAATACTTCAATTTGATGATAAATGTTCCATTTCTGGTTTAAAACTCCAAATAAAACTGATTCGGCCTATCTCATATTTCGTGTTTTTATAGTTACGTGAGAGAAATATTGATAGAGTTCAACTAAGTGAATTTCTATAGAGAAATATTAAATATTTAATTTTAAAAAATGTTGGAACTAATAATTTCCAGAAACTCCATTTTAATCGATATTTCTTTTCTACTAACTCAAAACTACATTTTTCAGGAGGTTGCATTTTTAGTGTTCACTTGAGGCAAATTAGTAAATTTGTTTATTGTTTGCGTATCTCAAAATTCCAAGTTACTAAGCAAAGATTAACTATGAATTCGCCCCACTCCAGCTGTGAAATGAAGGAGCCCAAGGGGCGGATCACATTAAGTTAGAAAAAGCTCTTCCGAAGAGTCTGGGACTTCCCCTATAATAAAATTCACGCCGAAGGAAGAGATGCCGGAGATTGGAAACTGTGGAAGATTACAGTCGCGATGAGTTACAGAAGCCGTGGTGAGATACGACTGAGTGGAATTAAAAAGTTGAACCTCGAAATAACGAGATATTGGTTCCTTGTAATTTACGAGACGATAGAACGATCAGCTCTGGAACGAGAAGCAGTCGATTTATTTGTGGTATCGAAATGCTTCTGTTTTGGTTTTTTATTTTTGTTTTTTTGTTTTGTGTTCTTACTGTTTCAAGGTTCTTATGATAGAGAAGTCAACTTTTTTTGATGAGGTGTAAATCTGAAAGAGAATGTCGGGGAGATAATTTGAGAAAAGCAGTTTCTGGTATTCCTTATTTAACTTTCACTTTCAATTGTAAATAATTCTATTTTTTATCAATCATACTCTCGATCGCAAATTATATGGAATGTTCAGCTCCTTCGAGAGTAGGATTTCAATGTTTCTTCCCTGAATTTTAAGAATGTTTATTCTCTTTAACTCTTTTTTCTTTTCACTTAATTTAGATTTGTCCCTATTTATAATTTCCGCGCGAATTATTATGTTTTTTATTCGTGGTTTTCATGCAAATATATTAATATTCAAAAATAAATAAGAAATATGAACACAATGATAACTTAGTAATATCTTTCTTTCGCAACGTGTTTTCCTCCAAAAAAATCAGGATATCATTTATTGAGAGTGCAAGGAATAAGAAACAAGCTAGAATTTCCAATTCAAAAATGCATATAATCTGATATTTACTTTCTTCCTCCATGCAAATCTCTCAATACTTTCCCCTGGAAAGCAAATACTCGTAAAAACGGAATATTGAAAATCTTCAATATCCGGGCTTTCCCTTCAATGTTTCAGATAGGCACGCACAGTTGTACCATACTCACGGTCCGCATTTACAACTGACAAAAGCAACCACACGAGAAAGAGATCTTCCGGAATTTCCGAGACGAAATTGCTAAGACCCAGATGACGAGAAAGGGTGACGGTTTCCAAAACAAAACTTCAGGAAATCGAGAAGGGTGGCTGGCACCCCAAGCAGCGCTGGGATTATTACGTGAACAGATGGATGGCAGCTCGACATTGGCTGTAGGTGGTTGGATCAGGAAGGCAAGAGAGTGGGAAGATAAGACCAAGCACCAAGGGACACGGCGTTGAGGCGAACCGCCCGAATCGTACACGTGTTTGTCTCTGGCACTTTACCGGAAGTGCTCTTCCAGAGGCGATCGCCTCACGATACGGCTCGCGTCACATCCAAAGCCCCCCCCCTCCCCAGGCAACATCTGGCGTAAGGAGTCTGAAACCCGCGAGGCAAAATCCGAGCGGCGTCGCCGTGTCATTACGAAGCGTCTTGGCGCGATTGGCTGAAGCGGAGGGCGATACATCGGGGATCCATCGCGACCGTTCCGTCTTTTTCGCCTGGACGCAAAGCCGCCGCCGTCGCCGTTGGTTCTCGGTTGCACGGATACTGAACCGTTCTCGCTGGGTGCTTCTTCTGGATCGATTCGCGTTTCGCCGCTGGCTGGGTGCGGCGTCGTGGGGCTAGGAGAAACACGGTATGACATTGCGTATTTCCTCGCCTTGCAGCGAGTAAGCACTTGTTGTGCACATTACGTGTGTAGACTCCAAGGGAGAAGGAAGTATAAGTGACCAAAATATTGTAGATTAGGCACTAATTGGAACGTTAAAGTACAAATTAGTATCTGCTACGTTAGTATCAAGCCATCATTTTAAAGTCAAATGTCATTTGGTGTAATTATTTAGAATTGTTAGTTATTTACTTTTTTGTCTACAAGAGATTTGGAAGTACATTTTTTTACATCACGGTTTTCTAATATCAAATAAAATGTGTTTTAAATATCCTATAAAACACATGCTATGAATACCTGCTGAAAGTATTCGCTTAATAACGCCGGAACGTCAGTGCACCATCTAACATATTCTTAATATGTAAAAACGTAACTATGTACGTATGTATGAGGATATCGGTACGTGTTATTTCCTCAAAAACAATAAATCACTGGAATTATTGCTCGAAATTTGCAAGAAAACATCTGAGAAGCCGACAAAATATATATTTCTCGAAATCAATGTGTTACCTCAAATTTTGTAAGTTAATAAAAGTTAATAGAAATTCTTTAGATTGTAATTTAGGTACGCGACACGCTGCCCAGACTATTCTGGTCAACATGGGGTAGGACAAAGTGAGCGGGGTGGTCGAGGTAAAAGATTGAATAAGACGAGCATTGCGTGCGAGAAGAGCTGGGTGGCTTAATATATGTGTGTGATAAATATATAACCGGCAACAAGTGGCAATCGGCAATGTTAGCCTTAGTTAATCTATACTATATAGCAGCCGGTTTTATGTACTAATTGAAGGAAATCTTGTTTTTTGTTTTTTTTTTAAGAAAACTAGACAAATGAGAAATAAATACCGGGATATAATATTCACTAAATATGAAGATTACAATCCCATAAGAAAATCATTCACTATGGAACATAACTTTTTCCCACTAATCGGACAAACCGATCCAATAGATACCTTGCTCTTCCTCTATTAAGGCCTTTTCTCGAATCAAGTGGAATCGACCCTCCCCCACTCAAACAGGTGCCTTTCTAAGTACTGGCGCGCGCTCCCCAGCCATTCGCTCTAGAAGTAGCGATAAAACGAGTTTGCGGTAATGAAACGGTGCCTTTACAACGGTGTGCTCCTAATCCGTTCTTTTCGCCAGTCTATCACGACAGGCTTTTACTACACTGTCAGTTCACACGTTCAACTGTGTATTGACCGCATATGACTGCGACTGTGTATTACTACAATGCAATCGTAATGTAGACCAGGACGTTTTTCTCGAAGTCGGAAACGGACTAGAAATTCATGGACGACACTGGCGATTATTCTAACGCTAAATAAATTGTTAAATAGCAGGTCGATCGACGCCACTGAGTAGATAGAAATTGTAGGTGTCGGTTTCCTCAGGTGATATAAATGTGGATGCCAGGTCAGTTTCTCAAAACATAACCGGTATACAGTGCGCGATTCTTCTTTCCCAATCTTCTCCCAGCTTCAATTTGTAGTCTGATTATGTACTAATCTTCCATTCAAAACTATTTTGGCAGAGAAGGCGTTGTTTGCAGTTGATTCAGCGCCAAATTAAGTTTCTGTGCTTACGAAAGTCACAAGGCACACTGACTCACGATCACTTGGAATGCCTGGTTTATACACTGGAAGTTAACATGATACATTAGACTGGTTGGCTTAATGGCTAGTTGGTTTTGGCACAGTCAATCTAACCTTTTCTAGGCGTGCTTTGTGAAAACGTGCTGCGTATTTTGAACGTGCTGCGTAGAGTGAAAACTTGTTGAAATTGCTATAGGTTTACACTTAAGATTTTTCTTAGAAATTCATAAGCATAAATTAAGTAGCAGTACAATAGAAACCGCCAAAATGGTAAAAGAAAACATATTAAAGATATTGCAAGAGAAATTGTTCTAGAATCATATTTTTTTAAATCCTTACTGTATCCTACTTTAGTTTCATTCGCCGATCAATGACCCTCATCTAGGGTAATCAAAAGAAGTTGTATTTGAATATGTATCTCAGTTTAGAGTCCTGTGTATTCCATAGCCCCACCAAAAACAGAGAGAAGCCAGAAATATCGTGCAACACACCGCTTCCCACCGGCCCTGAGTTTCACCTCACTGCGTGAGTTACGTGCATTGTTTGTCGAGCCGCTGCGTGCACGCCGCAGGACCTACGCTCGTGAACGGTTAGCGCCCGGTAATAAACGCGATGAAATCGGAAAGGACGCAATCGGGCTTCCTTTTGTTTATCTACGCCGCGGCGACGTGACAGGTAAAGCGCGCTCCTGTGGCCCCCACCGACGACAACGCGAGCCTTCAATTGTTTGCACCGCACGGGCAACACGCGCCGACGCGACCCGACGTGCCAACCGGCTGCGCGATCGTCACTTTTTGCACAGCCCCTTCCCCGCCCCCCCACTCCTTCCCTCCCCTCTCCACCCCACCCACCGGGAGAGGTGGCTCAGTGTATCAACTGATGTTACTGCAGTGCCTCTGACCGCGAGGTTCGACTCCCGATGGCGGCAGGATTTTCTACACCAGCTTGTCAGCTAGGTCGAAATCAGTCGCTTACTTGAGGAGAATTCTAGCGGCCGGCTGCTCTGATCGGTATGTCTCTTGGCTGTCCGGGCTCTGATCGGTAGTTTTCAACGATTTCTTCGATCAACACCAGGCGAATTGCGGACTAGTACCTAAACAAACGGGCTATGGGCCCCCGATCTTTTCTTCCTCTTCCTTGTCCTATCCTCATCCAATTACACACACACTTACACTAACATGCACTCATACACCGGTACGGGGCTTAGAGTTTTTCCCGGCTGGAACAGTGCCCCGCTGGTGGGAGATATCTGGTTGGGGAAACCCCCGCTAGTCGGCGGTACGTCAGCGCCGGATCTTTCCATCCTGCGGGGGAAGATCACCGCTACCTCCCGATGAAAAAGCTCTACTCTTACGGGACTAATGACATCGTAGTTGACCTGCCCGAAATCACTAATAATCGATCGATCCTCCCTTCCCTTCTCCATTCCTCCTCTTTCCTCCTTTTTCGGCCTTGCCTTCCCTTCAGTCGCTCGTTGTTGGTTTTTCAATACATGTTGTCTGCGTTGATTTCTCATTCCACCGACGCTGCACCAGTTGGAGTGCTAGTGGTGGTGACTGTTCCTGTTCATCTCGCGTTGATTGTCTGGCAACACGTAAAATCAGCGACAAAAATAATAGGATCCATTTGAGGGGAAATTAGTAAACTGCTGGGAGGCGGAGAATCGTGCTCGCTGCTCCACTATTAATCACGTTGCACATTCACACAACGCAATTCTCGAGCTGAGGAAATTACGCCGCTACTTCCCGGAGCATATAAATTACATTTTTGGCGCGATTCGGGGACTACTGCAGGATTTGCTGACGCTCTCCATTGAGGTTGTCGCATTTCGGTGTTTGGATGCCTCTGCATTGCTGAAACCAATGTTAACTTCACTTGTCAGACGGACTTGTATTTTAGGAAGTTAGCACTGAAGGTGAATATTTACTCCTTTATCAGATATTCTCTCCGGAAGTTTCAAGAACAGGGCACGTTTTTAATTTGTATATGCGGGATATTTTTTTCGTCCATGTTTTTTAAATTGTTCCTGATGATAAAGTCGAGAAATTCGAGAGAGATCACTCGAGCATTTTTTTTTGTTTTCGTTAATTTCAGTATTCTTGATATATATTGCAATCCTTGTGTGTATGCAACTTATTATAAGAGTTGGTGACGAGCTAATCTGCCACATACTTTGATTGCTTCGTTGTTTTATTTATATTGATCTCTTATCTAGGAGTTTTGTTACGTTCTCTGAAGTTTGGTAAGATTCAATGTTTAACTCTAGACGTTCAAATGGATGATTTTTGTTTTCAACAAACTAAATTAAATGTCCGCTGAAACCAGTGGTAATGCGTTTAGCCTTTGATGTTTTTCAGCAACTCAATTAAAAGAGTTTCAAGACAAGTATAAATGTATTTTTAGAATGTTACATGCATAATTTTAATTTTTTCGATTTTAAGTTTTGAAAACATATCCAGACACAAATGGATGACACAAATATAAATGATGAATATTCAATAGTTAATCTTATACTGTTAGATCACTGCTGTTAACTGTCTCAAGGAAAATATAAAATATATCACGCTACGCCAAAAATGGTTACTTTTTTGCAACTAAGAAATAAAATGTCTCTTGTCGAGAACTTACCTTGTTTTCCAATCGTCTAGCAATCAAACAAAATACACACAATACAGTACTTCATCAAATAACATATTTATAAAATCTACAATCTTCCTCTTAAAAATGTAACATTGACATCCAAGAAATATAAACTTTTATTTGCATATTTACATAATAAAAAATTATTTATTGACTGTAGATTCTTTTCACATTTTTCAATCGAACTTACTTTATCAAAAATTGCCCAGCCTAATTAGGACTGACGTTGGCAACGCTCCGTTTTTGAATGATTGATTGAAGTATCCTCTTAAATTATTATTATACTTACAAATACAGCACAGCCAGTTGATATACATACTATTAATGTATAAATAGCTACATAGTAAGCTCCTCGAATGTAAACACATTACAGTAAATTTTGCATCATGTGGCTAATTTACACGACCGACCCTCGCTAATTCGAAACTGACGATTGATGCAAATGTCTTCGAAACTTTAATATTTGGAATTTTTAGGTTTTTGAGTTGACAAGTAAACAAGGAAGCAACTTAACAAACATTTAAATATTTGGTTTATTAAGTTAATTTAACTAACGCTCATTTTCACATACATAGTAAATTTAGTTATTGCTAGCGATGGTCCTAATGTTTGGTGCATTCACGTCAGATATTAACATAGATATTCTATAAAAACATAATTTAAAACAATTGTGTCCTCTGATAACTTTACTATCGAGGAAATGCGCTGTTACAGATTTATTTCAAATACTTTATCGGTCAGTTCCCGATTTCACGTAAAGTATGTCCTTGTGTATCGTGTTATTTATATTCATTTGTATGAATGCAATCCCCATTACATATGCGTTTAATAAAAACGAGGATTCGAAGTGAATTTTGGGACACAAGTTTGTCCTAGGTAGTTTTCTTACCAGTTATTTTAATTCCGATGAGTCTTTCAAAAGTCCCAAACATTTCTCAATGAGGTTTCGGCAATCCGAATCTCCAATGCAGCGTTCCCCATTTCAATTTCAAGGTGTTTGATCATTGAGAAGCTCCTCCTCTCAGCCAATCCGGAGCTGATGCGGTCCCTCGGCGTGGCGCCGCCTGTAGTAGTTCATGGACGTAGTTTAATTAAACCATCAATTCTGCATGAAGTGTACGGCGTGCGTGTATTTAAATTTTATTTCCCCTGGGGCAGTGAACCGTACTTGGAGAATCGGTTTGGGTGAGTGGTGGACTTTTAATTGGGCCATTTTCTCCAACTGTGACCAGTCTATCTGCCATTTCTATTTAACTTCCCATTCGACAGTTTAAAGAGTTACGGCTGTTTGCGTGTATTATTTGTTTAGTTTAATAGCATGTTTACGGGAGGTACTGCGTTGTATCATTATCAATGACTGGAAGGACGAGTTAATTTCGCGACTAATCCTCTGAGAGGGAAATACGGGGTTTAAGTTATAAACCATTTTCACGTGCATAATAATGATACATATTTAACTCTCAGAGTAGTCTTAAACCACTACTTCTCTCCTTTAAGTTTAAATGTGTAATTTTATTCTGAGAAAATACAGGATTTTCTAAGAATAGCAGTGCTTGCATAATATGTGACCGTAATGACACTTTTTTCGCACTCTTCATTATATATACACTTTCATGTCATGATGACAGGAGTGAGTAGATAATATTTATTTATAAGAACGAAATTCTCAGATATTTCGAGATAGGTAATCGCTCGCAGTCAAATATTATTTGTCGAAAAGTCAATCACCGAAGTCTAATGTCAATGTTATGATCTAACAGTTTATATCATCATGTCAGAAATATACGTGTTTATATAATTATTATTTATGAACATAATTATTTTGTTTAATTTGATCTTAAATAAGACTCTACACCTAAACTCATCGTGACACATTGCTACACAAATACTTTCTTACTATATGATATTACTACACATTCTGCCTATCACTGCCACTGCCTATCACATTGTAAGATGTCTAGGCAGCGGAGAATGCCATTGCTTAGTCCCTCGGCGTATTGCGGCTTGTATTCAACGCCATTGCAATCGCGAGGTTTGTCACGTCAGATCAACCAAGCCCTCTTCTCCCCCCGTAACGCTACGATCATCGTGATTTTAGTCTTGGCTCTTCCAGCCGTGCGTCTTCTGTCCTCGTCACACTCTTAGTGCACGTACACCAGCGACCGTAGAGCTTGTCCTCAGTCATGGCAGTCTCGAATAATAGCCTCCTCTCCGTCTCCGAGCGTCCTCATCGCCCCTCTACTCGCCCACTATTTTGCTCACGCCCCCACAAATGTCGCCGTCTCGTACTTCCCATTCACTTCTCTCCCCTTTGCCTGTCCTCTGTGTGAGTGCCGTTTCTCCTGCAACTGAACCTGTTGTCGTTTCCTCCCTCAGTTCATGCTCCTTCGAAATTGGTCGATCTGGCATCTGCGTCCTCCTTACGCTGGACTCGCGGACACCTGCTCGCCTTCGCTACCCTGACGACCTCGCGGTCCTCAGCCGCTTTCCTCGAGCTCTTTGACGACCTCCTCCTCTGCCATCCCCCCCATCCCGTGCATTTCCACAGCTTCCTCACTACACACACACACACACACACACATCCGTTCACACAAGCCGCGACTCCTTGTACTTCTAGCTCGTGTATCACCGCAGTTGTCAATCTGGCGCCTTCGCTGCTCCGCTCCCAATGTGCAGAGGTGGTCGGCGTCTGCGAGTCTGATTCGTCACTTCGCCACGTCCGCCCTGCCTCCCCCATCCCTGCCCTACCTCCTGTTTCTCTCACATCACTCAGCCTACCTTCTGCCGTCCTCGCCCAAAATTCGTCCATCCATCGTGACTGGATATGCTTAACCCTTGGAACCCGCCTGGAGCTCGCCTCCGTCCCTTGCACTCGCTACACCCTCCTCCCCCCCGCCTCCCCCCGCCACTCTCTGCCTCCACCCCGCGTCCACGCCGCTACCACTCCCCCGCCACTACTTCACCGCGCCTCCTCACATCTTCCCTCGCCTCCACCCCTCCCCTTTCCCTACCTTTCCCCTCCTCCTTCCTCCCCGCCTTCACCCCTCCCTCTTACCCCTTCATTCTCCCCCGCCCGCCCTCCCTTCATGACTCCCTCACGCTAGCTTTACCCGCCTTTTCCCTTCCGGTTCTCCCCGCACCTGCCCTCCTCTGATCTCTCCCTGTCCCTGCTCCCTTTGCAACGAGCGCAGCTGTTTGCACGGCCCTTTACACAAAAGGGTTTTCCTTTTCACGCCCGTTGGCGGCGGTTACCGCGCGCCGCTCCAGACAATGTGAGCCCCAGCTGCTGCTGCTGCCGCCTTGTCTTGCCGTGGCTTGCCCTGCTGCCTAGTCGCCATGCTCTGCCGCGAAGCCGATCACCTCCGGACTGGAGTCGCGCCTTCTCGTCTTCAGCTGATGGAAATGCAATTTTACTTGAATGGAGAACGCGCGCAAGAGCTTTTTGGAAACTAGCAGCGCAAATTAGAACCGAATTTTTCGACGAGGTCGAAGCGAAGAGAAATTCCGTTGTTTTTTCTTTTTTTCTTTTTTGAGACGAGTATATGTTACAATTGCACTTATCTAGCTAATAACATATTTCGTGATATTGAAAGATTAATAATTTATCCATAGCGAGTTTTCATGTTAGGAATTTAAGAATTCGCAAATTCCTGAATTCAAAATGTATTAATTGAAAATGAATTTTAATTTCCTTCAATTACACTAGCCTCCTTTATCCAACATTCCGTATAATCTGACGATCCCCAATTGAGAAATCATTAAAGAAACTGTTAGGTGATGATGAAAGTATGGAAAAGGACAGCATAGATGAAACCGAAGAAATAATTCAATTTCTACCGCAAGGAATCTAATGCTGCAAAGAAAGATTTGCAAGAAACACATAGTTAAAGGATAATGATCACTATCAAGTAACTGAAGTATATATTATCGTTCTTAATTGCGATGGCAGCAAAATGGAAGATCAGTAACAAGTACCAAGGAGGACGCTAAGAATTTCACGTATTGTTAGAGCAAATTCTACAGAAAATGCAGTTAAATACATTGGACAGAAAGAAAGTATATTGTAGAATTGGTATATTGTTGATACAAATGTCACGGACTGACCTTTAAGTACCGTATTATTACTTCAAACAATTGTGAAACAATAATACACAACTAGCTGTACAACTAGCTTTTTGTTATTTTTCTGTTTTGTATAATAAACACGCTTACTAGGTGGTGAATTTTAATGAAATGTAATTTTTTCTTTTCACTTTCGAAAAATTCCTTTCAGTATAGACATTCATGTTATGTCATGGTAAAAAAAATGCCCTTTTATATGGCAATTATTTTTGTTTTTCATCTATTGTACTGATAAGGCATTTTTTATTTAACTTTATCATTTTAATGGTACTTTCTTCAAATAATATTTACGAGATGGAACAAATGTTCACAACATGAGAGGCCTATTCGATTTCTTGGCTCAGATATTGTAATGTCAGCCGTTATGAGTGTGTAATCTAAGGTTCCTACGACGCCTATCAGCGCCATTGTCAGTTCGGCCGATGTCGGGAAAACTATAGACCGATATTTCGTGGTAAAGAACGGTTCAAACCAAACGTTTGCAAGCTGAGATCACTTGAACGAAAGGAAGAAACCTCTATTACATCAGTAACATATTCAACAGCTTTAGTTGTTCATCTGAATTAGTTTTTATCAATTTTTACGTCATTTTTCTTTACTTTTAGGTCATATTTAAAACATTGTAAGAGCATTTTATTGATCATTTTTGGCATTTAGGTCATCAAAATCCGCCCCCGAATGATTACTAAGATTGTTATGGGTAAAATTATAACCTTCTTCTAAATTGAATGACCTTTTCTTTATCCCTCCCTACTAACAGAGAGTTTCTCAAATCAGACGTTCTGCCGGTCCATTTATGTTGAATTGTCGATATTCTCCTATAATCCACAATTCTGATGTTTCACTGCCTTTTAATTAAATGGACGTCTGGGGAGCCTATAAAATATGAAATTTAATTGCAAATCACAACATTAACTTTTAAATATTGACAAATGGAAATCAAATTTCAGAGATCGTACATAAAGATTGACTTGGTTCTTCAATTTTAAAACATTTGATACAAATAATTTGGTCACTAATACCTGAGTTTTAACCTAAGCTCGCATCTACCTTGCCGTATGTAGTCCGTGAGATCTGCCGCGTGCCGTAACTACCTCGTGAGATCTGCCCTGAGCCGAAATCGCTTTTTTTGTAACGCGCTGCCTCTGGAGGCCTTGGATGTTAGGGAAGAGGAGTAGGGTTGTTGAGCCTTGCGCAATTACAAATAATAACATTAACTTTTAACATGGGTAAATGAAACTGAAATTTCAGAAATTGTGCATAAACATTCACTTGCTATTTCAATTTTAAAACATTTGAGAGAAATAATTGGGTCACTAATACCAAGTTTTAACTTAAGCTCGTTTCTACCTTGCCGTATCTAGTCCGTGCGATCTGCTGCGTGCTGTATCTACCTTGTGAGTTCTGCCCTGAGCCGAAATTGCTTCCTTTGTAACTCGGTGCCTTCGGGAACGTTGGATGGCTGGGAGGAGGATCTTGAGGGGGATGGTTGAGCCTTGCGCGTGTACACATAATAACATTAACTTTTAAATGTTGACAAATTAAAATGAAATTTCAGAAATCATACAAACACCTACCTTGATTTTCAATTTGAAAGCATTCGGGAAAAATAATTTTGTCATTGATTCCTTACTTTTAACCTAAGCTTTTCGTTTGGTCGTCCGTTTCATTTATTAAAATTCAAGACCGTAGGCAGATATTTCTGTTTCTATTACAGTAGAAAATGGGGACCCGTCGGCGTGCCGTATCTACCTCGTGAGATCTGCCCTGAGCCGAAATCGCTTCCTTTGTAGCGCGCTTTGTTGCCTCCGGCGGCCTTGTGAGGCTGGGAGGGGGCGGGGCGGAGGGCTGAGCCTTGCGCGATGCCTCGCAAGCGAACGTGCGCCTGCTGGGAATCCCCGTAATTGAGTAAATGAAGTGACCGGTGACAAAGCGGGTGAGCGCGCGCTTCCCTGGAGCAGGCGGCGGTGGAAAAGGACGACGGGGGGTGAAGAAGGGGGGGAGGTTCGTTCTGGAAGAAACGGCGCGACGCGGCTGGCATGCGCCCTCTCGCCTCGTCTCGCTGTGAGCGTCCGGACGGCCAGCTTGCGTCTTCAACGACAAGTAGTCGGCATTGTTGCTTTCTAGAGGGAAAAAATCGCGTTGCATCTGTAGGAGTAAGATTACTGTATTCAAAAGACGTGTATATTTCACACCCTCACATAAATAATTACTTTATATATAGAATTTAAGCTTTTTGCATTCACTTGTGTGAGAAAACACAATATTTGCATTTAAATTGTAATAACTCAAAACAGTTTGATAAGTCATATTATAGAAAAATTAATTTTGCATTAAGAACATTTTTGAGCCAATTTTCCTTTTAAATTTTGAATTGCAATTTAAATATGAGGAGAAGAAAACTGTTCGTATGAACATTTTTCATGTAAAACATTATTCATCCTTCCGCAATGGCCGAAATTTGTGTAATACTTGGGCATTGGTAATCTGGCTAATTGGTTCTGATGCACGGAAGGAAAAGAAGAAGCAGAGAACAAATAATACGATGATGATGAAACTGGAGATGGTGATGAAATTTATGGTGATAAATCGTGTGGTGTTGATTAAAGATTATGTTAAAGCTGGTTACGATGTTAAAGATAAGTAAAACGGTGATTGCGACTGTGCACATGATGGTGAAGAATATGAGAAAGATCAAGAAAAAGAAGAAGAAATCCGCGTTTCAGCTCTGAGATTAAAGCTTATTTCCGGAAAAGCAGAGCACTTTCTGCGGAACGTGATAATTTCATTTAGTGATATTTGTCGTGGCTGTGTCCGGTTGTGGCATCCTCAAGGGCCGCGAGCTGCGGCAATGAAACTTTCTTCCGGCTGCGACGACGCGACCTGGCCGGCTACTTGGGTGGGTGGATGGGCGGTCCGCGCTCGCGAGCCGGGACGGCGCTTTTAATCCCGCGGAAGTGATGTCGACCATTTGATACGGCCCAGACGAAGGGTGCGATGCGGAATGGGGACGGACGAGGCGTGGCAGAGTGGGACGGAGAGAGATGGAGCGAGGCGGAGCGGAGTTCGGCGGTGTGGAGCAAGAGGGGGGGGGGGGGGGGGGGGGGGAAGGGAGGGGGGGGGGGGGGGGGGAGCGGGATGGAACGATGTGGAGCGGGGCGGAGATGGACGGAACGAGACGGTGCGTTACGGAGCGAGGCGAACTTGGACAGAGCGGGTCGGTAGGGCGGGCGGGCGGGGGCCGGGGGGTGGGGGGTTGGGGGGGGGGGCCAGGGATGGAAGGGGGCGGGTGCAATGCGCCTGGATGCACGCCACTCCCCTGCTATTCGTTAGCCGCCCTCCGTCTCGACGCCCACCCTCCCTGACCACCCACACACCTCGCCCTCTCGGAGCTGCTCTGCGGCATCCGAGAAGGCCTGCGCCTCGCGCGGAGATAGACTAGAGCCCACTTAGCGACGCTCCACGGATATTTTGGTCGTGCGTGACGCTCTGCCTGATTTGGTTCGGGCGGTATCGTTATCCTGTTGCCAAGCCTGTTGTTATCCTGCTGAGTCTCTGACGTCCCAACGCGAAGATTCTGATTATTTTTTAACTTAAAATAACGTTTTTTGTATTTTAATTTCAGCTTTTAGCAAATATAATGTTAAAGAAAAATAGCGTCTAAGATTCATTATGCGTATTCAGCCAAATGTCCCTTTACGGATTTTTAAAGAATGGATTTCAATGAATTGCTTGTCCTATTGTATACCAAAATAAAATGTTAGTAAGCCTTCATTACATGGTTCCAGTTTTTTAATTAATTTTCTTATCCAATCGCTCTTATATGTTGTGTATTTACGTGTTTGGATAAGATTAACTAGCTCATTATTATACCCAATTTAATAATTATTCCTGCAGTAGATTAAAGAGTTGTATTGCTTCCTAAATAGTAATGGATGCTGAAAAAGTAAACATAATTTCATTAATCATACAAACATACGTTTAGGAAATATATAAATTTATTAAAATTGATATTGGATAAGATAATGCGTTGTTATTACGCATTAATAAAAGACAATTTCGTGCTAATTAATCATTTCACATTCCCCCTACTGCACTCGAGAATAAACAGCTAATTTGCACGTAATGTTCTCTTTTAATCACGTGTTAGATATATATTGTCTAGACTGAATGACTGTTTTTTGCAGATGGTTTGATTCTGGTATTATCAAAACCTGCGGATTGGTTCAAAAGTAATGACGTCACTGACACTCCAACCCCACAGTGTTCAACGAACCGCTCCTTTCGTCGGTCAGTCGCATTAAATTGTTGCGTAGCCGCGGAAATAAATGTTTCTCAAACGTAGAGGGAATATCGCATTCCCCACCATCCTCTCCCGCTCCTTTGTGTGTGAGGGCACCGCACACCAGGCTCACGTGCGAGCGTCAAGACCCAGCAGCATCGCCTGCGGGAGATAAACCACGGCCGCGCACCCACGCATTAATAGGCCCCAAACGCCATCAAGCCCTTATTCTCCCTCCCCCCAGCACACTTTGCGCCCTCTACGCGTGTCGCTCCGGCTGCGATGGCCCAGTAGCAACATTGCTGTTGTCTCTTTATTGTCGCTCGCCGTAAGATCATAGGGCTCGAGTGTGGGCGGTGGTGGATTTTTGGCACGCACTACAAAGCGGGGTCAAATTTAACGATTATATGAAGGAGAAGTCTAGTGGTCCGGTCGACTACCTAGATCAGTACGTTTCTGTGGTTTCTCTGATTAATACCAGGAAGAGTGCTGGAGCAGTACCTTAAGAAATGAGTCTTGGAACGCCCGTGATATTTCCTTCATTATTCTTGTCCCCTCCTTTTTCCCCTTGAAAAACACTCGCACGTACAAATAATGTATTATCAGAGATGTCCGGAGCTTAGAACTTTCCCAGCTGGGGTAGTGCCCCATCGGCGGAGATATCTGGAGTAGGAAACCTCTGGCAACATGACGTGTGGATCGTCAGGTTGCTCTCCCTTTCCAATGAGAGCAATACCGCAATCGGTAAAAAGCCTACACCTACGGGACTCAAGACCACAGACGTTGACGCTTTCAGAAATACGCATTGGTTAAACGTTCCACTCGTAGCTCCTCCACTGTCTGGAATGACGCTCCTCGCAACACTACTGACAGCTGAGCTAGTTTTGCAACATTTATTTATTAAAATCAGACACATTACATGTGAGCTTTGTTTCCCAAGGATCCAGTTTGCGGTAGTTGCATCCGGACTTCGGTGAACTCCCAATTGAGCGGAAGCAACTAGGAATCATAATCATAAAGAAACACCCCTCACCCTTTGCCCATGCCTCACATACGCCCTGCCCGTCCCCGCCAGCCGCGGATCTCGGCGGGGAGGGCGAGGAAATTCGAAACCTGCGTATTTCAATGTCGGCTCCGAAATTTCACAAAACAAGCTGGAAATGTATTCGATATTTATGGAGCGCTCTGTCAATGTTTGCGCGTCGCAAATAGCGTCGGGATGCGCTGCGCTTGACAAAGCGCGCTTGGATGCCGCTTTGCGTCGCGGTCGCCCTCCACCCCTGCCACGCCCCCTTCTGCCCTCGCACGCCCTCGCCCGCCCTCGCCCGCCCTCGCCCGCCCCCGCCCGCCCTCGCCCGCCCTCGCCCGCCCTCGCCCTGCCCCTCGCGGGGGGCCCTGATATTATAGGGCCCTGATTTTGACAAATTTAAATGAAGTTTGTTCAAGTATTTATTATGTATATGGCATTTTGGGACAATTGTGCGAATTTTCTGGCTAGATAACTGTGTCCCCTATGCATGTGTCTATTTTAATTCTCAGGGGGTAAGAAAGTCTTAATTCTTGTGGATGAGAAAGACATGAGGTGAACATGACATATTCCCTTTACCACAAACTTAACTACCAAACTTCACCTGTGTGAGCTTTCTTCTCACAGCTTCAGAAACTGAGACGATTTTAAAGGAAAGCTAGAACTATTTTACCCCGACCGGGAATCGAGCCCGGGATTGCACCTCGGGAAGCTAGTGCGCTACGTATTAACCATTCTAGAGGCAATCTTGTTCTAAAATGTAGTACATTACTTCCTCCAACACGTGCAGTCTCGCATAACTTTGTAATATTAGCGGCTTGTGGACATAAATTGGGAAAATATGTCAGGAGTGAGATCTAGTTGCGCCATTTTGAATATATTTCAAATACTATTTTACTTTTATATTACTTTACATGAATCTCCTGTGATATTTCCAATCTTTTCTAGAAAATGGCTGCATTTGTTTTTGTTCGATTAGATGAAAGTGCATTCATAAATTTGCAATTTTCTTTAACCCTCTGAAAATATTAAAATAGCAAATTTTCTAATTTATTTTCGAAACCGTCTCAAACTTCCAATTCTAAAATCAGATAACTCTTTCTTCATGCATTCCCTCATCTTCACATCTTTAAATGGTGTCATGTTTGCAAAAAGTTTGTGTGTGTCGTGCAGACTCACTAGCTTCATTTTTAATTGACTATTTCCTATTTGAATGTTGTTTTTTCTTTCTTAGTTAAAATTGTTATTGAACATTTTCTTTCTTCTTCTTTTTCAGACGGGCAAGCACTTCCACCGAACGTCACTGCTCATCAAGGCCTTCAACCACAAATTCCGCCTCGACCTCGAGCTCAATACGTAAGTACAATCCTCTCTTTACCTTACGCGTGATTGTTATTTGCTCATCTCTCCGTATTGTTCCAGGGAACTCTCCATCGTTTTTATTTTTGTTAAATGTACTTTGTTGAGGCGCCACTGTGTCAATATATCGTTGGTACTAGGGCATCGTTGAGCGTCATTTCGTTTCGAAAATTAAATTTCTTGTTGACCTTCTCGAAGTCCCATTTAATTATTATCGGAGCAAATTTCAACATATTGTAAATATCAGTACCTTTAAATTCATAAGGCCTTCGAAATATTGGTGTTTTATGTATTTTTAATACAAAATTTAATTAAGTTAATTTCGATAACGTTTTAGCTACAATGGAATTAATAAGTAGTAAAACTTTGGTTTTACCAACCTATGGACAATAAAAATTTCACCATTTTACTGTATGACTTAAGCGCATAGTATTAAAATGTATTAGAGATTCGCGAATCACACGACTAGAATTAGAGCCCCATTATATGTACCCAAAATTGCTGAAAAACCTGTTTCGTTAAATCCACATATCAGCTTTTTTTTTCAATTGAAAATCTATGGCGTCACAAATAGACGAGCGTTATTGGAAATCGTTTCTAACAGTATAAAACAGAGATGGAAAATTGCGAGTGGTTTCATTTAGGTTTAACCCTTGGAAACACATTCGCCGTTATATAATCGATTGCATAATAAGAGAACACAAATTTTGCACGGAACTCAATAGTACTTCAATAAATGTCACGTTCTACTAGAGAATGTCGAAGCCAGTATAATAAATAATGCACCACAGGTAGGAGACAAGGACATAATAGAAAAAAGTTTCAATCGTTTAGCACCACTATTTTCTCGTTGTAATGAAAATAAACTGTTTTCCACAAGTTACCCCGCGTTTGTACTTTTTTTTATTTTGTGCATCAATGAATAGCCGATTTAAATGCAAGGACAGTACTTTTAGCCAGATTCCGGTAAAAATGTACTATCTGAGTGATGAATTCAAATAAAGTCCTATTACATTTGATGATATTTAACTGTCTCTGAATCCTCTTGCAAAATATCTGTACAGCATTTCCGGAGTTTACTAGGTGCATGAATGAATAATAATTGTAATGGCACTTTCACCTGCGTTTCTTCGCTGCGTAGGGTATATTTACGATGCGTTCATGCAAATAATGGAATTAGAGTCCCAGCTCGCATGGACATACTTCATTGAGTGATTAAGTCTCAGTTAATTTAGTTCAATTAATTTACTAAGACAGGAAAACCTTTTAAAATTTATTTTATGTGGCTGGAAATTAGATGTTTTCGACATTTTCCGAAAATTTGTAAATAACCTTTTTTAAATATTCATGTTTGACGAACATGTTTTATTAAAGAAAAACCTCTGTCTTCAATTTTTGGAAGAGCCAAAAATTAGAACCATTTCAAGTTTCGAAAATTCAATGAGTTCAAGAAAACGATACCTGTCCCATTTTTCTTAAGCGTCCTCGCTGTATCCAAAAAAGAAATTTAATCCAAAATATTGAAGCCATTTTTGATAAAATTTTGAAAACGTTTGAGTTCCATGTAAAGTACCCTAAAGAATATGAATATCAGTTTCAAATTCGGAAGGCTTCGAGATCGTAAAGATCGATCGAGGAATGTTATTTTGAAGAAAAAAAAAGGCTGGACGATTTAGGCGCAGATGTTGATCATACAAGGACGGTCAGATAGGCAGATGTTTTACCTGACCAACTTTTCGTTGTCAAGGACCCGCAAAACGAAAATTCTCACTTCATAAAGTGTTAAGAAGAAGTAATTTATTACATACAGGAGCGAGGATTATCCACTTTTTCGGTATCAGAGACCCAAAATACGAGATTTCTATCGAAAAGTCGTCACTTTAGGCAGCAAAATTACAATTATTTCTCTTTGCCATGTAATTGCGTAGTAAGCGAGCAAATAAAATGGATTTTGATAAAAAAAATGAAACAAGAGTACTTCACTGTATTTTGTGTCCTAAAAGATTAATGCTTCCAATTATATGTGAAATGCTAACTGGAATTATTGGAAAAATTAATTACATTTTCTCTGAAGAAGTCGAAATGAGTTCGCACTTCCGCTCCCGAGGGGGCAATCTGTTCACTTCCGCACCTTGTCAATTGAAGAAGTGAATTGGGATGGAAGAAAAGGTGATAACAAACCGAACGATTTCTATCTGCTGTAGCGGTGAGTAATTAAGACACATCGGCTTCCAGTACCTCCTGCCATAAAATTCTGTAAGATACGTGACATCGTTCATGAAGGGCGCCAATATTCCGCCCCCGCGAGCGGAATGACGTAAGCGAGTAAAAAGCTGTAAACACCTATGTTGCCCATTGTGTGATTTTAATGTGACGATGAGAGCTTACAAGTAGTAAGTTGTTACAGTAGTTACAAGTAGTTATTCGATTGCGATAAAACATTGTCAGCTTTTGGCTAGAACTTTTTTCAAAGAATATAGGTACAATAAAATGGGAATGTGCGTATGTGTGTTGCAAATAGTTGATGATTTTATTCATTTATTATGACTCAGGCGCCCCTGAACCGAATCTTTATGCAACCACTCTCACTTTCACGTATTAAGCCCGTCTTCGTTGCATATTTTCCTCCTGCAATTTAGAGATATCGGCCAGAATTATTACATGGAAGATATCTCGGACAAGTAAATCAAATATGTCATAGCGAATGCATGCCCAAACGTGAGGCAGAACGTGGTAACATTAGAATACTTGACAACAATGTCCAAACCAAGACATAGAATAAGCCCATACTCACAAAAAAGTCTATTAAACTTTCTGCAGAGCGAAGCGCAAAACGTGATTAACAATCACATGACCAGTTGCGTTAATACTTTGCAATAGCGAAGCATTGGCGGGTCCACTAGTAGTACATATTTTAAACTGCTTCAGACCAATTCACATTCAGTAATCCAGCTACCTACTAATTTCCTAGGCATTTTATTCAGTTTCTTTCATTCCCCAGAGGGTAAATCACAATTAAGCCAACAGGAATCAAACACGTGTGTGTATATATATATATATATATATATATATATATATATATATATATATATATATACGCATATTATGTACGTAAAAACAAAACATTTAGATCCTTTCAAACTACGGAGTTTATCCAGCACGAGAATATCATGCGAATCGAAGTACTGTACACTCTGTGCTAACGACTATTGACACGCTGCTCAAACGTCTAGTAGTCCCCAGCGCGCAGGTAATAATGACCGCGGGCACATTGAGACACCGCAAATAGTTCGTCGCGTCGCGTCGCGCCCTGTTGGGTGAGTCGAGTGGTTGGCGCGGTGGGTGCTCTGCCGCCGTGTTTGTCCGCTCCCACATGATTAATGGGAGGCTCGATGCACGCGGACGCAACAGGGGGGGAGGTATTAATGCGGTATCGGCGACACCCTCCGACTTCGGAGGCAATCACTTTCCGCGGTCTAATCAATCACGTGTGTTGGTTTCAAACTCAATACTCCGGGCGCGTTTCTTGCCTGCTCTGTGGATGTGACGTGGGCGGCACATTATTACGGGCATATTCATTTATTTGAAGGCAGCTAGGAAATTAATATGTAATTTGTCAAGTGCTATGATTTGTGTCCTCATTATGGTGATTGCACAACCAGTATTGTGATGTTTTGGTTTTGAACCCATTTTCTAAGCATTTATTTTATTGTTTTGCGTTTACGTAGGAGCAAAATTTCATTTCAATGAAATTGCTCCTAAATACGGATATAGTCTTTGCACCTTTATCTTACTTAGTTTACCTATAATTATTGGAATAGACATAAAAGTTTAAATGAATTCTTAGGTTAGACACGACACAATTCTGATGAAAAAATTCACCTGCAATTTCTGGTCATAATATCAGTTTTTCACTCATTACCTAATGGTTTTCAAATGGAGTGCGTCAAAAAAGCGTAATTCTTTTTTAGTATTGTGTTAACTCTTTTGTAATAACTAAAGGCTTTCCATTTAAAAATTAAAGCCTGGAGCAATTATTTTATAATAAAGAATTTGTTCCAAAATTAAAAGTTATTTCCATAATTTAATTCCATTCGAAAATAACTCATATTTTTTCAACTCCAATTAAACCAATTTATCATCGGTATGCAATAAAAGTGATACATTTCAAGCATTGTCATTTCCAGGAGGTTGTTATTCTGAACTTAGTATTTATTTCATGAATAAAGGCAAAGGGTACTACGCTAGATGCCAGCTCTCCTGATAACTATCTTCATTTGTAGAAATACATTTTTTCTAAATATATTTTTCACTTAACTAAAAAAAACGTTTTTTATTAGATACGTTACTTTCCTTGTGCACCAACGGTATGTGTGAACTAATTTCTGAACGATGTAAAGTTTTTCATTTCTCGCATACATTCGTATTTACCAACGAATATGCGTAGTATAGAGAATGTTATGTGATGCCACGGAAAATCAATTTCGAGATTTCAATGGAAATATGGATTCTGTGGTCCTCTGATACCGAAAAAGTGTTGTTTTTTCTCAAAACTTCGGTTCGTCTGTCTTTCCGGGGATTCGTTCGTCCATCTGTCGCGTGTAAACAACGTTAGCACCAAAACTATCCGCAGGATGTTTTCAAAAATGAATATTCGCCAATGTTTTTGGACTGGTTCGAGGACTTGCGAGACGAATTAATTCTAATAATTTTAGAAGTACTTCACTTGAAGCACCTGGAACATTTTCAAAATTTTCTTGAAAGTGACTCTAATTTTTATCTTTAATTTTTTTGTAAGAATAGAGTAAAATACATTTATAAAGATGACAGAACTGATGTTCACAGTTACCTCTGAATTTTCGAAAATTGCCGCAAGTTTGAAATTTTAAGCTTCTTCCTAGAGCTCCAATATTGAAAATGAAGACTTTTTCTTAAAATGAATATTGTACTTCATAATTAGTGCTTTAATAAATGTCACGTAAGTTTTTTGAAAACGGTAGTAGCTTTTGGGCAAAGTTTGAGTGAAATAAGGGGAAAACAAATAAATATTAAATACATTTTCTTTAAAAGGCACCATTTTCTTTGTTAAATCTCTCTGTACGGATTGTGCTAAATTGATGGAATAACATGACATAAACGCTATTTTAAAGTATTCTGTTTTGTAAAAAAATAACAGAATTAACAATAATTTTTATATATAAAATAACAGTATTTTTTATATCTCTCACATCGTTTGCATTTCAAAATATTTTTGCATTTGTGAATAGAAGAGCTTCAAGCGATGTAACAAATTTCTCGAAAATCCAAAACTTTTTTCTGGAAATGCTCTAAAAATTGCGCGTTTTCAGAAACGCCCAAACGCGTTTTTTTTAAAAAACGGTTCCAAATTTTTCAATAAACATTTTCACCTGAAACCAAGTTTTGCTCTTTTATGATATTATTAAAGTCGTATTTCATTTCAACTATTAAAGGAGAAAAAAAATGAGAACACTTTCAAAAATGTGTTTTAGGCGTTGATAAATAGCAACTGGGAAGAGGTTGAGGAAAAATTGAAAAGCCCACAATAAACAGATTAAGAAACTAACTAGTAGAAGAACGTCTATGCCTTTCCGTAGTTCCACTAGTTCTTCTTACGTTCTCGCTCCATTAGGCGCCGTGATGTCACACACGGCATGTTTAAGCGAGAATGGGCTGGCGCCCTCCAGCCACGAGAGCAACCTCTCAGAAAAAACATCTCTCTCAGCCGCCTGGCGTCGCCTCGCCTCGTCGCGTCTCCAAATCGAACTCGATCTCGATCGACCTATCGGCGTCTGCCCCCCCCCCCACGTTCCTCCGTCATTGTCCCGCCCCCACCTTCTTACCTCCGCATCCGGTCGCACGTATTTTAAGTGGCTCCCCGCATAATTAATGAAAGCTAAGCCTGCGACGTCATATTAACGTCAGGAGTAATTAATGTAGAGGGTAGAAAGGACGCGGCGGGAAGGGTGCGAAGAGCGAACCAAAAAAAAACGCTCGAAAAGAGGAAGAGAAATGTCGGACAGGAGGCCTCGAAGGTTCGCAGCAAGTTTAGCGTCGGCGTACAAAAAAAAAACGGGGCTGCATGTCGAGTAGCGGAGTTTTCCACGCAAAGGCTGCGAAGCCACGGCACAGCCAGGGGGTGGGGGGGACGGCGGGGGACAGGGACCTTGCGGGGGGGGCGAGATAAATGGGGCGGGCAAAAACGCTGTCCTCGACGCAACTTCGGCTTCGCAGTTGCGACTATATCCGCCCTCGAGTCGGGTCGATATATTGTTAAATCGTCGAGAAAAGTTTGCGCATGGGGCCACGCGCTCGTGTAATTTAATGTCTGCTTCGGTTTCTTGCGGGCGACTCTCCCTCCCGCACGATTCTCAGAGGCAGAAGTAGGTGGCGACACACTGACCGGCATGTTTGTCTGCGAATGATAATTATGAATGGTATCGTGCGCAACTCAGCGTCGGGGCAACTTTTTGTTATCCATCCGTCGGCTTTTAAGGAAGAGTTGTTGTTTCTAGCTAGGATGTATGCTATATTTCGTTAACTATGCGCAAATTCGCAGAATAACATTACAGTCAGAAGAATAATAGGAATGACACATGCATCTACCATTGTGCACCAGGTTTACTGCAGCGCAAATATTTGTATTCTTTGCTAATAAAAAACAAATATTAAATGTTGTTGACTTCTTAACCATATATTTACTTTAATGATTCAATTATCGATTAGTTACTAAATAAATATTATAACGTACGGTGAATATTTAATATTCACCGTGCAAAGAATATCTCTATTTTGAATAATTAACATATTTCTGCAAATAATATTGTAGATTCACATTAAGGGTTTCACTAGGCAATTGATTTTCGTCCAATAAATAATAGCTCTTTGATTATGATCTGTAGCAACTGCAAGCGTAATTGAGTCGTTAAATGAAGTAGTTCTTTCCAATTATTGAAAATGAAAGGGTTATATGTGCAAATCATGTTGGATAAGAGATAAATTTCATTTGGTAAGTAATAACTTAGGATGACAAAAGTGAAGGAGAAAATTGTCTACAGTCACAGCACCTTCAAATTCTTTTTGATGTTTTTCATTATTGCATAGATTCATTCTCTTGATTCAGCTATTTTCCTCTAATCATGGATTCATTTCTCACAGGAAGTACTTTAATATTAGGCGCTTAAATAATTTATTTTTTTCGTATAAATTTGTCTACTTTAATTTCGTGCGATCAGTTTTCATAATCACTTACATCGAAGATCTTTACATTATTATGTATATATTTTTTGGCCAAAATAATGAAATCAGGCCTTTCGATTCAAGTAGTTGCACATAAGTCTAGACCACCAGCATCGAATAGCGTGTGGATAATTATGACCCAGAAGTTGGAGTGGGATAACCACAGATAGAAAAAAGTTAAGGAAAAAATATTTGGTAATCAACTCAATCGAATTATGTGAATTAGTTTCTTTTCTAGATTGTTGTTCAAAAAACCTTCTTCGCGCAGGGACTACTTCTTTACAACTGGTAATACTCACAAGAGCCAATCATAGTCACTTACTGAAGCAGGATATTGGGATTAAAATTCAACTGTTAACCCTTCAGTAGTCGCGCCATATTTTGAAACTCGACTAGTCCCGGTTAATTGATCGTTCGTAAACAGAAAAAAATATATAAACGAAATGAATATTAGAGAAATGTTCCACGGTAAAAAAATGAAACTACATTTTTCAGGAATGTTACAAATATTGTAATAAAAAATTATGACAATGGATGATCAATAATTAACTTATAGAGGAGAATTTGAAAGTTTATGAACAAAACTCTTTAATTAGTGAACAAAAATATTAACACATCTATTATATTTTTTATAATCATACCAAACAGTTGACACCATTACCACATTGTTCAGGTATGTCATTCACTTAGTTCGCATGACCATCTCTAAACTTCGCTCACCACACCTAAAAATTTGGGGCAAACTATCGCCAGTGCTCACCCCGAACTGAGAGTCCACAATCACCGATTACTCCAAAACCACTACTACACTGATCGAATCGAAACAATAGAAATTTTTGAAGCAACAACGCGATGTTTCCGAAGGACAAAAAAAAGAAATATAAAAATAAATTTGTGAGAAGGGAGAGTTCACGCGTGAACACTACGGAGTATCCGGTTTTAAGTTATGATTGATGGAGAAATTGAAGATCATTAGTTCCGTAAGTATAGTGCATTTTTTATCGCGGGAGGTGGCAATGATCTCCCCCTGTATTGCGAGATCCGGCGCCGACCAATACGTCGGCATGCCGTAGTTTCCCCAACCAGGTATCGCCCCTGCCGAGACAATTTCTAGGCTTCTGACGGGTCTTCTGGCATGTGTGGCAGTGTAGTGCATGTACGTGTGCCTGTAATTAAGAGATGAGGATAAGACAAGGAAGGAGAAGGAAAGATTGCGCGCGGTCTATGGCCCTTTTATTAGGGTACTTCTCCGGCATTCGCCTGGTGTTGATCCGAGAAACCACAGAAAACTACCGATCAAAGTAGTCGACTGCTAGAGTTCTCCTCCAGACAGCAACTGAACTCGGCCGAGTGTCGAAAAGCCTGCCACCGTTGGAACTTGAACCTTATTTTCCGTACAGAGGCACTGCAGTCACATTAATTGATGCCCTGAGCCACTTATGTCGGTCCTGTTTCATGTTGTATGAGCTCATTTGTACGGACTCGTCCTACGCGAGAGATACTCTGCAGACTTGCTGCGATCCACTGCTCCACCACGGCAGAGCGCCTTACAAAATTTCCCGGAAGCAGTTAGGCAAAATCCGACTGCTGCTCGTCTCGCTCAGGTCGCAGCGGGCGAAACACGAATTGTTGATCGCAGGGATGTTTTGCCCGCTCGGCCCTGCTCTCCCTCTCCCACCGCACCGCACCCCACCCCATCCCGGAGCACTCGGCCGCTGACCGCCCTCACCCCACCGCTCGCCCGCCCGCCTCGCGATCAATCAGTGTCAGGGATCGCGAGCTTGACCCGCCACGTCACTTCCGGTGGCTGTGTTGCGCCCTCCTCAGCAAAAAATCTCGCTTCTCTTTGCCGCCGCCATCGCCCTCCCCCCTCCGCCCTGGGGAGCCCGTCGTGGAGGGTGGTGCTAATGTACAGCAATGCAAGAAGCGAACACGGCTCCGGACAGAACCGGCTCCACAAGTGTGTGTTATTGACCGCGAAGAGGCTACTGCAAGGGAGAAAAGTCTAGCCATGGCTCAGCGAATTTAGCTTCTAGGTAGACTTCCAATTTACCGCAAAACTCTCATATTTGAAGTTCATTCGATAGTTTAGTGTTTATTGTCTGAAACATTGAAAATGACAAAAAAAGAATTAAGAGAGTTTAAATATTCATTTGCGAGTCACGTAACTTTAGCACCTCCTGTGACTTTTGAATCGTTGAAGTTATTGCAATGAAGTTTTCAGGAAAGTGCATGAGGGAAAGGGGCTAATTTATACATGTATCCATGTATATCTTATCACTTGTAATTTACGAGATATTTGATAACTTTTTTTTCTTGTTTTGTATGGAACAATACATATTTTTCGGTCTGTCATGACGAGCAAAAAAAGACGAATTCAATTATATAAATATTATTATATGTTAGATAGGAATTTTTTGAATAATTTTGACTTTTACGATTCGTGTTTAACGGATCTTGTGAATGTAACAGTTCCCCACACAGTGTCACGCCGCGCTCCACCAGCAAACGCGCGCCCGGGGAAAGGAATATTTGTAGTTACGAAACATATTCCAAATATTCACAAAACTGTTGTAGTATTTTTCCTGAACTCTGCTTTCCATCCTTCCATTTTCAGACTTTTTTGTATTACTTAAGAATTGAAGGGTTGTAAATACGGATTTGTCATAAGTAGTATGTATTGAAATAAGATTGTTATTTCTACTTCATTTAAAGGGGTGTCGTTCCACAGGATATTAATGGGATCTTAGAAACTAAACACTATAAGAATAAATTATTAATATTGAAAAAAGAAAATTGTATATTTTCAGAAAATAGTTTTATTGTTAATGAGAATGTAATGATTTCTAATGAAAAGAAAAGATGCAGGAAGATAATTACAATAACTATCCGTACATTATTATATACTTTTTAACATTTAAATTGATTGCTCAAAATGTGCAATATTCGTAATAATTAATATAGTCGTAATAATTTATTCTTATTGTGTTTTGTTTCAAGGTCCCCTTTCATATCCTGTGTTATAAACCTCCATAAAATGTAGTTAAATCAATAAAAAATGTTATTACAATGCATACTTAATGACAAATTCTTATTTGCAATCCTTCAATTCCTTCAAAGACGAAAAATCTGAAAATGTAAAGAATGGAAAGCGAAGTTCAGGAAAATATGCAACAGATTAGTGAAAATGTTTCGTATCATCAAATACTCAAATCAATTTCCCTTCCCCGAGCGCGCGTTGGCTGGTGGAACGCTTCGTGACTTTGTGTCGCAGACTGTTACATTCAAAATATCCGTTAAACACGAGTCGCAAAAAATTAAAATTACTTTAAAAAATTCCTGTCTAACATATCACAATATGTATATCATTGAATTTGTCTTTTTACGCTCATCATGATAAACTGAAAAATATGCATTATTCCATCTAAAGAAAAACAAAGTTACCTCAAATATCTCGTAAAATACAAGTCATAAAATGTAAATAAATACATTTATCAATTAGCCCCATTCCCTCATGCATTTTCGTGAAAATATATAATAGAGAGAGTAAAGTGTCTTCGCAGTAGTACCAGTGGCTGGTGAGAGTGCTAGCAACAAAAAATATGTTGGTAGCACGAACTGCATCGTGTAACAAAAGAAAGCGTAATTTGCGTATTCACTACAATAATAACAGATGCTGGAAGTGTTGCCCTTTCACTTATTTCCCTGTGATTTGGTTGCTACGAACATAATGCAATTTTTAACACGAGCTCCTTATTTCGCTTGGTGTGGAGACACTTTCCTGGCGTACTGTATTATTGTGTAAAGCAAATTGTAATCTACCTTAGTTATAAAGAGGTAGAATTGGTAGAATACTCGACGACAAATGCAATATTGTAATTAATTCTAAATATTAACTTATGCAAACATGGAATATTTGTCAACTCAAAAAATATAAACAATTAAATTAGTAGTTCAAAATTGAAAGATTACTTCCCTTTTCCATACATAATCAACACGTTACAATTAAAAAACAAATTATTATAATGGAAAAGTTATTTGAGAGCAAAGGAAGTCGCGAGCGGCGAGGCGAGAGCGGGACAGGCGAAACGAGAGGTGGACAGGGGAACGAGGCGGAAGGCGGAACGAGAGCGAAGGCGAACGAGAGGCGGGACAGGCGGAACGAGAGGCGGGACAGGCGGAACGAGAGGCGGGACAGGCGGAACGAGAGGCGGGACAGGCGGAACGAGAGGCGGGACAGGCGGAACGAGAGGCGGGACAAGCGAACGAGGGGCAGGACAGGCGGAACGAGAGGGACAGGCGGAACGAGAGGCGGGACAGGCGGAACGAGAGGCGGGACAGGCGGAACGAGAGGCGGGACAGGCGGAACGAGAGGCGGGACAGGCGAAACGAGGGGCAGGACAGGCGGAACGAGAGGCAGAGAGCCGGAACGAGGGGCCAGACAGGCCGAACGAGAGACGAAACTGATCAAATGAGAGGCGCGACAGGCGGAACGAGGGATGGACAGGCGGAACGAGAGGCAGAGAGCCGGAACGAGGGGCCAGACAGGCCGAACGAGAGACGAAACTGATCAAATGAGAGGCGCGACAGGCGGAACGAGGGATGGGCAAGGAGGCGGAACGGAGAGCGGGACAAGCGAAACGAGGGGCAGGACAGGCGGAACGAGAGGCAGAGAGCCGGAACGAGGGGCCAGACAGGCCGAACGAGAGACGAAACTGATCAAATGAGAGGCGCGACAGGCGGAACGAGGGATGGGCAGGCGGAACGAGAGGCGGAACAAGCGAAACGAGGGGCAGGACAGGGGGGGCCAAGACGAAACGGCGGAACGAGAGGCAGAGAGCCGGAACGAGGGGCCAGACAGGCCGAACGAGAGACGAAACTGATCAAATGAGAGGCGCGACAGGCGGAACGAGGGATGGGCAGGCGGAACGAGAGGCGGGACAAGCGAAACGAGGGGCAGGACAGGCGTAACGAGAGGCGGGACAGGCGGAACGAGAGGCGTAGGAACAAGCGGAAACGAGGAGGCAGGACAGGCGGAACGGAGAGGCAGAAAGCGGAACGAGGGGCAGGACAGGCCGAACGAGAGACGGAACTGATCAAATGAGAGGCGCGACAGGCGGAACGAGGGATGGGCAGGCGGAACGAGAGGCGGGACAAGCGAAACGAGGGGCAGGACAGGCGGAACGAGGGATGGGACAGGCGGAACGAGAGGCGGGACAAGCGAAACGAGGGGCAGGACAGGCGTAACGAGAGGCGGACAGGCCGGGAACGAGAGGCGGGACAAGCGAAACGAGGGGCAGGACAGGCGGAACGAGAGGCAGAGAGCCGGAACGAGGGGCCAGACAGGCCGAACGAGAGACGAAACTGATCAAATGAGAGGCGCGACAGGCGGAACGAGGGATGGGCAGGCGGAACGAGAGGCGGGACAAGCGAAACGAGGGGCAGGACAGGCGTAACGAGAGGCGGGACAGGCGGAACGAGAGGCGGAACAAGCGAAACGAGGGGCAGGACAGGCGGAACGAGAGGCAGAGAGCCGGAACGAGGGGCCAGACAGGCCGAACGAGAGACGAAACTGATCAAATGAGAGGCGCGACAGGCGGAACGAGGGGGGCAGGCGGGCCGAGGCGAGGCCGGACGACGCAAAAACGAGACGGCACGGGGGAAAGGGGGGCGGGGCCACGCGGGATAGTGGGGGGGGGTTTTTCTGACAAACAGGTGAATTTGGAGCGTGGGCGGCGCTTGCGGCAGGGCGCGGGGCGGCGCGGGCGCCGTCGAAGGGCACCGGCTCATTAGCGGCGCTCGCCACGCGACTCCAAAGGCTTCATCACGGACGCCTCGCTCTCCCACGCAAACCTCCACCGCAGCCCCCCTACACACTCACACACTGCGCTCACAAGCCATCGCTCGCACGTGCGCCGATCTATTCTGCCATTCCCCCTCCCGAGTACGGAACTTTCACTCCCCAAATATCCCGTTCTTTTCTTAAAATGATGTACTCATAATTACAGAGTGACTCAGAATAAATGTTACAAACTTCGATTGAATGTAGATGGGTCGAAAATGATGACTTCTTGCCAATAAATATAAAGAGGAAATACCATATAACGGAGTTGAATGCGTTTATTTATAAACGAGACATTTCCCTTTATTGTTGGACAAACCTGTATCCACCGATGATCGGCAGATACATGAGTTCTCTTTGACTGTGTCATAACGTGACCTGACTGTACATAAGGAGTTTACTAAAAATCAGGGGGAAATGACACATGTATAACTTCGTTCCCTCTAAATGAAATTTCTCTCTTCATGTTCATTACAAGAAATTATCCGTTTTTACCCCCCTACATGCCATAGAAGTTTATTAAATTAACATTACATTAATGTTTATTACTTTTTTGGGATATTCTGTGTAATATTTTTAATAATAATAATAATAATAATAATAATAATAATAATAATAATAATTAGGGAGCGTATTTCAATGATTTTGCCTATCTTTGTCCGTTGCTTCAGGGCTTAGCTAAGTGAAATTTCCTGACATTTGGTTAATATTAGATGCTACATTGACTCATATTCGTGTAATTAAAGGCTCATATTTTTGCATATTTCGTTAAAATATAGACTTATCTCTACAATGTTTCATCTTTTCATAGAATGTACACCTTATTTTTGAGCGTTCATTGATTAGAATGATCTTGTCACAGTTTACGTTATTTTTCTTTTTTATAGATGATAAAGTAGTGCAAATTCAGAATATTTCTTGATATATTTTTTAAACCAGGCAGAAGAAATGCAACAAGACATACAATGTACTTCACAAAGGGAAATATTTACTGCAATTTTCGCCCGTGAAGTAAGGTAGATTGTGGTTTGTTTGCACAAAAATATTTCATTCCAAGCATGCTTCTCCTGAATAATATTAAGAAAGGTTTATACAAGAAATGAAATATTGTTAATTTTTAATGCATATTAAAGTGGATATTTCAGAATTTTTATTCAGAAATGAATATTTTTAATAGCATATATAAGATATTTAGGTCTGAAAACCTGCCTTCTAATAATAATAATAATAATAATAATAATAATAATAATAATAATAATAAGAAGAAGAAGAAGAAGAAGAAGAAGAAGAAGAAGAAGAAGAAGAAGTAGAAGAAATGATTTGATCCGGAGGTGATGATGAAATAATGTAATTTTTTTTGTATTCTTTGGTTTAAATAATTTCAGTTAGCCATATAAGCGCGTTATACGAGTTCATTTTGTACTTCAATATATTTGTTGTTTCGAATGTGATATTTTCTGTGATATTTCAGTTGGAATAAATGGACATGTTCACAAATTACGTGTATAATATGCTTTTCAATTTTTTGTATTTCCAAATCAAATCGAAAAATATTTTTTTCGCAGTGTGTTCCAGCAATAAAGTATTAACAAGCAAACATTAATATTTAGCCAAAGCCACAAAACTAATATGCTCAGTTGCGGTTGACTCATGGGCCGTGAATGTTTTGATGAGCAAAAAACCTGAGTAATTTCACGTCCTATTTCTTCTGGTAACGCTAGTTTGCTGTCATGATTTGTCATCAATGCAGTTTGTCTGCTTATTGCCGCGCGACGGAAAAATCACTCATTACAATGCTAACGCAATGAATCGCCCGTCCCCAGCGCGCTGTCCATCGCACCAACGATCGACAGCGCAGTGACGCGCGCTGTTTGGCGCCGAGTGCCGTCGCTTCGCGGCCAGATGAGTTTCGTTGAATCGCGAAGGGGTCGCATCGAATCGTGTTGAGTTGCGCAGTCGAATCCGTAAAATACGGCCAGAACGTTGAGCCGCGTTGAGTCACGTTGGGTCACGTTGAGTCGCGTTGAGTCGCGTTGAGTCGCGTTGAGTCGCGTTGAGTCGCGTTGAGTCACGTTGAGTCACGTTGAGTCGCGTTGAGTCACGTTGAGTCCGTTCAATCGCGTTCAGTTTCGTGAAGTCGCGTTCAGTCTCGATGAGTCGTGTTGAGCTACGTTCAGTCGCATTAAGTCGTGAAGAGCAACTTTGAGTTACTTGGAGCTAACTTAACGCCTGTCCCCAGCGCGCTGTCCATCGCATCAACGATCGACAGCCCAGTGACACGCATTGTTTAGCGCCGAGTGCCATCGCTTCACGGCCAGATGAGTCTCGTTGAATTGCAATGGGTCGCATCTAATCGTGTTGAGTTTCTTAGTATCGTGTCCAGTGCATATAATCAGGCCAGAACATTGAACCGCATTGAGTGACATTGATTCACGTTCTGTCGCGTTCAATCGCGATGAGTCACGTTGATTCACGTTGAGTAGCGTTCAGTCGTGTCGTGCTACTTTCAGTTGCATTAAGTCACCAAGAGCAAATGTTGAGTCATTTGGAGCTAACATAATGAATCGCACGACCGCCACGCGACAATCGTTGAATCGCAAAAGTCGCATCAAATCAAGACGAGTTGCGTTGCATCTCGTCGAATCACTTTAAGGTGTGTCGAATCTTTTATATTGAACCTCAACTCAAGTGGAACGAGTCAATGAAATCAATCTTTATCAAGTAGCGTTGGGTCTTTTCCTGACGTTGCGCCGAATTGAACCGTGGCTAGTCCCATCCAATCGCATTCTGGCCAGGGTACCTCATATACTCGTAGCACAAGGAATACTCAAATCCTGCCGAGTCAATAGGTAATCACGTTGAGTAAGGATGAGTTGCAGTGAATCGCGTTGAGTCACGTTCACTCACGCTGAAATCGCATTGAGTCGCGTACGTGTGGTTGTGCGTGAAGATGTTTCGAGTCGGTAGCAGGTAGTGTTGACCTGATTTGAGTCATCTTCAAAAGCGTCGAGTCGCGTCCAGTTATTGCCAGCGACTGCATCGGCTTCTAGGCAACTTCAGTCTCGCCGAGTTGTCTAAGGTTGGCCATGGGCCAGTTTGCAAAAATCGTTCCGTCTGACATTTGTCGACTCTGTTTAAAATCCTACTCAAATTTGGAATAACGCAAAAATGTACGCCTTATATCAGCGATGGATTTTTTGCTGTGTCTTCTTGATATTCGATATCAATTAGTAAGAGATATATGATCGTTAGTAATGAATATCCGTGATATTGTGTCGTTTACACCATTTTGTTGATTTAGTGCCACGGATATCTTCAATTATTGATTATTTACCTTCTTTTTATAAGGTTTATGCTTTCCTATCATATACATCCTTAAATACGCGCATCAACATATAATCTTAATGTATCTCTTTTTACAACAAAAAGGATTCAAAAGTGGATAGTATTATTTCTAATGACAATTGAGCTATATTAGTTAGCCCCATAAATCCATTAGTTATAAGCACAAACAATGAACGTGAATATGTTTGCAAAATTTCTGTGAATTTATTAAGAAACAGTTTATTGTTGTATTACCGTTGATACTTAAAACATACATAAAACGATCTGGTCCTATGCCAAAGTTGGTTTCATAATTTTTCAAACAAGCGGAACCCTAATATCCGCCTTCTTAACAGGGTCTGTAGAATAATATTCGTGTACAAAAAGACAAAGTCTGGACAGCCCTCGGGGACGTCGCTTGGAGCCTGGCGAGGCATGACTGAGTATTCTGAAATAATTCATCAAAATCAAATATCGCTGAATAGCGCTAATACAGGATGAGTCGGCGGGGTGGCTGACAGCGCGAGGAGCGAAGTATCGGATGTAACAGGGTTTGACAAGTGGATAAACACGGAGAGCGAACCATTTCCCTCACACCACCACCACTCACAACCCACCGCCCACCGCCGACCGATCCCCGCTTCCATTCGGCGCCCGCCGAACCCCCCTCGCACCCTCCCCCAATCCCCATCTCCCACCACGGCTGCCGCCCGCGATGAGACTGTCTCCCCCAACTCACCGCCCACCGATCTCCATCTCCCGTTCGCAGCTCGCCGTCTGTCTCCCTCCCAAAACCCATCATCCACCTCTCTATATCTCTCAGTTAAGGCCCATCTCCTGCCATCTGCCTCCCTTTCCCAGCCCACTGCCCGCCTCGGTCCATCTCCCATTCGCCACCCGCTGTGCGCATGTCGCTCTCAGCCTACTGCTGGCCGATCTCCTCGGCCAACCTACCGCCGCTCACCCCATCCGCCATCTCCATCAGCCCTCAAACCCGTTGATTGCTGCTCCCGCCTCACCATTCTTTGCTACTCGTCCGAGAGGTAACTAAATGTCACCGACCCAACGTTGTACTTGCCTTCACTCCCTGTTCTCTTGAGTAGCTCCTCCCTCGTCACCCACTGCTCCGAGTTATCCTCTCACGCCGTGTCTCACTCCCCAGACTCTTTTCCCACCTCCAGCACATCCCACCCCTCGCTTTAGTCGCTGCCCCCCGCATTAGTGGCGCATGATTGATAAAGTTGCGGCCCCGTCATCTGCACAGTACATTTGTCTTCGTCCAACGGTCTTCGTTTCGCATTAATTTCTCTCTCTCCCTCTCGCTCCTCGCAGACGCAATCTCTGATGCTCGGAAGGATTTCGGAACTAGCAAACATCGTTTTCTGAATTTTGCGTTTCGTCCTTTTAATCGTGTGTGTTTTTATGTTTTAAGGTACTTTCGTTATAAAACTCTGTCCAACGTAATTATTATTTAAAACTACCCATTGTGAGATACAAGAGGGGATGCGAAAAAAGAACAATAGATGAACTCTGATAAAAATCAGTAATAAAATCAGTATGACCTGTTTCTTTTTGAAATTTCTGAATTAAATTATTTGTGTCTTATTTTCACTTTAACATAACATGAAATGCTTTTTTACAAAACTATATATTTCTAGAATTAATAATTTTGCTTACAAAACAAATAAATCGATAATTTCAGCTATTGCTAACAAACCCGAATAGTGATTTTCCAGAAAACCACGGAGCATATTTTTTCGATCTTCTAATGTATTGCTGCTAAAACTTAGATTGCCACTGGCAGTAATGGATAGTTTCTTCGCCGAATTATATGTCGATTGCAATTTCTTTAAAGATCAACAAACGGGTTTGTAGGATCGGGACAGTACTATATAGCGCAGGTCTATACGAATGGAACCATGGAAGACTCATGAGACTCGTAGAGGGGTTAGAAACGAATTGGTGAGCGTGGAGGCGAGCGGGAGGACAAGACCGACGGGCTGTTAAGCAAGCAAGAAAGCAATTGTGCAAGCCGGCGGCGAACAAATTCGGAAACAAGCCAAGAGGGCGTGAACGTGAGAGGGTGAGAACGCGAGAGGGGCGAGATTGTGTGAGGGGCGAGATTGCGAGAGGGGCGAGATTGCGAGAGGGGCGAGATTGCGAGAGGGGCGAGATTGCGAGAGGGTGAGATTGCGAGAGGGCGAGATTGCGAGAGGGGCGAGATTGCGAGAGGGCGAGATTGCGAGAGGGGCGAGATTGCGAGGGGCGAGATTGCGAGAGGGGCGAGATTGCGAGAGGGGCGAGATTGCGAGAGGGGCGAGATTGCGAGAGGGGCGAGATTGCGAGAGGGGCGAGATTGTGAGAGGGGCGAGATTGTGAGAGGGGCGAGATTGTGAGAGGGGCGAGATTGCGAGAGGGGCGAGATTGCGAGGGGGCGAGATTGCGAGATCTCACCGGTCGCGGGAGTGATGATAACGCGGAGGGGAGGGGGGGGGGGGGGGGGGGGGCGAAGCAGGCGGGCGGGTAAGTGAACGTCATCTGTTGTGTAATGAAGGGGGCTTTTGAATGTACTGTGTAAATTTCCCATCGGTCTCAAACGTAGGCTTTTGCGTTGGGAAGCGCCCAGAGCACTTTGACGCATTGGTCGGGTTGGGCATTGTCGAAATGTGTTTCTGGTTATAGGCGCAGAACAGCTGTTCTGTGCGCTTTTAAATGAAGGCATGTACTATCAAAGGCTCTACAACAAGGGCTTGTTGTGAATTGTTGATGTATTCATGGTGAAGGTGGCTATATTTAACTTTGAGTAAGATAGGCTTACTCTGCGATTCTTATAATTGTTTAGTAAATATTTATTTTGATAGGAAAGAGGGAAGTCAAAAACTATTTTTATATTAATTAAAATATCTTAAATTTTGTAACATCCTTTTAGTTTTTCCTTTTTAATTTAATATATATTATTATACTTTATATGTGCTATTGATAAAATTGTTTGTTTAATTTGTTTTGATATTTTCTTTTCCATAATTCCATTGAATACGCAAATTAATGTTTGAAAACAATTCGTGTCGGTTGGGATACTAGCTTATTTACGCTTTAATATTTACGCTTTGACGCGCAAAATTTCGAAGAACTGTCGTTTCCAATTTAAGTATCTTGAAAAAAAATATTTTCACGACTGCGCAATTCGGGAACAAAGAAAAATCTCATTTTTAAAGTAGATAAGAAAGAGAAAAAATTAATTTTACCAAGACATCAACTTGAATGGTCATCATTCTTCTGTTGCAAAAAGCCACTGTAAGCAGCACCTACATTTTCCTAATTTACTTATCTCCGTCAGCACTTTTGAAACCCACGACCACATCCTCGCTCCCGATACAATTTAAGATATGTGAAGACTCCCGGAAACACTTATCATGCATTTACAATCCCGTTTGCGATACCTCCTTTTGATACCCCCCCGCCCCCCCCCCCCCCCTCCCCTCCTTCTATCATAATTCACCCCCTCCACCCCCCCTCCCCCCCCCGCTCTCTCTCTCTCTCTCTCTCTCTCTCTCTCTCTCTCTCTCTCTCTCTCTCTCTCTCCCTCTATCTCTCTCTCTCACACACACACACGCACACACACACACACACACACACCGCTCACTGAGATGCCCGCCCACTCAGAGTCCCGCCCCTTCAAAGGCACTTGGCTCCGCGCAAGGGGTCGCCACATCGACGCCCGAAGCCGACGACGTGCGTAAAATACTGCCAACAAGAGTTTTTCAATTTGAAATTTATATGATGTTCTCGTGCTACTTTCTTCGCTCGGTGCCTATTCACCCAAATAGCGGAGCGCAACCCTTCCAAACATTCTACTTTATGATGATGTATTGTGTGCAAAACCTAAAGTTGAAAAAAGGTTACTTTTTTATTTTTCGTTTCTGTGATGTATTACCAACTTTGTTGTCAAGAATGGCTTTTAGAGGTTCCATCATGTTGTCGAAAAATACCATCTTTCCTTCGCGTTCTCAAACTCTGCTTTCCGCAGTTGTCCGCGTCAGATGCTGCGTCTACGAAAGATTTTCGCTCTGAGGCGAAATGAAAGAACGATCTTTTTTTCAGATTGTCGTCTTTGCTTTATTTTTCCGACGTCTCTCAAGCGTACAGAACTCTATTCCTCGTTGGTCTATAAACTACAACTACCTAGATGTCTCCAATTTCCACTTGATCTCACCATTTACAATTGTCAGGCATTGCAAAAATTACACACTTTTTCCATCATTACTTCATCCGATCAAGTTCGTGTTCTTTTTCCTTTCAGTACAGTCACTAATTGTTTCATGATTTATTCGTGTGATACAAAAGAAACAGTTGTCACTCTGGGAAATAAATCAAGGTTTTCAAAGAAAGCATTTGGCTGTGAGGGGCTTGTAACTGTTTATTTTCGCTCACTTTTATATTTTTATAACTTTGAATGTTTCTATGTTTAATTACGTGTTAATATTTGAAGCTCGAAGCAGAGTTAATGATGCCATATGCAATACGGATGAGTGGAATGTTTTTGAAAAATATTTTGGTGTATCGAGTACAAACAAGTGAAACACACATCATTAATCTTTCTCTATTCATCCTTTGAGCCTTCATTTATCACTTCCACCAACTCCGCTCATCACATTGGACCGGTTGACCCCCACTTACTTCCACATGTCCCATCGTTACGCTCCAATCAACTCTCATTTCTAGCTTTTCACAAACGCAACAGTTCTTTCCCGCCAGAGACCGTACACATATATTGTTCCGCTTTCGTATTTTACATGTATTTCTTAGGAGAGGCAAATTAAATACTAACTCGGGAGTCTTAATAGAGTGAGAGGTTGTATGCTCAAACTGAATGCCCAAACGTTATGTATTACAAATAAAAATGTACAAACCCCTGAAAGGCAAAACTGCCGAACAGGAAGGGAAAAAAGGGGAGTCTTAGTCTCCTTTTGTCCTCTTGCATTAGAATATCAGACTTCCTGCATTTAGTATTTTTATTTTCTGCATATAACCACGTGCGTGTCCTTTTTAAAATAATTTGTTGAAAATGCTGCCAAATTTTACGTTCTTCAAATTTAATTTTTCATGGCACTAGAGACATACTGAATTTCAAATATGATCGCGATATATAATGCTGATAGAGGCAGGATTAAGGCTATTCATCTCGACAGCGTGATTTTCTCGCTCGTCCGTTTTCATCCCCTCTCATACCCCTTATTGTTCGTGTACTTACGCTTCTCAATTTAACATTTTCCTTTGTGTGTTCGTAGGTACATACTTTTCAAAATTCCTCTCCGATAACATTTTCATTTCTTCCATCCCATTTCCTTCATTAGATTAATCCCCATCTTCAGGTATATGCACATCATTTCCGCTTCACTTTATGGTACTACGAAATATGTACGACGCAAAATATCTTACAAAATCTGTATCTCAAAAATTCATTCTCTATCGAACTCTTTTAATCTCCCGGGTAATTGATATTTATTTCTATCCCACGTTCTAATTTCTTTCTTTTGTATGACCCGCCAACGTCAACCTTCAGCCCCCTTTTGAGTCCACAGATTTGCGTGCAAATCCTTATGCCTAGGGAACGGATTTGCATGTAATTACATGTTTTTATAGGAACTAGATACCCGTATTCAAGTTTATAAGACATTCTGTTACATTCAAGGTTTCAAGGCGTATTTACAATACATTCTGAATTAATTAGAATTTTTCTTTTATGTATTTTTACATATTTTGAAATAATTACATATTTTTACATATTTAACATTTACATATTTCGCCTATTACGACATATTCGCTATATTTTAATATATTTATATGTCGAAACGGAACATTTCAGATGCGCGTTTGCAATATTTATTACGGAATCGTCTTTCTTACAAATCAAATGTAATGCTGCTGCGCTTCTGTTCCACCATACTCGAATCTCCGCCAAGAATTGTCAAACTTACCCCTCCCCTCCTCCCGCTTACTGCGCTCTCTAGAGTCAAGGATGGTCGGAATTTTATGAACAAAAGTAATTTCAATCACGTGCTTGCACATGTTTCAAACAGCAAATTCGTTACTCGATCGAAAACTAACAAATACTTTTTACAGAAAATTGCCTTATGCGTTGTTCAATTTGGAGGGTGGATATATACTCTTTAACCACTTCCCCTGGGATCCATCGCTTGCTAAACGGTACTACGTTTCACTTGCACGCCGGTTCCTCGAAAATATTGTAATATATACTATGAACGCATTTATTTCGAATACATTTTTTATATGAGGTGAAGTCTAGTTACAATTACTTCTGGAGAGGTGGAACCTACTTGTGGCCACTCCGAATCGTTGTTAAGAACTGAAGAGCGACGTTCTTTGGTTGGAAAATGCTTCTAGAGAACAATTTTAAACACAATAATGAATTTTTATTTTACATATTTTCTATATTTTCTTACATGTTTTGGAAAAAATAAGTACATATATATGTACTACATATTTTGCATTTTTATTACAATAAATTCAGTTCCCTACTTTGACTATTATAAACGCTATGGGAGTGATCACTTGTATCATTATTCGATATTTTACCTTCGGAGTTCTCCCTATACTATGGTGGTTTCTCCGATCAACACCAGGTGAATGCCGGAGCAGTACCCTAACAAACGGGCCACGGACCGCGCGCGATCTGTCCTTCCTCTTCCTTGTCCTATCCTCTCCCCTTACACACACTTACTCTAACATGCACTACACTACCACTTATTCCGGGAGACCGGTCGGGAGCTTAGAGCATGTCCCGGCTGGGGCGGTGCCCCGCTGGTGGGAGAATCCTGATTAGGAGGAAACCCCACTAGCCGAACGTAGGTCGGCGCCGGATCTCGCCATCCAGCGGGGGAAGATCACCGCCATCACCTGAGAAAAAAACATGCACTACACTAACGGGACTAATGCCCAAAGCAGTTGACGCGCCCGGAAACACGAAAAAATCAATCAATAAAAACCTATACTATGGTACTGGGAAGAAAAGTATTGGAATCACCTCAACAACACCATCGAGAAGTGTTGGTTGTGAAAGCCGTGTTTAAGCTTATTTTGAGCCTACCTTCATTCACACGTCAGACGTAAGATCTATTAGTGCATTCCACAAATTTGTTAAGATTGTTGGAGGTGGCGAGGAGATACACGCAGTCTGTATTCCAAAATCGGAATGTATGTTTATATTAATGTGTACTTGTAAGTGACAGGTATAACTGTTAATTAGAAGTTTTACAGCTCAAACTTGGTAGACACGTTAAATACAAGAATTTTTATTTGTGCCTTCTGAGGACCATTTATATATTTTAATGTTGAAGTAATTACCTTGTGGGAAGCTCCTTTTTCACAATTATCTGAAAAATGGATATAAAATATTTCTGTGATTGTGTTATATAGTAGAGGAAAGTGCGTCATCAATAATATGAAATAGTTCCATTATTTATAAAACCCTTTAAAAGTTTGAAAATTTCAAAATAATCATTTTAGGTTTGGCGTCCTTCTCCGTTCACGTAAGAGAACGCGGATATTCAGTCCAGTTTTCAGTAGAATTATTAATATGAAATACAGGAAGTTATCTCTTAGTATGTATTACATTCCAGTTATGCTTCACTTTTTATAGGCAACTTAGGATTTATTCATGCACAAAGCAATAGTTACACATTAGTTTGTCATCATATAAAACCTTATTATCATGATGTTGTGGAGTGACATTTACTCCATCTTCAGGCATCATGACATCCATAGTGTAATACAGACATTGGTCCCTTCCATATTAATTAGTTTACATTCACCCATTTCATTTTCATTCCTGAACATTATTACTGTACATTGTCAACATATTACTTTCAATCTTACAAAAAATCAATCATATATTACATTATTTCCAATGTGTAAAAAATACACACTTTCTATAAAAAAAACTTTTTGGAGGCAACCTCAACTGACCTGTCAGTAGTAGCTGTAATATTCCATCTGTAATATTCTTTACCATATCCAAATTACACATTTCAGAACACTAAGAGAAGGAAACATTTCGGTAGCCCACTAGGTTCCATTTTTCGTCGGCTCCTTTCACATCGGCTTTTCGTCGCCGGTCTGGCCCCCTATTTCTTGTCCTACCCTCGCCACGACTTTCCGACCAACCTTTCTCCGCCGGTTTCCAACGCTGGCGGCGGCAGCGCGGCGGTGCCAACACGGAAGAGGCTCCGCAGAGGCAGACGAAAGCCCGCGCGAATTCTGTTGCGAAAATTGCGGTTGATCAAAGGAACGGGCGCGGGCGTTTTCCGAGTGCAACACAAAATGGGCGCGGGAGGGAGCGCGCGCGCGGGGGCGAGATGGAGGGGAATGGAGGGAGTGGCGGGTAGCGGGTCGGGGTCGACAGCGGGGCGGTGACGAAGCGGGAAGGAGCCGAGACACGGAAGAGGTGGAACTGGGGCGGAGACTGAGCGACTCGGAGAGGAGATGGGGTGGTGATGCTATGGAAGAGAGTGGCGGTGCGGGTAGAGAGGTGGGGATGGGGGACGGGAATGGTTCAGAGGAGGAGCGCGGATGGGATGGGAGAGCAAATAGGGGCGAAGGGGAATGATGGGGGGCTGCTGTAGTGGACGGGGTCGGGTTTGACACCTGAGACGGAGGGCAGCAGTGGGGAGGGGACGGAGCGTGGGCGATGCAAGCGGGAGGGGGCGGGGCGTGAGTGTGGCGTGGGTGGGAGTGTGGGTGGTGAGAGCGGGGAGTGGGTGGAGCGTGGGCGGATAAGGGGTGGAGCATGAATGGAGCGGGGACGGAGCGTAGGCGTTGTATGGTGGTGAGTGGATGGAGCGGAGGGAAGCGGAGCGTGGGCGCCGGAGGCGGGGGGGAGTGGCTGCGGACTGAAAGAGGAGGCGGAGCGGTGTGGCTAGAGAGGCGTGGATGGAGCAGGGTCTGGGTAGAAGAGGAGCGCAGCTGCTGTGGGGGTGAGTTTGGAAAAAGGGGGGCGGGGGGTTGGAAACGTCAGTAGTAGGGAACCGGGGAACCGGGGGGGGGGAGACGGAGTGGGTGGGAGTTGGTGGAGCGGGGTGGTGGGGGCGGAGCGTAGAATAAGCGTGGGCGGAGCGTAAGTACACTGTCAGAAATTTCCGCATTACTTTAATGTAAATTACATGAAAGTAATTATCATGAAAGCACATTAAATTTAATGTATGCATGTACATTAGGATGTAGGAGTATAAGCTTTAGGGTCGTATATGAAAGGAATAAATTAGTGTTCTTGTTGGACTTGTGATTATGAATATATGATATAAATGATAAGAGGCAGAGGAAACGGGAGAACCTCGCCGTTAAATATACACTAATTTTAACGTATGCCTTAAATTTAATGTACATTAAACACTTTTCAATGTACAATGTTACATTAAGTTTCATGTACAATACATGAATCTCCATTAAATTTAGTGACATTTCTGACCGTGTAGAGCGTAGGTAGAGCGTTGGTAGCGTGTCGGGGGAGTGCGGGCAGACCGCGGGCGAAGCTCGGCTGGGTAAGAAGAGACGGTGAGGATGCGGGAGCAAAGGTTGCGGTGCGAGGGAGGAGAGCGATGGAGCAGATACTGGTCGGAAGTGATGTGAGGTCAGAGCGGGAAATGTCCGGCTGAGTCGGAGCTTGTATTGGCATCTGTTGCTCATCTGAAATATTCAACGCGTTTAGTGCGAATAAACGTAGTGAAACATGTAAATGTTGATAACAAACATGTTGTATGCCAAATGTTTTAAGGTATGTTTGAAATGGTACTGTTGATTCTCAATTGAGCGCCACATTTCTCATTTTGATTCACGCCATCTCTTTCTTAGACAGGTATATAAAAATGCTTCTTTAAAACGTCTGTAAATTTTTATTTTCTAAATTACTTAAAAATATGTTTTCTTTATTAATGCCTAAACGTTCTGCAATTTAGGCATGTATGGTCTATTGGTAACTAAACGTAACTGTGCTAAAAGTGCATTGTGCTGTAAAGTGTGTTTGGTAATTGATTTTCAGTCAATTGACTTCTTGGGTGCGACGGTTCTTTTTAGAATGAATTATGAGAATCTATTACAGGATAACAAATGATAATTGTTAGTGATAGAAAAATCCGTATGGCTTCAAGATAATGCTCGTCGTGAAATTTCGTTGGGTGTAGTATGCTATATCTTCTCCGGGTAACCTTTTATTATAGATAGGTAAATATTCTAGTTCCAGAGACTTTTTCGGCTATGTTGCAGTGAGTATCCAGCATTTTATCCATCAAATTGTTGATAAGGCACTTGACGTTCAGGTAACTCATACGACAAACTAATAGAAAAATGAGACTACAGAGGTTATTTGTGGTGTACCTACATTTTATAAAACTTTCTGGGCTGTGGTATAGATATGTCAATTTGTAAATGATATTTCGAACGAATACTAGAATTCAATATTGCATGGAATATATGGTTGTCTGCATTTGCTTTTTCTCGCCCGAACCACGTAAACAAATACGTGCCGTTCGTCAAACTCAGCCTCACAAACTAACTGAATTAGTGACAAAATAGAAATGCATTAGTGAATCGTTTATGCTGTGTGTATTATTAATAGACGTAATATCTACTGGAGTGTGTGAAACAATGCTGTTCTAGGTGTATCAAAATTATGCATGCAGCAATTAAATCATAGCTTCTGAAAAGCAACAACATGAAACGCGCTGCCGCTTCAAGTGTTAAATGTAAAATTACAAAATTGTTTCGTAGTAATATTTGCTTCTTCAGTGGTGTAAAGTGACGTGATTGACTTTCAAAAGAAAAGTTTATCATTGCATGCTAATGATTGGCAGAAGTAGATAATTTAAAATATTTTCTTTTCTTCATATATACAATCTTTCTCTGTAATCGGAGCGATTTTTTTAAATGTTGATACCAGATTAATAACAAGCAAAATTATGGATTTGCGTAAAGGAAATGTACAAATAAAGCCGAATTCAAAATAATTTTGCTCATCTCTTAACAGCTGATATGCCATACACTTACCTTATCATTATTTCGTTGTATCATTATTATTATTATTGTTGTTATTGTTGTTGTATTTTGAAATGAAAACACCAGTACAGTCTTTATTATTCTACGAAATGAAAGAAATAATTTGCTATACAGTGTTTACAATATGTGTAATGCCTGCCCTCATTCGTTGAGATTCAGGATGGATCTAAAATAATCTAATGTCATGGAAATCCTGAAATATCGCATCGTTTTTACCCCTCTCAAACGCGCCACTCAAATATAAAATATTACTACATTTTTCCTCGTTGAAGTACTCATAATGCAAAAATGCTATATAACACAAAAACGTTGGCGAAGCAAATACTGCAGAATAAATTCGCCTTCGCCGGTTGCCCACCATCAAGAGCACGTGCACGTGAACTCAGAGAACCGCAGGAGCGGTTCCCAGTCGACCGCAAGCAGCCTGGCAGTTCACGCTATGAATTTAGACGAATCAGACTGAGTCCGACTTAGCTCTTCGGTTTAGAAAAAATTGACGCAAGTGAAGTGATTTCGGTTAAAGGTTGTTCCATCGGGTTGCAATTTGATAGCAATAACTGCTTGACTCCTGTTAAGGAAACAACTCTGACACTGCACGATTGGAGGACTAGGGAATAAGAGATAGTAAACTTCGAAGTTATAGCTTATGTGACACTAAAATGTTATCCATCTGCTGTCTATGTGCTGTCCACGTGTTGTGATTCAGTACAAATAGTACAAATTAGCATAATAGTACTAATAGCATAATTGTCCCCCGGCTGCTGTTATCTTTATGTACCCCATTTAAACTCTTACAGCAAAATTGCTCACTTGCTTATATATTTTTTTCGTGTTTCCTCACGCGTCAACAGCTTTGGTCATTATCCCCGTTAGTGTAGTGCATGTTTTTCTCCGGGATATGGCAGTGATCATTCCCCGCTGACAGCGAGATTCGGCGCCGACCTACCGTCGGCTAGTGGGGTTTCCCCCAACCCGGACTCTCCCACCAGCGGGGCACCGCCCCAGCCGGGACTAGCCCTAAGCTCCCGAAATATGTGGTAGAATAGTGCATGTTAGTGTAAATGTGCGTGTAAGGGGAGAGGATAGGACAAGGAAGAGAAAGGAAAGATCGCGCGCGGTCCGTGGCCCGTTTGTTTGGGTACTGCTCCGGCATTCGCCTGCTGTAGATCGGAGAAAACACGGAAAACTACCAATCAGAGCAGCCGGCCGCTCGAATTCTCCTCCAGGCAGCGACTGAATTCGACCTGGCTGAAAAGCTAGTGTCGAAAATCCTGCCACCGTCAGGACTCGAACCTAGGACCTCCCGGTCTGAAGCGCTGCAGTGACATCAGTTGATGCACTGTGCTCCCGCTCCCGGTTGGAGGTTCGAGTATCTGAAGTAATGAATATGACTAATGACAGTGACGCAAGGTTGAACGGATGTTATTACATCATTTTATATTATATTTATATTTCATGCCAACATTCAGCTGATCACGTTCGTAATAGAGAAGTAGTCAATTTTAAAAGAAAATTAGATGGGTTCTACCCCTCTTACTATCCCTCAGTTATCAAAGCGACTTTTTAAAAACTGTCATATAACCGACGCTCCGAATACAACGCATTTTCCAGCCCCTCTCACCCGCATATTTGGAACTCCCGACTGTAATATAAAATATGACAGGGACTTTTTTCCAGTGAGGGCGCCCTGGTGTTGCACGTCCTAATGAGACGCATCGCTTGCTGCTTTCTATTTAGAGCGAGGTCCGCGCGACTGGCTTCTCATTCTGGGTCCTTTATGACACTGGCGCGGCTCTTTTGACGGCTTTCGTCCGTTTTCACCGCTCTTTCCTGTGTCTCCTTGTGGCTTGCTGCTCGTTATAAGGCCGGTGCCGCTTTTAGGGCGAAGAAACCCAGAAAAGTTTTCAAAAAAAGCGAACAAATTCGAAGCGGTTCATATTGTAGCTGTCATCGTGTGTGCTTCCCTCCTTTTGGTGGTTAACACATCTGAAAAAAATAAGTTACAATTCTTATGTAGGTATGTACGCAGCCATTTATGGTTTTCAAGACGTTAAGGTAAGTTTTGTAGTAAAAAGAGGTCAAGCTCAATAAAAAAGTGTTCTACTGCGCCAATGTGTGACATTGGCGCCCAACGTGGGCTCGAATCCATAACTATCATCACTAGACTTCAAACTACTTTTCATAAATCAAAAATACTTTTTTTTATTATAATACAATAACAAAAATAATTTTTTGCTGTTTAGAGTTTTCGAGAGTTGACTAGAATGAAGACGGTTACTACTACTTCCCATCACCGCACTGAACGTTCTACCTGCCATTCGTACAGCCCTCGCGGCTTTCTCTGCTACTGATATTGCTTCCGCCCTAGATTCAACTTCGTAACGCCTTGTCATGGTCACTCACCTCCAATTTCGGGTTGCGGCTGGGAGGCACTCGGGACTCAGTGTTCTACAGATTAATTTGAGCATTTTTGCCTTGCCTTCTTTAAAGCAATGGCTCGTCTAAGCTTCCGCGGCTCGAGTCGAAGACATCTTGGCTGTCCGGGTGACGCCGCGTAGTGGGCTGTGCGGCCGACGTTTTGCCTTTCATGTCGCAGGTTTCCTTAGGGCAGTGACACCGCGTTGCTGGATGAGATGTGGAGGTTCCACTGGTGGCGATGACGGCGTGAGCGAGATATGGTAGCAAAGAAGATGATGAGTATGATCTTAAACGGTGTCAAACCTATTATTATTAACTAAGTAAGCTTGGAATTGCAATACAAGAAGCATATTATTACGTAATTTTACAATCTAACGGCGCAACTGCCGATTGCGAATAAAGTTTACGGGCGTTTCTACCTCGAAGGTTATTTCAGTCTGTGACAAATTGTATTAGAACAATGTTATATCCTATGGCAGAGAGATCAGCTGAAATCCTTTTTAAATACGAAGTGCAATGCTTTAATAAACAACAATGTGCAAATCTGTCTAAAAAAGACCTGAACGAAATATTTTTTTAAGAAGTGCAATTTTATTAATTGATCAAAAGATAGCACTGAAGTAGGAAACTTCCTTTCTGGTCGGTGGTTATTTTGTTACGTTGCCCTACGACATGACATGCGAAACGTCGGCCGCTCAGCCATGCGAAACGCGGCGTCACCTGGACTGCCAAGATGTCTTCGGCTCGAGCCACGAAAGTTTACGTGTACACACTCGTGCAATTTATACTCTCGCTCCTTCTCAAATACGGTTTCTTTGGCTGAGACCCTCGTTGATGCGCCCCACCCGAGACGTTGCTCTCAGACTTGCAACCCAAGAAATCGCCGCCTGTGAATGCAGCATTAGAAACACGGGGCTTGCAAATGGCGTCTCCTGAGGGGCACCACCGAGCAGAGTACGTACTTCAGCGCTATCTCTCGATCGATTAATAAAATTATATTTTTAGGCAGTATTTCAGTTAGATATTTTTTAGACAAATTTGCACATTATTGTTTCTTAAAGCATTGTACTTTGTATTTTAAAATTGCATCTGACCTCTTTCGCAGAGGATATAATATTGTTCTAATACAATTTCACACTGACTTAAATGACCTTCGAGGTAGAAACGCCCGTAAACTTTATTCGTAATCGACAGTTGCGCCGTTAGATTGTAAAATTACGTAATAATATGCTTCTTGTACCGCAATTGCAAGAGTTCCGAACTCCAAGCTTACTTAGTTAATAATAGCTAGGTTTGACGCTGTTTAAGAGACTTACTCATCATCTCCTTTGCTACCATATCCCACCCACGACGGCATTTGGTGAGCAACTCTTGGTGAGGGCGCGCAGTGACGTTCTCCGAACCCAAACAAACCAAGGGTTTCAATGGAGCTAAGGCGATCCCGAACATTAAACAGTGTTGCCAGATGCGCTGGATATTGGAAAATAGTGTGAGCAACTCCAAAACTGTGTAGGAACTGGGTCGAAAAATGATTTTTTACGAGCTAGATGCCTGAAATTACACACTGTGCGCCGGCATCGCCTGGTTTCCTTGCGCCACAGCTCGCTCACGTTGTCATCGCCGCCTTTGCCGGCACCAAATCTCGTCCACGCCATCATCGCCACTTTGGTACTTCCACATCTCATCCACGCCGTCATCGGCGTCTTCACTACCTCCACATCACTCCCACAACGTCATCGCCGCCTTTGCTACCACAAACATCGTACACTCTCGCGGTCGTTCTGACGCGCTTGGCTGCCTGATACGTGCATCGCTGCGTCTGCCAGAGGTCTCTGTAACATCTGCGCGCATTGCGGTGGCCACAGCACGGCAACGTAGCCGCTGCAGAGCGGGTGGGCGCGGGGAATCGTGAGTGTGGACGCCGCAGGACGATGTCATTGAGGTTGCACGCCTCGACAGTAAGCACAAGTGACCACCTCACTGCGAACTCCAGTGGAACGTAGTCGTTTTTTCATTTGTAAAGTTTGCCTAGAAACGAGGCGAACTGGGCAGTTGTCGAAATAGTACATAATAAAACGATGATGCAATGAATGGTATTAATACACGAGTGTGATATTATGATGCGATCGAGGAACTATCGAGTATCGTCAACTTCACACGAGTGTATGAATCCATTACATCGAGTTTCATACGACATTTATTCTACGACTTATGGTAACTGTAAGTAAAACTTCTACACTGAATCGCTTTGTGTCAGTTGACATGCAGGATTCAGCCTAGGCCATCTAGCGGATTGCTTTGGTTTACAACTGCGCTAATCAAATAAGATCCAAGTGAAATTACGATCCAGTTTATTTTAAATAATATTTCAAGTAAAAATTAATAATAATAATAATAATAATAATAATAATAATAATAATAATAATAATAATAATGTGATTGGTCAAGAAACTGTATAATAATGAAATCTGTATTGTAATGAGTACCATTATGCAACAGGTTGCAGCCATCAAATGACAGAATTATACATTGGGAGTAGAAAAAAAACAACCAAAATGCTTGTGAAAACTATATGTATTGGATTTAAAGTACATTCCAATTACATGAGACGTGGATTCCTTGTGGAAGTACATACGCAATTACTGTCTGTAGATGATAGGGGAAGATGGTTATGAGAGTATTCGGCTAGTTATAAATATAATAAATATTTTATTTTATTTATTGAAGAAACATGTGTTTAATTTGAAAAGCTATTGAAGTGAAATTGACCAAGTGGACCGAAAGAAAACGGATTTTGACGTTTAGTAGTTTACTCTGAACTCACAGAGCAATTTTTACGACACCTACCAGCAGTGGTCATCCTCGACTGTTTTAGTGTGTGTTGTGTTTGCATGTACGAAATTGAAGCACCGTGATCCGGAAGGTTTTAGATTCTAGACCCAGCGGTTGCGTAATTCCAACGTTATCTAACGTTATCAACATTACCCAACGTTACTTAAACTTATCAACGATATGTAATCTATGATAACTGGTCAGTTGCTCTGATCGGTCATTTTAGTGAATCCCCACAATCCTTTGTAAAAACCAGCTTCTTTCAGGACTAAAGAAGCTTAATATCGCAGATAAAACGAAAAAGCATTCTTAAGATTGAATCCAAAGCACGTACTTTCACTCCAACAAGCTCTCTAACACAAACTACGTTGAAGCAATGCCAATGCCCTGTACATTTCAACATAAAGTGAAACTGAAAGTAGAAACTATAAGTACGTCCTTAAATGAATGCCTCTAAAGGAGTGCTACATAGTTTTCTCAGAATTCTTTGCTTTCCTTGCGCCCTTGTAAATTTCCTTACGGAAACAGGCTGAGCAAAAGCTCTTTAAAGCCTTTCGCCCGCCCGTCGGGCAGCTCCCCTTCCATTAGTCGAAATCGAACTCAGCAGCAAGGGCCGGTCTCTCGTTCGTGAACATTCGATTAATGTTACTTAGCGATGCAAACTAGTGAAAGGTCCCGCTTTCCCCGGAGGCCGGATCTGCTACTGCGCGTTCTTTTATCGTCGAGCGAGCAGCGGACGACGAGACGAACCAAACGGGAAATGACAGGGTTCGGTGCTGCATAGGAAGCAGGTGGCTAGCAGCGATTGGGTGATGAAAAACTGACGCTTGTATTTATTCGCGTTCGCTTCATTTTGGTGTTGGTTTTTCCCTTAAAATTGAAAAGTAACAATATTTCTTTGCAGAAACGCTTCTTCCGATAATAACATGTAACATTGATAATTTATAATTTGATAGTGTATTTGACCAATTATTAAGACTGGCATGTATATTTACAATCATTGTACACGCACAAATATACATCTGTGCCCAAAGAATTCGCCCAATGTTTTAACAAAAATTCAATAATGTGACGGATAATTGAATATTGAAGTAATAATTTATTGTATTTAGTCATCGTGACTGCGTCAGGATGTTTTTAGTCGTTGGTTTGTGACTTTCTGCCATAATTTTTGAACCAATCTGCGAATTGTGATAATCGAAGAAACATACGATCTACCAATTATAAACCAATATTTTAATGACAGTACACACTTATAACATTCACTTTTCAGTTACAAGACGTATTATCAAGTCTTAAGTCGCAAAGTTGTCGCAACATGTTTATAATAATGCAATAATCTAAATATATGCTTAGTATGTATTCTGAGCCAAAAGAATCGTACTATGATAAGAAATTCAATTTTAAAAAAGTTAATTTTTTATTCACCACTTAAACGTAACATTGACAAAACGTTTTCGCTAGATGTCATCTGCCACGAAGAAAATAAATCTGGATTTCAGCGTAGGTAAAATATAAAAATTAGAGTGAGAGTACTCGTATCTACATCCTACAATTATTTTAACAGAACTAAGAAGTTATAACTTCAATTACATATTTTGTCAATTAATATTAAAAAACTTCTTTTTAAAAACTGATTTTATGAGATAAGCATGTCGAAACACTTCCCAATAGCATTAAAACTCCGTGAAACTAATTTACAATTAAAAGAATTTGTACTGTTTGAAGTCAATAAATAAAATAATAAAAAATACTTTTTACATACAAGTTGAATTAAGACAGATATTTGCGTTGCAACGTGTTTGACATTCAGGATGATTCATAATTTTCATTACATTGAAACCAACTACTTTTTATGTACTTGGAGTTTCATTTTGGGAAGTGATTCAACTTTCTAAATATATTTTTCAAATGTAACTTTTATATACCGTACACACCACTCTTTTCCCGTTCAACAATTTGTGGCACCTAAATTCTCAAAAGAATAGAGTAACTATTTTTGAGTTATAATTACACTTTTATATTATTATTATTATTATTATTATTATTATTATTGAGGTATAATTATGAGAGCCTTCCCATTTGTGTGTACCGGATTTGAAGTCTCTTATTGAAACAAACGCCTCTGAATACTTCGCATTGGATCCATTTGATCGGTACTTCGACTACGCTTAGTTGGGTCGCTGTTCATCCACACATCTATCCACAGTAGGGTGGAAGCGCTGGCTATTGGAGGGCGACGAGCCAATGCCGTCGGTGATTGGCGAGGTCGCAACGGCTGTGGTCGTGGAGGGGTGCCGGAGGCTGTAGGATCCCGTCGTCCTCCCCTATCCCGTGGGCAGCTCTGTCGAAAATTTAATGGCTCTTTGCCTACCGTGCAACCGCCCGTACCTACACCGCTCACCACATCAACCCCTGCCCGGTGAATGCGACAATCTGTGACATCCTCTAGAGCAGGATTGTCCAACTGGCAGCCCGCAGTCCGCATGCGGCCCGCGATGGCATTTATTGTGACCCGCGAAAGGTAATTAGTCAAAAGTGAAAATCCCTTTCATCCATGTCGGAGGAGGATATTGTGCGTCTAGCTCACGTGCTCAGCCAGATTCAAACCTCCCCCTTTAATGTCAAAATAGGTTAAGGATTTATTTTAGTAAATTCAGAAACTGAAAAGCATCGCAATGTGTTTCACTGCGTTATGCATGATACGACCAAATAGCATTCATTGTTCCATTCCCCCCTCCCACATTTCAGAGCAGCCCAGCCGGGTAAAGTGCCGAACTCATCAAAACGGGGAAATAGGGCGTGGATCCCCTGAGTAATGGAAATATGACCCGCAATGTATGAAATGTTTTAGTTGTGGCCCTTGAGGCCTTGCAAGTTGGACACCTCAGCCCTTGAGTGTATGTGTCTGCCTTTCAAATATTTAGTTTTTGTACGACTTTCAAAAAACAGTAAACTAAACTGGAAATCTAGGTAAAACTTGACACATAATATTCATGTGAGTTTTTTTAAATTATTTCATTTCTTGGAGTTGATACATATATTATGATGTCAGCATTTTGTCTTGTAGCCAAAATTCGAATGCATGGATGATTTGTTGGATTCGTAATAATGCTATTGTATTATAAATGATGGATCATTGGGGAATGATAGACAAGGTAAATGTCAGCATCACAAGCCACTCTACCGGCTTAGGTGGCTCAGGGAATCACATGACCTGCAGTGGTTGTGACTTGCAGGTAGAGACCCGAGGGTGGCAGGATTCTCGACACTAGCTACATAGCTAGACCGAATTCATCCGCTGTCTGGAGGAGAATTCTACTGACCCCCTGTTCTGATAGGTAGTTTTTCGTGGTTTCTCCGATCATCACCAGGAGAATACCGAAACAGTATCGAATGTTCACAAACGAGCCACGGTCCGCAGGTGATCTTTCCATCATTTTTCTTCTCCGTTCCTCGCTCTTTATTTACATACACTTACATGCAATACACTACCACACATGTCGGGACACCAATAGGAAGTTTAGATATTGTCTTTAGCTGGTGAGGGATACCTGTGTGAGGAAAACTTGCAAGCCAACATCTAGAACGGCGCTGGATCTCGCCACTCAGTGGGGGAAGATCACCACCATATCTGATAACCAAGGTGATAAAAACTTGAACTATACTTACGGGATTAATTACCATAGTAGTTGAGGCATCTGGAAACAAAAATAATTAATTAATCAAATAGAGTAAACCTATCTCAAACCCCTTTTTGCCTACCGCAAATTCAATATGATCGACTGAGATATGAAATCCGATGTTCAGAATTGGAAGTCAAGGGGTGCTTCATATCTTGCAATGGACATGAGAATTTCGAACAAAAATATTTTAATAAAAGATAGCAAACTGATCAAAAGAGACACGCTGTCTGCAAATGTATCGCGTGCAACATACTAATGTATGATAACATAGGATTCTCAGAATCATAGGAAAATTGTTCAGCTTTATGAATCGGAACAAATCTTTTTATTAAGTAGCGATTCCATTTTTCTTCATTGTATAAATAACGTTGGGATGATATACAACTATCGTACGTATTGGAAAGTATTTTTTTGTTCTAAAATTTCTCGTCACTATTTCGATTTACAATGGCATCTTCCCTCCCAAAAGTCGAACATTAACTTAGGAGTCTCGGACAATTGAATGAAACATTACTCTATAATGACGAAAAAAGAGACTTAATAAGTTTTCTATAAATTCCATGCGAAATTGTATATAAATCAACAAGAATCGTAAATTAACTGAAAATATTCTCTCAGTTTTAAATTAATGTCGATAACTTCATGCTTTTTAATTCATTCACGGTGAGTTTTGCATTAGAAGATTGACTTAAAAACTATTATTTGGATTTTGCGTCTACTAGTAGTGCACAAAGTTCGAATACTCGTCATCAGTCTCCTGATCAGTCGCCGTACCTGGGCTGAACCATTCACTCCGACTCCTATTAATTACAATTGATCCGTTTCCCCCAGTACATTCAATAGGACTGCCGTTTCAATCGATTGGTTTAATTGCTTTTGGTCTCTTCACCAGAATGTAAATCGTATTTCAAGCGTTCTGAAGAGCACTCGAACGAAACTGCAGAGTAAGAGGAAATGTTAAATTAATCTGAATATTCCATTGTAACTCCATCACATGTCAAAACGTTTATTAAATGTTCTGCTTTGTCTGGAGACGCTCCAGGGCAACAAGAAAACAGAAACAATGTTTAAGTGCAATAAAAGAACTAAAATTTTAAAGAATTACCTTTTTAAACAACCACTAGGAAAATCTGTTTCTTTTAAGGCGTTCACAGCGTGCTAAAAGTTCAATTAGTTGAAGTAATGTTAAAGTGAGGTGATGATTAAATGTTCTGCGAAAACTGTGAATGCAACAAAGAAAACAAAATACTTTTGTTTGATCATCTACAACTGATCCTAATGTACTCATTTAAATGATTTGTATATTTGTTTTAAAATGAAATGAAAGTCAGTAAGTCTGTGTAAAAAAAATTGTATGATACACGTGGTAAAAGTTATTTTACTTTGATCATAGGATTGCATCACGAGGTCTCTCGGCCTCGTGGAGCAACATTATCTTCTGGCAAAATAAAATGTCCCTTTCACCACTGGTAGAATAATAACTATTATTGAAGTTCTAAAAATGCTTTAGGGAGTGTAATTGCCTCATATTCAGAGTTGAAAAGTTTTGTCACAATGCATACAAATTATTACTTATATTATGCAATTGTGGAAGAAACTATATATAATATCACTTATATTAAGATGATATTAAGCGTTACATTAAGATGATATTAAAGTCGATGAAATGGGCGAAAATGCTGCAAAAACGACGGAAAGGGTAAAAATTGACTTATTTGTCGATATCGACGAAAAATGCAAAATAAATGTCGTATAAAAATGGGCTATTTCCTTTTATCATCACATAAAATGAATGACTATACTAAAAAGGCATTGTTCAAAATTGAAAAGAAAAATAATGACATTTCATTAAAATTCGCCCCCTAATGATGAATAATATAAGACTTCTCTGATGTAACTACGAAAGTCTTTGAAGAATCAGCTAAGGTAACGATAACAAAACAAAACAGTAAATCCGTATGAATTATAGAAAAGTGTAGCACTTGCGAGACATAACATTGAGGTGATTTAACGAGAGTGATACGTGTACTGGGTTCGAGTGGTATCGTCGCTACCGTTGTATTGGACAGTGATTTATTGCCTGTTATCTTTGCGGGGTCACATAAGGCCGGCAATGTGGGTCGATCTGGTCATCTGCAAGCCGTAATACAACATCCTCACCCTCCTCACTACCACACGAAACTAAACCCCCTGGGCCAAAGGCGAACCTTCCGTGACCCTCTACATCATTCGGTACACCTCTTCCAATCACCCGACCCAACGTTCTCTCTGGGGTGGATTAAGATCACATACCTTGAAAATGTCAAGAATGAGAGTAATGTGTCGTTTCATGGAGTTCTCTCAGATCCGTTTGGCTCTCATACACCATAAATTTCTCACATTAAATATACAAAAAAATGAAATATTTTTACGCAAGGTGAGGCGACTTACCACAGCATGTGTGATCCAGGTATGTGGTAAGTTTTATTGTATTTATATTGTTTTTAGTGATTATTCGTTCCACAAAAATATTATCGCCATTTATTTTACCAAAATAATAATTGATCATTTTTGGTTATAATAAAATAGAATTAAATTTGCGTAGTGTCTTGAAAGAAACGAAACTTTGAGCTCAAGATCGAGATTTTTTGGAAACCATTCTCCTTCGTATGCAGAATGTATTATCGCAGTTTAATTTAATACATAATTTTAATTTAACCAGAGAATCTGCAATCTCTCTTTTTTTCTTAGGAAATATAATATTTTGAAGGGTGTATCAAAATAATGTGAGTAATAAATTGTGATTGTGAGCATCACAACTCTTTTTTACGAATTTAATGTAATTTTTCATTTATTGAATTGAAACAACGGAGTGAAGAGCAATGACAAGATTGTTCTCCAACAATGATAATCCATACAAGTGAAAAGCAGCATTGTTGCACAACTATGGAGTACTGACAATTCTTTAGAACCCATTTAGTACAACATTGTGCATTCAAAAACTATATGTACTCATTCTGAGTAGTGCAATCATAGACATACTAGTGGCTTCCAACAGCAAAACTCCTGCTGAACAAATGTTCACAAAATTGTTTTCATAGAAGTAGCACGGCGCTGCTCAAGAACTACTAACAAAATATTCTTATTTAATATGGCAATAATCTAAATAATTTAATAAAAGTTAAGAAGAACGTGAATTGTAATATAAACATAGTTAATTTATGACGATTGTGTTCAACCTATACTTGTTAAACCAAAAGAAAACTACTTCGTTGATATCTTTTGTATTCAGTTGCTGAGCTTAAATTTCTGGTTTAAAACATTTTTCGACTTATACTATTTTATTCTAACTCTCTAGCATTGCACTACGTGTATCCATGCCAAAAAATCATAAATGTAGTCCGTGATAATTCGTATTTTAAGTAAATAATATCCGTCGTACTGACCTGCTTTAAAGAATTTCTCAAAAGGAAAACCATATAAGTATGTTATTGATACTTCTCTTATGTTTCTCTGATGAACTAGATGTTACAGTTCGAAATTACTTCAATAGTTACTACCATATATTAAATCCATTAAAACGCGTAGATTAATACAAACTGTTTTAAAAATAATGCGGCAATAAGTTTAAGAAATTCCTCCAGCATCTGTTTTTTGTGGTATCCACCCTTCGGTGAAACTAGATCTTACCCTCGGTGAAACTAGCTTCCCGTCAATAGCCCTAGGAAGCGTGCCATCACCAATAGCGCATTAGATCCTAGGGTACCGGAGAGACTAGTTCTCCAAAGAGCCGCAACGCGGCTCTCCCAGCGGGACCGACGCCATCACCGCGTGGTGTTGGCCTGTATAATGAGTCGCGCACGGGGACAACGTAGCCCTTTGTCTCTCGACCTGCCCTATACGCTTGGCTGGGTCGCTCGGCAAATGTAATCACTCCGACAAGGTTAATCAGCAATATTTCGATCCCGAAATCACAATCCATTAAACACGGAAACAAAACGAGGAACCGGCCATATTTAATTAAAACGTTTTCATTACTTAAACGGCTAGCGAGCCCGGAGAGTGCCAGAGGGGGATGGGAAATGTTGGCTGCGTTGCCAGGTTGTAAGTTGCAATTTGTGCAGTTCGAAAGGTCATGCGTTTGGGCCTGATTTACCCCACAAGTACTGTAGATTTCAGGTTAATGGAATCACCGAAAAAAGTGGAAAATTGTTTGTGAGATTCATATATACATTTTCAATTTTCTGTTTGGCTAATATGGTGTATATAGTGTGGAATTGAAATGAATGTACGTAGATATGCCACTTACAAAATTAATGATGTGTCTCTAAAGGTTGAATACATGTCACGCCATGTTTATATGTTTAAAGCTTGAAACTCTATAATATGTTTTCAGGAAACTAAAATTTCCTGACGTGTAACTTCGTATTTTAATGTCATAAGGCCAGAGGTCCTAATTATTCATTTCTAAGGTGATCTAGGTTAGAATTTGAACAAGGGGTTTTGCGCCTTGTGGTGCCCATTTTTATTAAACATCTTCATCGATTCTTCGATTTCTTTGCTGGCTAAATTGTTTAAAGTAATAATCTACGTGAAAGTGAAACAACGTCTTGTATGTATTTCATCCACTATTCTAGTGACAATTTCTTTGAAGGTGTATGTAAAGGGTATTTTGGTATGTGATTCTTTTTCAGTATTTTGTGTTTCCATGTATTAATGTTTGATGTACAGGTATTTTATTGTGTTTTTGTGAAGTGAAGGGTAATATAATTTTATGTAAAGTGTGTATGCGAGTGTTAGAACGCAACTGCAGTTGTTAGGTAATCACGTAATTGCTAAAGGCAGAGCAAGTGATAGAATTCTCGATGCAATGTGTAAATACTTGATAAAATTGTATTCAAATATTTAACAGAATATATCTAGAACACTGTTCATAGTTAAAAGATTAACTTGCCTATGATTCTTTTATTACAAAAAGCAGGTTAAAAGACGAACCCACTCCTGTAGGGCAATTAGGACATATAAAACCATTCCTAATTTTTGGTGTGACATTGTCATAACAAGTCACAGGTCAAATAATACTACTAGGTTACTGGAGTGACCCGCTGTTGGCTTTTTAGTGAATGTAGTGAAAAGGTAGAGCGGTCACACAATGTTGGTTAGAGAATAATCTAAGCTATTTATTTGATAGTAAAACATTTTCCTGAAAACACGGGACCATGATAATAGTCCATTACAACATTATACAACAGACATATTTAATAGAGCACTTTTGAATTCTAGAGCGGGTTGCGGCAGCTTGTTATTGACTTTCTAAAGTGAAAACATCCGTGCCTTACATTGGTTTCCAACTAACATTTCGCCCATGCAAAGCGGTTGTCACTGAAGTTCTCCGCGATACGTAGGTCGGCGCAATTTATTTAGCGATCTCATTAACAAACATCCGAACCTACAGGACCATCTGATCACTACTGCCCATCCTGCCTCGGAACACCTTCCTAGAACAGATGTTCCGCGGTATCGCGATAAGCCCGGCACCGTGGAGGGCGCGTGACGTTTGAATACGGGAGCAGACACGAGCTGGGCGGCAGGCGACAGGTTGACGAGGCGGAGGAAGCGCGGCGGTGCGGGCTCTGATATTCGCTTGCGGATTGGCGGGGAGGGGGAGGCGCTAGGCGCGACGGGAGTGGCCATTAATATTAGGATCGGCGGCTCCTCGACTGGCGAGGAAGTGGGGAGAGGCAGAAGGCGCGCAGTCGAGACGGTGAGCCGGGGCGCAAAAGGAGGGGGGATGGCTTGAGTGGGCGATCGCGACGAAGCAGGAACAGGGGAAGGAGATAGCACTAGCCGTACCCTCACCCCCGAATCCCTTCCCTTCCTCCCCAGATTTAAGCCAACGCCTATGATTAATTGACGCTATGGAGAAAGCATTATGTTGAATAGAAGGGAGTTAGATGAAAGTACCACCTTAATTTCTCATTAATTCTGGTCGATTGCCAGGACATGAAGAGTTCTCGAAATCTCTCCTGGAGCCCGCCCTTATCCGTGGGACGCCCTTGGAAAGTCCTTAGCAGGCCCCCTCCCTGCTACGCTGCGACCTCGTTGCGCGATATAGCACTTGGCGAATGATACGCTCTTGCAAAGAGCTTCCTTCGCTCAAGAACTGGTTGTTATGCACGTTCCGTGAACGTCCGGGCTTTTACAGTTTGCTTTATCGAGCCTTCTCCAGCTGTTTTGTTTGTTCGAAAAGTACGGGGTACACGTTGATGGCCCGATGAATGTTGAAGTACGTCTATCTTCATTGCAAATGAGGGAGTTCTTTCTGGTAGTTTTAAAAATACTACGACGCCGCAGGAATAAGAATAAAAATCGCCACTGGCAATGGAAATGAAAATGTTCTTCTTTTCTGTCGGGTCCTTTGTTTCTTATGACTTGAAAATGTTTTGAGCGTTTTGAAGAGGAAATGAGCGTTTCTTTTTGTATTTAATATTTCCTAGAGATTCAGGGGTTTATATTTCCAAACGATTTTGTAATTGTTGAAAAAGATGTATTCTAGTTTGCAGCTCATTGTACGACAATCACTACGACTTCAGTACATTCAGCCTTACATAGCTCTAACAGTGAAGTGAATGTATTTTATCTCTTACTTATCCGGAGAATGAAGTTTTAACTTGCATTTCTTCGCAACTTTTTATTTGTCTGAGAGAATGTAGCACGCACGTATACTCAGTATTTGTAAAAATTTTTATCTTGGACATTTACTCAGTCATTTGAGTTTCTGGAATGATATTAATTTTTCACGAATAATTTGTTGATGTTTCAATCATGAAAATGTGTTCTTAGAAAGTAATAAATAAAATGTGTTTATACAAAATTCCTTCGTGAAACTTTAGAATTAATAATGTTAGTTATTTAATAGTTGTTTGGAGTAGAACGGCTGTGATTGTGAAGACATCATATTTTAGTTTTATGAAAACTATACACATAGACATAATTCATGTCCGCCGGACGCTCACTGCAATTAAGGCAAGCAATCTGGGATTGCATATTGCCCGGCGGTTGACTTGTCAGAGCCCGGAGCCCATCCGCGGCCGACGAATGAACTTGGCGGGCAGGGGGGGGGGGCGAGGCCGGAGGCTGACGGCCGAGGGGGGCGTGGCCCCGAGCGACGCCAGCGCGTGGGGCGGCCCCTCTCCCAAGTTGTGGATCTCAATTATAACTTACGCGACGACAAGAGGCGTCCGGCCGGCTGTTTATGGGTCGATGCGCCCCCCGTCTCCGCCTTCTTCCCCGCCCCCGCCCCCGCCCCGCCCCGCGCCGCCGCCACCTCGCTAGGGGGTCAGCGACGACGTCCGCCGACGAGATTGCTCTGGGCGGGGCGGTCCGTGGGACGGGCCCCCGGGTCGTGCGGCGGTGGACCCGGCGAGAGCAGCCGCCCTGCCATAAGGCGCCGGGCGAAACGCGGAGGTCGCGTGGCGGGGAGAGCAATGAGTGGTGGCTCAGGTGGGACAGCGGCGGAGTCGGGTGTGATGAGACGCCCGGCGAGACAGCGCGAAGGGCGCAGATACGATAGGAGGCGGCGATGTGAGAGTTCGTTGAGGCGGAAGGGCGAGGACGTAACGAAGCGGGAATGCGACTGAGCGGAAGTGACAGTGAGGGGGAAAATAACATAAAGAAGAGACAACTATGTGTGATTTTTTGTGTTTCTGAGAAAGACGTGTTCAACTGTTGATTCACGAAACCATTCCTAGAGACATAATGCATGTTATTTGAGTTCATACGAAAAGAATACGCCAGAGCATGAGTTTAAAGAACACGTGAATCTTTCTCTTGCCTTCTCTTACTCTCCTCCATACTTTCCTTTTCTTCTTGACCTTTTACCATCTCCCTCCCTCTGCTACCCTCATCCCCTGTCTTATCCAATCCCGTAACACCCATTTCCCTATCTTCCATCTCTTTCTCTTTCCGATTCTCTCCAGTCTTCTTCTCCATTCCTCCATATTTTTGTCTTTCTCGCCTCCACCCTCTTACTTTCCCTTCACTTCCTTTTTTCGCTACTTTTGCCTTTCTCTCTCTCCTTTTCCCTCTCCCTCCCTTTTTCTTTTCTTTTCTCTCTTTCTCTCCTCACTTTTACACTCCCTGTTCCTCTTTTCTCCCTTTCCCTCCTCCCTCTCTCTTCTCTCTCTTTCTTTCATTCACCCCTTCTCTTCCTGCCTTTCCTCTTCCTCTCTCTCTCCCTCTTTTGCTGCGCTGGAGCCTGACGGGGGCAGCATCTCGGCAGGGCGCCGCCGTCGAGGTCCTCTCGAGACTCGGGCGCGCCGAGGGCTGCGAGAAAAGCGGGCTCCGCGCGCTTGGCCTCGCCTCGCGCAGCAGGCGAACGAAGGGCACTCGACGAGTTTCTGGGACGGAATTCGCTCCCGCCCTTGAACGCCGCCCGCGCCCCAACACGCGAGTCTCCGCCAAATAATTCGCTGTCTCCTCGCGGTCAATTCACTGCAAATTGGAGGTTAATGAATTTCAGCTTCTGGTGCCAAGGGATCATAATTTCAAGGGTTTCCTTAAAATGAACATGTTATAAAAGTTTTAACTGTAATAAATGACTAAATACAAACCAAGCGCAAACTTTGGTAATAAGCATGGTTGAGATTCTGATCATATGTCATTTTTTCATTGTTGCAGTCTAGGTGTAACTAACTTGTAAATGAATATTTATCACGACATATTGATTACAGAAACGGGGCATTTTTGCATTTTTTTAATTTTTCGATCATTTTTTGGACTCTTGCGTCATTTTTGTCATTTTGTTTCTTCTTCGTGTGTTTTGTTAGTGAATGTTTCATGAATTTTCAATGACACACTGAAACAAAGTTTTTATTATTACGACGAGTTTACGACGAAATTCTCAGCTGCCCTGGACACTGTTTTTCGAACTCTCAAAATTACATGGATCTTGGGAAAGTTCTTGATATTTTAAAATTGACAATTGGAAGATCGGAGCTAAGGATTACATTTCATCCTCAAATAAAGACTTTATTAGATATAATTTTATAAAAATAAATTTCTTTTGAAATTGTAAAATATATTAAATAAATTAATATTTTCATACACTTTTTTTTAAATTAAAAAGAAATAGGTCATTTTCCTCTTATTTTTAAGTCATTTTGTTGTTCATTTTCAAAGAATGTTTGAGTCATCTGAATCCGAACCCAGGTGATAAGTATGGTTGCTCAAAATTTCACATGCTCAAACATTTGTAATGAAGGGATGAGCTTGGAATACATAGTGCCTTAGAGATCTTTACTTTCTAGAAAGAACAAAGTTTATTGCCATAATATGTGTCAGCTATAAAAAGTTAGCAGAAAAATACTTGAAATTGAATTTTAAATTATGAGAAAGAATTCGTAACATACATTTTAATCACTTTCTTCTAAGTCGTTTAATGAAATCGGAGTATCATAATTATGCTTTAAAATGTAATAAATTCAGAGATTAATGTATGTTCAGATACTTCAGTTAAACGTTCATATTATTTATACACATAATATTTCTCTCAAATATCTTCCAAAGAATGAACGTCATGTGTTTGTGATTACACGTTTCTTGTTGTCACTTTCTTTATTTTTAGTTACTTTTCTTTGAATTTTCATCTCGAATAGTTCTTCTCCTCTTTTAGAAAATACGCATTCCCAACAATAATCTAAAATAATCACATGCTGCTATTTCGCTAATGGTTGCTGTAATTGTTCTGAATTTTATTTAATTAGTTTGTAGTTATTACCGCATGTTAAAATTACTAGTTAGATGCAAATCTGTAATCTGGCGAAATTTGCACTGCGTATCAATTTGTAGTTACATTTCGCGAAATTATATCCATATCTCGCTGACATTTACATACTGATTCAATACTTGAAATGTATAAGCTGGAATTGAATTGTAATTTCGAAAGGAAACCTATTTCTGTCGCTTTCGAGAAACAACAAATAAACGGGCGTACAGAGTACGCACATTTTGTATCTGAAATAAACGCAAACACAATTCACCAGAGTACTTGTTCCTGTACAGGAGGCAACAACTTGGCACGACACCTGTGGTGGACCTGTTTACGTATTAGAGGCTCCCATTCAGAGAGAGTAGTGTCCGGCTCGGTGAACATGTCACGGTGAACGAAACAAGCTCTGGCCAAAGGAAATCGGCTTCGGTTGACAACGAAACAGGACGCGTTGAGAGGGTGAGAGGAAAAGAGAAGCGCGCGGACGCCGATCTCTCGCACTATCTCACACCTCGTCCCCCTCCTCTTTCGGCGAAGACTGACGTCACTGGAGTGCCTCTGATCGAGAGGTTCTAGGGATCGAGTCCCGACAGTGGTAGGATTTTCAACCCTAACTTCTTCGCTAGGTCTAATTAAGCTGCAGCCTGGGAGAGAATTGTAGCGGCTGGCTGCTCTGATCGACGTTTTTATGGTTTCTCCGGTCAACGAACAGGCGAATGCAGGAGGAGTACCCTAACAAACGGGCCACGGACCGCGTGCGATCTTTCATTTTTCTTCCTTCTCCTATCCTCACCTGCTACACACACACACTCACATGCACTACACTATCACGCTTGGCGGGGGACCACTCGTAAGCGTAGAGCTTGTCCCGGCTTGGGTGGTGCTCCGCTGGACGGAGATACCTGATTGGGGAAAATCCCCGCAAGTCGAAGTAGGTCGGTGGCGGAATCCCCCATCCAACAGGGGAAGATCACCGCCATCTCCCGCGATAAAAATGTGCACTACTTTGACGGGACTAATGACCTTAGCAGTTGACGCGCCCGGAATTTCTTATAATTAATCAATCAATCAAATTTTCGCCTGAATATTCTTCTCCTTCAGACACTTTCTTTCCCCCCTTTTCTCCTGCCACATTCCCGTTTTTCCCTTTGTTTCTTTCACAACCTTTCTCCTCGTTTCCAATTCCACTCCTCTTCCGTTTATCACCCATTAAACCTTCTCCTGTCCTATCCGTTCCTTTTCCCCCTTTCACATTTCACTAGTATGCTTCCATTTCTTTCACATCCCTTCCACTTCCTCTGTTTTTTCTTTCCTCCTTCCCTCCTTCCATTCCACTTTTTTTTCCTTTTTCCTTTCTTATACTCCCTATATTTCCTCCTTTTGCATTCCACTATCATGTTTTCCCTTTGTTTCACATTCCTTCTCCTGCTTTTCCTTTTCTGTTCCATTCCTTTTCTACGCTTTCCATTTTCCCTGATTCTTCAACTCATCATTCCCTAAAGCACACCTTTTTTTCTTTCCATGACACTATTTCGCTTTCCCTTACTTTCATATTCTTTGTTTTCTCTCGTATAAACCCCTCCCTTGAATACCCTTTTTAATCTCCAATCCTCTCTCATACTCTCATCCTTCCAGCTCACCTGCCTCTTCCATCTTGTCACCCTCCTCCTTACCCTCTTTCCCCCTCCCCCCCCTTCCTCTCCACCCATTGTTTTTCATCTCCAACGCTTATTTCCACGACCGAAACATTTCATCTTGCATTATTCATGATAAGTAATGCACTGTCACCTTGAATCTCATGACGTGTGTTTTCTGGCTGGATTCTTGGAAAGCTGACATTTTGAACTGGTAATAAAGATGAATGTTTCATTAACAGTTGCCTTCAAATAAAACGACAAAAACATTTCCTTTTCTCGTGTGTAATTTCTGACACGATGCAATTGCAAGAAGAAATAACTTAAGAAAATATTGATCGCTTTTTCCTGATGAAAGAATATATATTACACATTAAAAGATATAAATGAAGTAGGAACAGTATTTTTTCGGAGAATTATTCTTCAACAAATGGAACTATTTAAATCTCTATTTCACCATCACTTTAAATATAAAGAAAATTCTCAAACTTGTCATGTTAATTCTTTGTAAAGCAGATATAGATTATGTGATTGGCAAATGTTAAATTATCATGAAATGAACTAAGAAGTTACGCAGTTTGCCAGGGTTGTTTCTGTTACGAATCAAATACAAAACGAATTCAAGTCTAATACTGAGTTCCTGTATATTTAAATAGCTCGTACAATTAATTAACTTCGTATCCATTGCAATCAAATGAATATCAAATAATTTTCAGTGAAATTCGATGAAATATGTCTAACAAATATGATCACGATCCTCAGTTAAATACCTACTCGCAATCAAAAAGAAACATGAAATTCAACCATTAACCATTGTCTTCCCACATGTTATCAGCGCAAAAAAAGGCTCTGTATCGCAGTTTGACTCAGTGAATTGTTCCCAAAATGCACTCCATTCCGAGAGGCGTTCTTTATTCAACCTACTGGCTAAGACGGCTCAGGCCCTCGGTGGCTCGCGTGCTGCTGAGTGCTCGTCTGTTGGTTAGCGTGCGCGCTTTCCACGGCGCAACCCCGGGTTCGATTCCCGGCCGGGCCAAATAATAACTGTGCGCCTTCCTTAGAAATGTACTCTGTGCGCATTCCTTAAAAATGAAGTATCTATTGCTGTGTGGCGATGAGGAAGCTCACCCTAGGGTTATGAAGACCACTACATACGCTGAAGGGATGCCTTCGTGCTAATCACACACCTTATCCCATGGCCGAGAGGCTAGGTCACCGCTGGTCGGCCAAGGACCGTGGCGGGCTGTCGAATCATAGTACAGGACTGGTTAAGATGGCTCAGTTGTTTCTGCTCAGTCTCTGACTAGGAGGTCCTAGGGTCTAAGTACCAACGGTGGCAGATATTCGACACTAGCTAGATAGCTAGATCGAATCCATATGTTGTCTAGGGGAAAATTCTAGCAATCGACTGCACTTATTGGTAGTTTTCCACGGTCTTTACGATCAATACTTGGCGAATGTCGTAGCCGTACTCTATCAAACGGTCTTCAGCCTGCGCGCGATCTCTCCTTCCACCTCCTTGTCCATTTCTCTCCTCTTACACACGCGCGCGAACATACACGCAACTTCTCTACCAAGCTATCGAGAGACCAGTTAGAAGCTTAGGTCTTATCCCGGCCAAAGCGGTGCTCCGCTCGGTAAGCTGGGGAATTTATCTAGAGGAGAAATTTCACAGTATGTGTCAGCGCCAAATCTCACATTCGAACGAGAAAGGAAATCCGCCACCTCCCGACTATAACATGCACTAACCTCACGGGACCAAAATAGTAGACGCGCCACGAAACACTAAATACTCACCTCTCACTCCACAAAAATTCACAACATTTCGACGGACACTCTTTACTCTCCGACCTGCATGGAACCGGACCGCCACACCGCTTGCACGGAATCAAAGGAAAACGCTCTCACAAAGCCTCACGGAACCTATCGCTCGAAAAAGAGAGGCGAGGTCCCATTGTTTGAGAGCAGTTGAAATAAAATTTAACGAGAGAACACCATGGCCAATTAGGCACCGAACATATTATGAAAAAGTTATCGGACGAGAAATCGATGCACTTTTTTTTCAACGAGTTCAGTTGAAATGTTTTGCTCTAGTATTTATCAAGGTGATTTGGAAAGTTTGGAAGGATTTGTACAAACTGTGGCCACGCTACAGTGAATTTAAAACCAAATTAGACACGTCTGCGAGCGTTTCTTTTTATTCTAGTTATTGAAAATGATTTCAAAGCAAAATATTATTCATGTATTTGTTTTATCAATAATTACTTTACTTTTTTAAATGTGAAAAATGTGTTTAAATCACTTTTCTATAAGTGTTTTGTTATGATATAGAAGATAGAAGTTTCTATTTAGAAACATTTAATCAATTTATCATCGAATCCTTTCAGCATTCTTTCCTGTTGAGTTGGTAGAAGTTCATTGAACTTCTTTTATTTTAAAATAAGCAATTTTAATCAATTTGTTTATTTCCATTATTTATGTAATGAAGCTGATTAACGAATATATTTTCTTTCAACAAATCTGCGAGGGATATTTTGAATTAAACAAGTTCTGTAAACCTTTCATATTTTTTCAGCCTTTGAAAATCCATCTCGTTCGAACTGAAACACGCGAACATAGAAGTGGAAGGTCAATGAGCGAGTTTAGTTTCACTTGTGACAGACAACGCTTCAGGTGCGTCAAGTGCATGGACAACTTGGAATCAACTCGTCGGGGAGGACGACTCGTAGACGAAGTTGTCTTGAGAACTTTCTAATTGGACCATCTGGAGCTTGCAGTTGTAGCTGCACTTGCGAGAGAGGGGAGGTGAAATTTCCGAAACCGCGCCGCTTGTTAATTGTTCGTCGACTCTTGGGCAGCAAGAGCAAAGCCAGGTATCGTGCGGGTAGACACGAGCGGTGTTCAACTTGTTTCTCGAGCCTGCCAAATCTGTGTTCTCTCCTGTTAGTTTACTGATATTTCGTGCTGATGAAATGTCTTGACTTGGTCAAGTTATATTCACTGCTATTCGTGTTTCTTAGGTAGTATTTCTTGTAATGGGTGTTTAAGAAGGCAAACACACACACGCGCGCGCCACACACACACACACACACACACACACACACACACACACACATACACATACAACAGTTTTGATATTAAAGATCCAATGATGAAGATTGCAGGAGGGCAATTTAGACAAACGCTCTTTTATTTATGGAAATGAATTCATTATACTGAAAGTGAATGATAAATTAAATATTGAAGAGTATAAAATATAGAATACATTGTTGGCAATAAGTATCCAAAACTAACGTTTTAGGAGCTTGCCATTTTTTTAGTTAAAGAAAAGATATTTTATATCCGAAGCATGTTATGAGGTTTCCCCAGTTTTTTTATTAAAATGTACCAATGATCACATCATCTTCATCAAACTTCCAACTGCAGCTCAATTTAAAACGTTATTTCTCAGAAAAAACTCAGTAAATAAGAAATATTCTTAAATATATGGGACGTCTGAAAATGTTTCCAGTTGTGAAATACATTTGTCATCTTACATTTAATTAACATAACCCATTTTTATCGTAGTGACAATATTCATCACACCTAATCTCTCTCATTTCTTGTAGGACACTCTTAATTCACGTAGGATACAAATCTACTATAAAATACTTACTGCGGTACGACCACTCCATTAGGTGTTTTGCTCGGGCATGCTAAGAGCAGGGCGACGCCAGCTTATAATTCTCGAGGGGGCAGGGCGAGGTAAATACGAGACGAAAAGAAGACGGCGCTCGCTACTGTGCTTAGCATAAAAGTTTCATGAAAACCACTTTGAGATGGTTGCGTGCTCGAGATGGGGCTTCAATATTTAACGAGATGTGGCCACCCGAGTTGCACCCCCCCCCCCCGCAGCAGCGGCGGCGGCGGCGGCGGCGGCGGCGGCGGTGGTGGCGGCTGCGTGTGAGTAGGGCGACCGTCGGCATCTCTGTGGCGCCCATCCCTTTGAATACCAAGTGGCTGATCATATATCACACCTGAAGTGTATAAGAAGGGATTCAGAAATGAGTGGTTGGTGCACTGATAACTAAGAATTTCTACTTAGTAGTAGTAATAGTAGTAGAGTAATTAAAATAGTTAATACGACAATCAATATTTAGGAGTAGTCATCTACAAAATTATTTTCATATTTAAGAGTTGATATCATTGTGCAAACTACATTTGATTCGATTTGGAGTCCATCAAAAATGCGTCGTCCCTTTAGTATATACGAAATCCCTAGTTCAATGAATACATGGAATTGTTGTGGATGTGTATCTGCACACGCACATATGAAGTGCATACGTTGTGTGACTAATAACATTATAAAAGCAACCCCAGTTGCTTCATATAGATTTTACAAAATCCTATAGTGTAAGTTGCGGTGAGAGCGTAGGCTTCCGCGGCCGGAGTCATGATTAACTTCGCTATTCGGGAGACGCGGCGTCTCCCGGATAGCCAAGTTAATCAATCGTAAGTTGCGGTGTAAATATTTTCTTAATAATACGTTTATTGCAAAAAATATTTTTTTCTTAGTAAGGGAGTTATCTATACTTATAATTGTGTCGTTTATGTCGATTCTGGCCAAACTAAAATACCTATGACAGTATAATAGGTCGCATTCGGCGTTTTAAATGCCAAAATAATGAGAACTGAATAAATTTATGACCTCGATTGTATTTTTGTTCTGCAAATAGAATTCTTTGGGAAAATCTTACAAACGTCTCTTTAAATGCATACTCTGAATATTCAAATAGACACTTTAATGAATAATCTATATGTTGTGCGTAAAAATGTTAAGTCAATCTAACTAGAATTGAGACCTTAGGTAACCAACTGTGATGTTAACTTGGGATTTGTCGACAACATAACTTTGTATCTACGTAGATATAACGAAGTATCTGCAAACAAGATTGCCGATATTTAATTATGAAAAAGTTGCGAACCATCATTTTACAGGTAAAATGTAGCCAAAAGGAGACCCAACGATGATGCCTACTTTCAGCCCTCACTGTGATCCTATGATGTATCCTCTCGCTTTTCCTTTTGGAGAACCTGAATAGAACAAGAAACTCACTCACCCTAAGTGAGAGTAAATGATATATGCGGAGAATGAAAATATGGTTTCAAATATTATTTGATTTAGACCAGATTAGACATGATTTTTCTTATTCACGCCAACATGAAAAATATATCCATGTGACCAGTAAGTCGAGTCAAAGCTTACAGTTTAGAGAACTAAAGAAATAATCAGTAATATGCAAGTGGAGCAATGACAAGGGCTTCATGATTTTATCGTCAACGGAGTACATCAAACAGAACATCGAATAGTTGAGATAATTGTTATATTGCTATCTGCATTCCAAAGAAACTCTTAGGAGCTACCGACTTTCCGAGTTTGTACCGAAGCCTAATTAAACACCATTAACAATATGCCGGGACGCTTCCCTGCTCAATGACCCATGAGTGGCAACGTGAGTAACGCGGAGATCTGGGCACACGACCAGAAGACACGGCGTTGTGTGTGCTGGACTACCTACCATGCGCGCACCTTTTCTTGACCGATGACCTTGCTTCCCCTTCCCTGGAGCCATAAACAGCTGAAGGCAAAAGATCGCAGCGAGCACTGATGACAACATTCCCAGCATTAAAACTTCGTTGGCACGAAACAGAAGCTAGTCAAAGATAGTTGCTTTCATAGTCGAGAACTTCTGTTCAGCTTTATTACCATTATCTAAAGAAATATCTGAGGCAGGTCCAGGACCTTCAAGGAAAGCCCCTAAAACTCTTATGTACTGTCCCTGCTGTTGCCTATCCAGAGCGATGACCTGCCCGCACACATAGCGGGTTTGAGTTTCATCTACCAAAGGTTGGCATTACTGAAAATACTCTAGTGGCTGTCTTTGTAACTAATACCCCCACTCCGCCCGCATTTCATCAATCTATCGGTCAAGAAAAGTTGCGCGAGTGGTAACAGAGTGTGCCTGACCACGCGGATGTCAGGCTAAGGCGCAAACTAAACGGAAGCGTTATCGCAAAGCGATAATACACAGTCGACTCTGGTTATAGTGAACTTCTGGGGACTCACATGTTTGGTTCACTATATCCGATTGATGTCAACATTAAATAGAATTTCAATGATTGATTTTATTAATATATAAATACAGCAGAATGCATTAACAGCACGAACTGAAAATTTCAATATCCTTATTTGTCCTTAAAAAATTAATTATTTTCAATTGTTTGCTTCGTACAATTTTCATTAGTAATTTCTCTAGATCTTTCTCCAGCCAGTGTTCGTGCTCTCTCCATACTTGATTCTGCATTTCCTCTGTTTCTAAGTATTGTAATGCAATGTTGACACCCTTCAATGCCTCTTTCATTGTTGGAATAACATCTCACTCTCTAAAGGTCCTTTTACTCGCCTAATAACATGCGAGATCCAATTAATTTCCAGGACGTTGTATTTCCTACGTTCACTATAGCCGAGGTTCAAGTTCACTGTAATCGTTTTTGTAATGTAAGTTAAACGCGACCAGTGATTTAGGATCACTATATCCGAGGGTTCACTATGTCCGAGGGTTCACTATATCTGCGGGTTAACTATATCCGAGTTAACTATAACCGCGCGAAACGGGTTTCGTATACTGTTTTTTACATGCCATATGCCCAAGATGTTTCGTACCCTACTCGCAGCGTTTCGCGCACGCATCGTCATGTTTCGCGCACTATTAGCTAAAATTGAAAAAATCTACTTCACACACGGGAATCTGTGTCAGGCACGAGAACCGTGTTTTCTGCACGACGTATTAAAACTACCAATAAAATTATTTTTTTAATATGTTACTAAATAGATGAGCAGATTTTGCTGCAAAACTAGTAAATTTTAAAGAGGTAATCGAAGTAAATATATTATATTTAAAATATTAAAATATATTAACTTATTTGCATATTAAATAGCATTTTCCTTTTTTAAATTCTGCCGCCTACCTTTTCTGTGTAAAAGGGAGCCTTTATTTTATTTTCAAAATATTCCACATCGTATTGAGCAGATATTCATTAACGAAATTGCTGTAGTGTCATCTATCATCTCATGACACATACTTTCAGTTTCAGTACAACCAAATTAAAAAAGCATCCTCTTAACAACCAGCTGCGCCTTCCATCCTATACACCGTGACATCAACTGCATCTCCTTTGCCGCGTTTGCGACGACAAATATTTTCCACTAGCAGCGGCGAAACCCGACGATGGCGACGCAACGGCGGCATTCCCGCACACAGACACGTCGTACCGGGGAGACACTGTGACGTCACTTTCCCGCCTCCCGAGCCCACGCACGCACCACGCATGCACACTCACACCCACAAGGCTCTTTTCAGGCGCCCAACTCTGCCCCGAGTCTCCGGCAAAAGGGCAGCTGGCAATTAGCCCGAACGGGGAATGCAGCCGAGCGGCGAAAAATAAAATTGCGGCCGCCGGCGGGATGGGTCTAGCTCTAGAGAGAGAGATTCCCTTACGATAACGAAGTTGTTTGAGATATTTTTAATTATGGTATTATGGTTATGTATTTTTTTTATTTTTTTCTATACAGTACAACCCTTCCTGAATGGAAGAGGATTAAGTGGGTAGCACTTTAACCGGATGCCTACCATATCTCTTCTGGTTTTGTGCTTGTTGTCAGTAAATGTCGTCTTAAAGTAAATTAAAATATTCTCAGGAAAGGCAATTTTCTACTTGTTATATGAAGCTTAATATTGTTTTTAAGTTCTGTTAGCATTACCAATTAAGTAATTTGATTTACAGTATGAATTGTTTGTTTTTTACAGCTTCGTAATTAATATTTCAAATGTCGGTTTTTATTTTCCACATTGGTTTAACTCAATGTTTCCTGCTGATTTACGTAAGTACGTTTATGAGAATAGTTTTATACAAAAGTTTTTTTTGTTTAACTTTTTTGAATTGATATTTTTTGTTATCATGATAGAGATTCAATCCAGTTGAGTACTGTTAGAGACAAGGTACTAAAAATATAAAATCCAGAATTGTCGGCTATACTGACGTTTCAAAAATTGGTATCTTAAACATTTTTGTAAATATTCCTGAAAAAATTGGAATAGGGGAATGGTTGACGATTTTGTGATTTCAAGATTGGGTTCACGTTTGCGTTTGGCTATCGTAATGTCAGATACGATAGGTATTCATTTAAGAATGGAGTGTTGCGTTCAGGTTGACATGTCTCCAGATTGTAAGTGAGAAAATAGCAGTATCAGCCAGTTAAATTATGTCATTAATGTGATAATCCAGTCACAGCTCTTAATGAATCCCGCCGCCGTTATTGCCATACATTCTTAATTGCACATATATTTTATACATGCTGTTCCTTTATCATTTCAAAGACTTTCAACTGCTTTAATCTGTAACATTCTCGCCGTGTACATTTATAATTCCATTATGAAGCATACAGTTGCATTTATTCTTGGAGTTTTCTCAGTAACTGTTGGAGGAGATCACGGGGCGTGCTTCAAATATCGTGTAAACTCATTTATACGAGTATGTTATAAATGATTTATGATCAATTTCAAGAAGGAAGCACAATTTTCAACAGTACTGCATGATAGTAACATAACTGCCTTTTATCTGTACAAAGTGCGGTGAAGACAGTTAATTACAGGGTCATAAATGAGAGAACAGAAACATACACAAGAATCTTTTGCATTCTAATTAACAATAAATCGAATTTCAAGTAATGAACCAAAATGAGTACCTTAGCGTTAAAATTAAAGTGTTCCGTACATTCCTGATGATCACTTCAAACTTCCTTTTACTAGGTAAGTGTTGTGTTCCCGAAGCAGAAATCCCCTTCCAGCGGAGCTCCATCCATCCCTGCTGGGACAAATTCTAAGCTTCCGAATGGTCTCGCGACAGGTGTGGTAGTGTAGTGCGTGTGTGTAGGGAGAGTAAGGAGTGAGAATAGAATAAGGAAGAGAAAGGAATGATCGCGCCCGTTCGTTAGGGTACTTCTCTGGCATTCGCCTGTTATCGACCGAAGAAACCACAGAAAAATACCGATCAGAGCAACCGGCCGCTAGAATTCTCCTCGTGGCAGCAGCTGAATTTGAACTAACTACGTCGAAAACCCTGCTACTGTCGGAACTCGAACCCTAGGACCTCCCGGTCGAAGGCACTGCAGTGACATGAATTGATACCCTAAGCCACCTCAATCGGTGAGTCCATTCGACTGCCCGCCGGCCCTGTCGATACGACTGCACGATTCGTTGACCCAACGAACGACGATAGGTGTGCGTGTGTAGTGTGTGTGTGTGTGTGTGTGTGAGTAAGGGGTGAGAATAGAATAAGGAAGAGAAAGGAAAGATCGCGCCTGTTCGTTTGGGTACACGAACATCCAACCGACACGCGCGCGTCGTCGCAGGTGGCCTAGTCCCTAGAGCGGCCGAGCAGCACTGATGCGCCGATGCTCCCTCTTCTGGCGACCGCTCCCGTCGCCCTCCAGGCGCGGTCTAATTGCTCCGCCTCGCTGTGTTTCATTAATTAATCGTCGGATGGCCGCGGCGCCCTTCGTCCTGCGCTGCGCGCGCCGCAAGGATGTCGCAAGGGTTGCACTGGTGAATAGGCCTTCGCGCGAAGTAGGTACGGCAACCGCTAGAAAAATAATAGACAGATAGTGGGATGTGGATCACAGGATTGGTCAATTAATAAAACACATTAGTTTGCCAACGTTTTGGAATATGTAATTCCTTCCTCAGGGCTACTTTAAACACAAAAAGGTATATGAAGCCAAAGTAATATAAATTAATAGTATTATTCAGATAAGTTGTCTTCATTCCTTGTGTTGTCTGTGTTTACTGTAGCCCTGAGGAAGTAATTACATATTCCGAAACGTTGGCAAACTAATGTGTTTTATTAATTGACCAATCCCGTGATCCACATCTCACAATTTATTAATGGTCGTGAATTCTACAATAGATAGACAAATAGATAGATACATACATACAAACAAAGATAGATAGATAGATAGATTTAATCAACTTAGGGTATAACACTCGTTGGTTCCAAGAAGTATTACAATGTTTATAAAACAAATATTGTTACATTAAGACACATTAGCATAAGAAAAAACAATACAACGCAAGGCGCGTAACACAAGTACATTACATATATGTTTTACATCACTCTTTTTTCTAAATGTATTTATATTCCCCCTCCCCGGTCAGTCTCAAATGCTTCAGCAGCTAAATTGTTCCAGTCATTTATTGTTCGTTTTACAAAGGAGAATTTCCCGTTCGCTGCGTTCGTGTAGTATGAGAGATTACAAGCAGCAGTAAAAAACGTATTGGGCATCTACATGGGATATATTTCTTTGAATTGTTTATATAATCAAACACTAACCTTGGTGACATTAGAATGCTCTTGCTAGTGCTCTTCGGGGTTTTCGATAACTTCACAAGATGTTTACTCTCCTTGTACTACACATTCATAGGTGTGTCAGAATAAAACTTACAAACTTCAGGGCTTATAGGGGACTCGAAGGTGATCGCTTTTGCCAATTAACCCCCACTTCCGTGCCATCATTGGAACTGTGGCGTCATGCATTTGCAATAATAACACAGACGAGTGTGGGTTTAGTAACTTAGAGGTTTATTAACAGACCACCACCTTATTACAAAATAACATAATTACTAATATCCCTACACGGAGTAATTTCCCGTTACGGCTACCACACCACTACGCACTAATCTCCAGCATTAGATGGCGTGAAGCGCCGCAACCCACCTACGACTCCACTTCGAGTCAGCCTCTGTACGGCAACACATTGCCGGCTCTTGCCCAGCCCGCGGCCCGCGCCCACCCAGACCGTCCGTGTCGCACCGCGTCCAGTAACCAAAGAGAGCGTTCCGCCGCTCGCCAGGGCTGACGCTCGCCCTTCCCCCCATCACGCTGCCTCCTAGGGTTTCCCGCCGACGTCACATCCGCTCGTAAACAAAGGCTGACGCGTGGTGCCTTAGCGTCGCCTATGCCACGCGGCCGTTCGTTACAATCGCGTTTGTGCATGACGCTACAAAACCCTGAGCGCCCGCCGCCGCTTCTGCTACATCCTTTGCTCCGCGGCTCGGTTCGGAGCAGCAGAGCAGATTTCTGTGGCGTCACAGAGCATGGAGTTGGCAAGCTTTCACATGAATAACCTGTAACAAGTATTGAGAAGGGATTCGTCCCGAGCGCAGGGAACGGCGTAAACACACCGGCACCTGCCCGAAAAGGGTCTGGTACGATGGCTGTCGGGACGACTTCCGCCTGTGGGTTTTACCCTTGGGGAAATGCTCATGAAGAGAACTTCCCGACTCAGCTTCGCGTTCAGACGTAGCGTATGCGGATGCCAGCCCAATAGTGTGCTTCTACACCCGTGGGGGATGAGGATAAGATTAATCTCTGGCACCCACCCTGGGGAGTAAAAGTCCCCTAGCATTGACAAGAGTGTGGGATAGTTGGACGCACAAGGTCCTATCGTCGGGGTCGCGCCTATCCAAGTTCCTGTGAAATATCCAAGTCAAAGTATTAATTTTTCCTACTTCTGTACCTTAGTCACCACTACCGTTCCCAGTATTTCTACTTTTATTAGAAATGGTACGAGTACGAAAGTATTTGTAATGCTTTTTCTATCCCAAATACTTTCAGACAAGCAAAATACAGCATATTGTGACGTACTGGAAATAAATAACACAGACGACTGTTTTTAAAAGAAATATATAACTATATTTACACAATAATTTACAAAATAAAAATCTCTGGCAACCTTTCCAATCCCTTAGCCGCGAAACCCCCGTGACCGTCCCTAGACCCAGCCCAGCACCACTGCTTTAAACCAGGCTAGCAACGCGTGGTGCGAAGCTGTCGGACGCAGAGTCCCTCAACTATCGTTACAACATGGCCTGATGCCAAACCGGTCTTCGCCTCGAAGACCTCATGCTAGGATAGCACTGGAGATATCACTCGGCCTTTCGACCCTCTACATATCCCGCGTGGGCGCAGTTGATGCAGCCTTAAGTATCCGGAGGCTCGCTCCCTCCCCTCGGCTCTCCCATGCCGGCGGGCGTCAGGAAGGCTCGACGGCCAGCCTCCTCTAAGAGTATTGCGACATAGTCCACGACTAGCACTAACCTTTCTCTATAGTTATATTTGGAGAGTCTCCTGCCCCATCCCGCTGGCCTATTGAGCGCGTCTTCAGCTCGGCACACGTCAGCGTGCACAGCGCATGCCAACCGCCCCCAACCCCGCATCCGGCTTAAGCATGAGGGAGGACGGTTTTCCCGGCACGGCTCGCAAGCAAGCGATGCGCGACGCCACAATATGTAGCATTAAAAGAGAACATTAATATTAAAAACCTGTAACAAGTATTGTACCGCAGCTTTTGGGTCAATGATCCCCTTCTCGATCAGGTTTTTCGTCGAGGTTCTCTGATCCTTTCAGCAAATGCTGAGATTGCCCCTTGTTTTGTTTCTGGACATAAATGTAACTTCATTATCTGTGCACGTCTTCTAAATAGAATACGTTTTTAACATTTCTTGCAAAAAACGCTCATTTCTTTCTGTATTCAAAATTCAAGTAGTATATGACTTGGGGTTTGGATCACAGGATTGTGAAAACGTGCACAGAATTCACTTCTGTCCGTATCACGCCACACGCATAATGTAAAATAAATAAATAAAAATAAATAAAGGCTCTACCCTAAAAGCCTGTAACAATTATTCTGGGATGTCTGCAACAAATCCTAATCCAAATTGTATCTTAGAAATGTGACCACAATTTTATTCCGTCGAAAACATTCTATTGAAGGCGTGTCGTGCTGGATACACGAGTATTCGATTGCGCTTCGCCGCTAAGTTCCAGAGCGCTTGGTGGGCTTGGTGAGTCGTGAACGCGTGTGTCTGGTCGGCCTGCGAAGTGCAATCGGGGCACGTGGACGGCCGAGTGGGCGGGCGAACGTGTGGGCGAGAGGAGCTGGTCTGGCGTGATCCACGGGCATCCACCAGCTTTCGTAATTGGTTTAAACCGGGCGGCCGACGCTCAAGCGGACTGCTCGCTACCTGCGCGTCGCGCCCCGGCCTCTGCTCGCGCGAGCGGCTCACGCCACATGTTACGTATGTGACGGCGTAGCCTGACTCGCGCGTTTGAGGATGCTCAAAAGTAACGCATCATGATCGTTAATGTTCCCTAGTATATGTGTTATCGCAGCAAATGTTACAATACTTTAACAGATTTATGTCAAGAGACTTCTTGAAAGGAAATTATGCAATGGCTCAGCTATAATTTGCATACGCGATTGGCAATGAGATCATTAGTGAATTTATACATTTAAGACCAAAATAATATTTAATACATTTAATTAAGAATTCAACTTCTTATATTTTAATTAAGAATTAGTAGGTAAACACTGTTTCTACTGTTTTTTGCCAAGAATGTCCAAAATAGGATCACGAGTGAGAATGAAAAATATTTCACTGAGGATGTCAAGTGTGCAAACGAGCAACTAGCTCATACGCCTCTTATTTCAGTCGTATGCTAGCGTAAGATACTCGGGAGTCTCTGGGACAGGGTTGAAGACGGGGGAGACCTGGCAGTCTGCGCATGCGTCAGTGCCCGTCCCAATCTCGCGACAGGCGCTGGAAGCATTTTAGCGTCTAAGCAATCAGAGGCCAGTTTTGTAAAAACACGCCGAATTTAAACTTAAGAAATTACTTTCAAAATTAATACAAAACGTGTTTCGCTCAACGGACCACTTGTAGGAATTATCAATACAACGTTTATGGCTCTTTGATTTTTTTGATTTGTTGCGTCTACACCTTGACGCAACGCGTCTCCAAACCCCTTAAGGAGCGTTGAGCGCTTTGCACTGGGGAGTAATCCTCCATTAATGTGCTTTATTTCTAGAGTAATCCTTCGTTAATTACTACATTTGTCAAGTCTCGTCACATCGCAGTGAGTCAGTGCCTTTTATCCCTTCGGCCAGGGGCTCGACGCCGTTAGATCCCGGGGTTCCTGGCCGGTCACCCAACCACGAAACCGCGAGTCTCGAATTCGCTTAACCTTAGTGACTTCACGGAGCGTAGTAAACGCATTCGGCTAGCGCCGCCGCCGGTGATTATTATTTTATGTGGAGATGCTAAGCATCTTAGCGTCCTCTGACGCTGCGCCACTGATGTGAGTGGGGATATTCGGAAATCGTGTGTGCGGAGAAGGGCAGCGCGCGTTTTGAGCGCTCGCCTGCGCTTAGAAGCAGCCACAACCGTAACAAAAGGTTCGAGGCGAGTCCTGGGCGTGAAGTCGCGCGTAGTATACGAGGGGCTGCGACAGCCAGGAGGCGTAGTTGGTAATCTAATCCTGAAACATGGCAACCTCCTCGGACATACTCAAGTCAAAGAATTGAATTTTCCTACTTCTGTACCTAAGTCGTCACCACCATCCCCAGAATTGCTACTTTTATTAGAAATGGTACGAGTACGAATGTATTTGTAATGCTGTTTCAATTCCGAATACTTACAGACAAGAAAACTACAGCATATGTAGCATTAAAATAGAACAATAGTCCTGGAAAATAATGAAAATACTTTAAACATGTTAATACGTCTTGTACGTCCTTCTATCATTTTCTCCAGATTTTTATACACTTCGATCCTTTGTCATTTCTCCGCTTTTCCTCTTCTTTCCCTGATTTCCTTCCTCTTTTTCTTCCCTTTCTTGTCCTATTTCTTCTCCTTCTCCTCTTTTTCCAAATATTTCATGTCTTCTCGAGTCGTTCAGATTCAGCAGAGAGTCGCACAGTTTAAATCTACGAGAACCGACTCTATTACCCCATTACCATTATCTCAACTGAGTCGCAGCTACTGCTTCTTGGGGTACAAAAATCTGTAGGACAATTTCTGAAACGATTGTCAATACCTCTCATTAACAATGCAGCATTATCTATCATTCTCTACAAAACTTATTTCACCAGCACCGCCAACAAAAACATCAGAATTTTCATTACCTCCGTTCCGCGTTTACATAACAGACTATACACTTTCACTGAAATTAGTAATTTATTATAATATTCTAATTATATTTACATCTAGTCACTAACAACCACTCTTATAACAGTGATTGTACACTACACAGCTTCAGCATTTACGCGCTGCCTACTTTTGCTGATCATCAACTGTACTACAACCAACGCAACTTGCTTTTTATAAGTATCCACAGCCTCCTCTTCTTCACGTATCTTTTTTACTCCTCTTCATCGATGCTTTCCTCGACCTTTACCTTTATTTCCCTCATTACCTTTTTAATCTTCAAGTTTTACTCCTCCCCTTTCTCCTCTTCTTTTCCTTTCCCTCCCTTTTTTTTTTTTTTTCTCTCCCTTCGACTTCTTCGGCCTTTTGAACGTCTTTTCTCCTCCTGCGTCATAACCAGTCTACGAAGCACTGTGCACACAGCTTCCACCAACATTAACATTAATGGTCTCCCACTACGCTACTACAATTTCTTCCCCTTCAGTGTTTCCGCCCACGCAATCAGCCGAAAGTTTCCGCTCTGATGGGTGCCTGGACGCACGTGCGCAACGGTAGTTTTGTTCCTTGGCCGAGAGCGCTGACCTCGCTGGCCACCCGCCGCAATAGGGCACTTTTCACATTTTTAGGGGGGTATTTAAGGTCGCATCAACATCTAGGTCGTTAGCAACCACTTTTGGAGTAAACGGTACGGTAACTATGAAGATGAAACGATATGGTGATGATAAGGGGTGAAAGGAAGAACACAATACAACCATGCCCTAGACGCGACTGGAACCCGCTAGCCTTTGGTCCGAGATCGCTACGACACTTCTGCCTTAGCGATCTCGGCCACCGGATCTTCACTTTTGTTTCAACTCGCTGCCTCGCGCACGTACTGTCACGCACGAACCACTAAGCTGAAAGGCAACGACAACTAGTAGAAATGTCTAGCAATGGGGCGTTTACTGGTTTGTCACATGACGTACTGAGTGAAATGTTAGCCTCTCGCTAAAAAAACTCAGGGAAAAGATTGAAGGTATAGAAATGGATTTCTTGAGAAGAGCCTCAAGACATTCAGACTTGCACATACGATCAATGAAGAAACAAGAGTAAGAACTGCCACGTTCAACACTATTCTTCACCATGTTGAAAGCAAACAGTTAACGTGATACCTGTATGGTCATATCCATAGAATGGGAGAGGATTGATTGATTGGTTTTTTCGTGTTTTCGGGAGCGTCAACTGCTATGGTCATTATTCCCGTTAGTGTAGTGCATGTTTTTCCCGAGAGATGGCGGTGATCTTCCCCCGCTGGATGGCGAGATCCGGCGCCGACCTATTGTCGGCTCCCGGAATATGTGGTAGTGTAGTGCACGTTAGTGTAAGTGTGTGTGTAAGAGGAGAGGATAGGACAAGGAAGAGGAAGGACAGATCGCGCGCGGTCCGTGGCCCGTTTGTTAGGGCGGCATTCGCCTGGTGTTGATCGGAGAAACCACGGAAAACTACCGATCAGAGCAGCCGGCCGCTGGAATTCTCTTCGACACAGCGACTGAATTCGACCTAGCTGAAAAGCTAGTGTCGAAAATTCTGCCACCGTCAGGACTCGAACCTAGGACCTCCCGGTCAGAATGGGAGAGGAAAGCATAGTGATAGCGAAATGTAGTTTTCATTCCCAGCCTGTGAGTTGGAGAAAGAGGGGAAGATTACGGTTCACTTGATTCAGAGAATTGAAAGAGCAATGTCTGAGAGGAGCGTGAATCGGAAATAGGATTAGGACGCTGTGAAGGCTGAATTGGAGGATGCGACAGAAGCGGTAGAACTCGTTTTACAAACATGACGGAGTTTCTAGGGATTTCACAATAAGAGAGTGAGTGAATATTTAGTTGTTTCCGGGCGAGACAACTACTTTCTTCATTAGTCCCGTTAGGGTGGAATATTTACAAATATTGATTTAGAATATAATATGTTTATCTTGAAAGGTTCGCTTCCCACGCTGGAACGTGAGATAACGCGCCGACCTGCATGTCGGCATGCGGGTTTTCCTCTACCTGGTGACTCCCATAGTGGCTCCATCCAGCCTGAGGAAGTCTATCCTCCTAACATGTGTGGTTGTGTAGCGCACGTACGGTTGTGTAAGGTGGACGAGGTCGAAGAAGGAAAGATCGCGTGCGATCCGTACTGCGTTTGTTAACGTGCCGCTCCGCGCCTGGAATTGATCGGAGAAATCTTAGATGACTACTGAACAGGGCAGCTCGCCATTGGAATCCTCCAGACAGAGATTGAATTCGACTCAGTTAGGTAGCTACTATCGAAATCTCGCCATGGTCGGAGCTTGAACCCTCAGGTCCAGGGATTTTATCGAGAAATGCAGAATGCGATTGCATTCTGCATCCCATGTTCAAGTGAAGTAAATTTCTATTACATCATACCGAGACTGTTGATCAATTGTTTTTATGGTTTTTTATTTTTCTATATCTGACAACTGACATTTTGGGCGAAATTAGAATTATTGATTCTAAGTGGAATAAGTAGTAGCTCTTTTTTATCTCATTTTTAAGAATGTTCCTTGCATTATGTCTTTCCATTTTGCAAATTTCAAGAATAAACAAAAAATGACAATAAATTCATTTGTCTCGCACAGATGTAATGTAGATGGTAGACGCAAATTGATTTTTTCTCTGTGACTTGAAATGTCAGTTAATATTAATTACGTCTGAACGCCTCAACTGTAATTTTTAAAACGTATATTCATTAACATTATTAACGGAAGAGAAGGCCGTAAGGCCTGAGCCTCGCCACAAATAAAGACAATTTTACTATTATTTTATTATTATTATTATTATTATTATTATTATTATTATTATTATTATTATATGTCTGCTTGTATGAGATCTTACGCGTCAAATTAACAATTGTGCTTAAATACTTTATATTGAATTGGGGATTGATATGGGAAATATTTTAGAAGGTTCTTCGCAGTTACTTTCAAGAATATTTTGACTTAATGATTGATTTCAATTCCTTTTTTCCAAGTCTTCAGATATATTTTTATTCATATAAAGTCAATTATAAGATTACGATATTATCAGATGCAACTACAAGAAAATATTTATTGAGACTAAATTTATTGTGAATTTTACATCTTGTAATAATTTCGTTTAATTGAACAGGAGTTGCGACTTCGCTACACTAAGTCGAGTTTAAAATGTGGATAATTTTATATCTGTTTATTTATCACGTCCTTTTTACAATATGTTATATCCCTGTCACTGAGCTAATTCTTTTACGTTCGGGTAAATACTGTTTGTTTTTATAATTTACTCTTATATTATTCCCTTACCCGGAACTTGATTCATATCGTAATGAATTCTTTCAAGCCGTTTGATATCCAATAATTCCGTAAACATGATAGGTTTGTTCGTTACTGTTTTCATCTGTCGATAATGTTATGGTTTCGTGAAATATGGTCCTGTCCTTTGTCTCACTTTACAAGAGAACAAAGAAAGAAAATGACCGTAAATTTTAATACGTTAAACCTGTTTTTCACCATCTATAAACTGAAACTGGGTGAGTACAGAACACAAAGCGTCGGCATACGCTGGGAATTCTGTAGCTCCGTTGTTTGCGAGTCCATCGATACTTCCCCGACGGCTAATAAATGTTGCAACGTAACGGTGCAAATGGCGCCACGTTGGCCAAAAATCGCAATGAATGCATTGGAGGACATTATTTCCTGTTAAATGCTAAATTGCATACACACCGTAATATTCTGTCCTAAATCGTGACCTGTTCACAAAACATGTCTCTAACAGTGGTTCGCGAATGACGTCCATTATGTTTTAAATCCGGTAACAGAGTTTTACTACATCCGTTTCACCTGGGGAATATTTGTATGAGTATTGATTTTGGAAAAAAATCGAATGGTTTCCGGAAGTTGTTAACAACAGCCTCCGAAAGCTGTGTATCTACTTGTCACATATTAATGAAGCATACTCGTTGAATTAATGAAGTAAGGGTCACAAAGATCGATTAATCTAACAATATCATTTCAATTGCGAACATAATACTCGTTTTGAAACTTCAGCCGTAAAAAACAATGAACGCCTGTGAATTAATGTGACAGCATCAAACAACGAAACTGAAAACTATTCCTGTCCTTGTTTTATATTGGTTTGTTGGATGATAGTAATAAGGTACATTAAGTAAGACCACACTTATTTAATAAACGCGTGTTTTCAATCAACATTTCTCAATCACTTCAACCGACAATACGTCTCTACTAGCCATAGTAATTTAGTAAAGAATATTTTCTAAGTTTTCTAGTTTTTTCAATTTGTTCGTTTCTTTTCTAGGGACTATTATCTATTTTCATGTTGTTGAATCTATTTTCATAACGCGCTGTCTCAATCATATCTTTATTTATTTTTGCAATTTTGAAAGAAGCTACGCGAGTGAAATATTGATAATTAGAAATTTAAAAATAATAGCAATAAATTATAATTTATTTTTTTTATTTCTCTTCATGTATATCTTAAAACAAAATTATTACTCCATGTATAATTTTCCATTTTAAAACATCGCAATCATTCAGGCAAAAATTAATGTTAGTTGTGAAATTTTAATTTGCTCTTCAGCTGTATTGTATTATTTACCTATCACTAACTAGCTGTGCATTTCTGTTGCAGACAACTCCTGGCCCCCAACCTTATGCAAAAGCACTTCCTCGCTAGCGGAGCAGAGCAGGTCTCTAAACAGGTAAGATTCGCTCTTTCACTCGAAGGAAGGAAGTAGTGCTTTAATCTTGTTATTTTCTGCTAGGATGTGAGTAAAAGATGAATTCTATTATTTATGTAAAAATTAATAGCCAGAACGTTTACGAGCTGATTCATTAAAATTACGTCAAATTATTTTGTAATTATTGGGTATATAAAATGTAGTTTAAAGAGGATTTTGTAATTCCTAAATATGAATATTATAACATTTAAAAATTTAATTTTTCTGAGTATTTACAATATGAATTAGAGAATTCCTAATATACTGCTAATAATTCACATAAAACACTTAACAAAACTTCAAATGGTATGGTCCTACAAGCCGCAAAAGATATTTTCGCTTGTAGTATTACTGTCTTTTAAAACACCAAAAGGCAGATGATACAAGTCATTGAAAAATAAACACTTTTATGTGCCTGTAACACACAAAAATGTCGATGTTTAGCAATGAGTGCTTCATTTTCTTCAATCATTAAACTTAGTGACATTTATAAGAGTGTGGTATCTTGACACTCATAGAAGTGAAACGTAAACATTTATAAATGTTGTGTATTCCATTATCGAGGAATAGGTCGGAAATGTTTGAGTAAAATGCCCAATAGGTGGATGTCCACATGGAACAGGTGGCCTCATGCGTTAAACGTAACGCAGTTCTCAACATCATCACCAAACCACATTCAGTTACCTCCGGCTTCCCTGTTACATACTCTGTTCACAACCGTGCTCTCTGGAATTTACGCGCCCGTCTCTTCACTTTCCCACTGACAACGCGCCTCTTCGCACAATCCGCTCACTGCTGCTCATCCAACCCTGTTCTACTCTCACTCTCTACTTGCTCTATTCTGGTTCCTTGCTAAACCTCCTGTCTGCCCAATCCGTCATCTCTGTTTAATTCTGTCTTTACTTTCCTTTTCTATTGCCGTACGTCAGTTCGTCTTCCAGTAGCTCTGCCGATTGCCTACCATTCTTCGTTTCCCTCCACTCCGTTGTGGCTTGCCAAATCTTTCCCTTGGGAGTTCGTAAATAGTTCGTTTCCGGACGTGTCAACATCTTTGGTCATTAGCCCCAAGATGGCTCAAGAGCATCAACTGATGTCACTGCGGTTCCTCTGACCGTGAGGTCTTACGTTCGAGTCCCGACGGTGGCAGGATTTTCGACTCTAGCTTGTCAGCTAGGTCGAATTCAGTCGCCGTCGGGAGGAGAATTCTAGCAACCGGCTAGTTTTCCGTGGTTTCTCCGATCAATCCCAGGCGAATGCCAGAGCAGTAACCTAATAAACGAGCCACGGACCGTGCGCGATATTTCCTTCCTCTTCCTTGTCCTATCCTCACCCCTTACACACACACACTTACACTAACATGCACTACACCACCACCTACCGCACATGCCGGGAGACCAGTCAGGAGCTTAAAGCTTGTGCCGGCTGTAACTATGTAAGTGGTATGGAGAGAACAAGAATGACGAAAGAAAGATCGCGCCCCGTCCGTGGTTCGATTCTCAGGGTACTGCTCCCGCATTCCCCTAGCATCGATTGGAGAAACCATGGGAAATGAGCAATCAGAGCATCCAGCAGCTCGAATTCTCCATACAGCGGCTGAATGCTACCTAGCTTCATAGCTAGTGTCGATCTATCTCCGAAGGACTCGAATTCTAAGGCTGCCGATTAAAGGCGCTGAATCGTCATCGGATATTTTCAGTGAACCATCTCAACCGGTCTGTCCTAGGCCCTCAGCCGAACCTCTGTTGTCAGTGGGTCCTCCAGCCACTGGCTCTCCGACGCCGTCCCTTCCTGGCGCGAAGCAGGGCGGTCACCGGCCGGCAGCGACAATCCGCCCACCTCCCAGCCTCCGCCTCCACCCGGCCCCGGCCCCAGCCCCCGTCCCCGTCACCGCCACCGCCACCGCCATCGCCACCGCCACCGCCACCGCCCCCGCCACCGCCACCGCCACCGCCACCGCCACCGCCCCCGCCACCGCCACCGCCACCGCCACCGCCACCGCCACCGCCACCGCCACCGCCACCGCCACCGCCACCGCCACCGCCACCGCCACCGCCACCGCCACCGCCACCGCCACCGTCACCGCCACCGTCACCGTCACCGCCACCGCCACCGCCACCGCCACCGCCCCGCCACCGCCACCGCCACCGCCACCGCCACCGCCACCGCCACCGCCACCGCCACCGCCACCGCCACCGCCACCGCCACCGCCACCGCCACCGCCACCGCCACCGCCACCGCCACCGCCACCGACTCCGTCTCCGTCTCCGTCTCCGTCTCCGCCACTGCCACTACCACTGTCACCGCCACTGTCACCGCTTTTGCTACCGCCGCCGCCCCTCCCCCCTACCCCCACCCCTACCTCCGCCCCCACCCCTGCCGCCTCTACCGCCGCCACGGCGACCGCTTCAGCCCGAGCCCGTGTGGGGCTGCCGTCCGCGCATAACTCGATTACGCGGCCGCCGCAGCGCGCCGAGCGCCCAGCGCTCTGATAAATGTAAGCGCCACGCTCCGCTCCCGCCCCGTTTCCCTCCCCGCCCCCGCCTCCACCCCGCCGCCATCCCTCTTCGGTGCGATCGGCCGGCCGGGCAGCCGGCCGGTAGGGTCAGGCGGTGGCTCGGACGCGCTCGAGCAAGGATTTGGGGGCGTGGCTCCAGCAGAGGACAGCGCGAGGAGCAGCGCGCCGATCGCCGGCGAACGCGTTGACAGACGGGGCGGAGGCTACTCGACCCGGGACGCGCCGGGAGGGTTGCGAGCCTCTCAGATTCCTTTCAGGCAGCGAGCCACGTGCAGTGCCAGGGACACTGCAGGTACATCAGGAAGATACCCTGTTGTAAATGTGCGCGTTTTCTATTAGTTTTGTTGTAGCAGTTCTTTGGGGGATTTCACATTGTAATGCAAATGTTCAAGGGTGTTCTCTGTAATCTGAAAGGGAACAATTACTAATTGACAGACGTAAGGCATGTATAACAAATTTCTATTAACAACGTTTCCTAATACCTTCCGCAAAATTCAAATTTCGATGTTAATTCATCCAGCAGTCGTTTCCAAGAGTTATAATATTAATTTTCAAAGTTGTAGACGTAGTTACTGTACCATAACGGTCTTAAATGAGTATAAAATGGTAAAATATTTTGAACTTACATTTTGAAGAGTATTTTGTTTTTTTAATGAAATAATATTCAAGAAAGTACGAAGTATAGTATACTTCGTAGCGATAACGAACTTTTCGTGTGTTTTCTTTATCTATATTTATTTTAAAACTTTATTCAGTGAATGTTTTGGAAAACACCATAAAAGCTCTTGTGGGAGTATTTTTCATGCAAGTTCGAGAAAATATTATTCGCAACTTTCAGCATCAAAATTCGTTATAGTAGCTAGATTCAGCACCATAATTCTGCATTTAATAAAGCTGTTGTAGGCTATTAAATAATCGTATTCGTGTTTGTATTCATATACGTCTTATCAAATGTCAATACGTCTTATCAATGATCTACCCAATTGGTAGTTATCCTTTAATTGCTGTTTCTTGGAATAGATTATATCTTCAAATTCATTAGCAAATATGAACTTACAAAAATAATACGTATAAAAATCTAATGGAAGGTGCACAAATGCAAGAATATCTCACATCATACGGGCAAATTCCAATTTTAACATTCAAATTCTCATTTTCCCTTAACGGCGACAAACACCTTCGACTCCTGCCGCGCAAAGACAGACAACGGCGCCGTCTGGAGGCTGCAAAGCGCTCGTCACATCGCAATCAGCGCTCGACACGTGCGCCAAACACATTAATTATCGCCTTCGATGAGAGGAACATGCCCCAGCGTTTTATGTCCCAATATTTGTCCCTACTGTTTAATACCCATTATTAACATCGAAATCATCTCGTCGCCACTAATTAAGGCCCGTCGACGACTACGATGACGTAGGCGCGGGGCGGGGCGGGGTGGGGAGTGCTGTGGCTGGTTGGGACGGGCGAGCGGGCGGGGGGGGGGGAGGGCGGCGGAACGGGGCGGGGCGGTGGCGTCTTCGGGACCCTGCGGAACGCCCGGCAGCCGGAACGAAAAACAGCGCGCCTTTGACAAAGAACTTGGCAAACAAGCTAAGTTGCGCGACGGCGAGGCCGTGCGGGGGATGCGGGTGTGGGGTAGGAAAGGATCCTGATGGGAGGGGAAAGGGAGAGGCGAAGGAGAGAGGCGTAAGTGGTGTGAATCGAGGACTATGATGTCCAAGTGTGAGGGTGGTCGCGTCGCCTGTGCGGAGTCGTCTGGTGGGAAGGGCCTTCGCGAAACTGGAAGAGATTCGGAGTTTGTGCATCTCAGTTGAGGCGGGGCTGATTTAAGCATTTCCTTTCGCTCGGGATGATATTGAAAGGCATCCGATCGCGGAATCAGCATACAAAGTAAAGTATTAATGTGTCTTAGTCTTAATGCGCACAAACCTTCAATGTCCTACATGTGTAAGTAATAAATAACTAATGAACGAATTGACAAAGAACAAGTAAAAAAGTTTTAACAATTCCAAAAGAAATAAAATGCATTTATTAGATACATCAATTTACATCCATTTTTATCTCAGATTTGAATGTATATCAATAGTTAAATTTTAATAGTAAAAGGATCTGAGGGTAGTATTTGAATTGATTGTAATAAACAGCAATGTTTCGGTCAAACTATTCGATAAAGCTCTTTCTGATTCACGGCTAAACTTTGAAATGCATCTACTTCTATTTGAAGAACCTACTCCTTTTTGCCTTTACTACTTGATGTATAGAGTGTAATTAGAATTTAGTTCGCGAACTGAACTATTTTCTAATCTCCTCTTCAAGATGATTCCGTAAACTCTCTACTATCAATCATATAGATATGATAGCGTAGAATTACCTCATTTTTTGATAATATAAAGGATTTGTTTTTCCGTTGTTCTTTTACTTTCGTGCAATTTATTGTAAAATTTGTATTTTTAATATATTCTTCATAACAATGATTTTTAGCACAATCATTTCCATGAACATAGTAACATTTTCATTTACAATATATTTCTTATTATTCAAACTTTTTTCTTGTAGCTCTTTTGTCAAGGGCGATACTGTTGCAGAGAACTTAAATTTTAATAACAAATATCTCCTTTCTTACAATTTCATAAAGAAGTTTTGATGTCCATCTCCTTTCAGAAACTTGCCGGATCTCTGGCATACATTTCTTCTCCTCCTTAGTTTCATATGGGTACGCAGTTTGCACCCGCATTTCCAGGAAACTCAATTTTCTCCTCTGTTTCCAGAAGTATGATAACATCACATTAAATTCTCGTGTGCGAGATGAATAGAACGTTGCGATGAGTCACAATCTTAACTAGTTTTCTAGTATCCAAAAGCCACTCCAGGTTTATGTTCCATTAGAATTTTCTTGGTACGTAAAACTCTTGAACTTTCCTTCTGATAATTCTGCAATCTAGTTTAATATATTTCGTTGAATGTTTGTAGCTAAATTCGTTTGTTCTCCAATATTTAATATATATTTTTAAAAGAGTCATAATACCATTCCGAGAAATAAAAAGTTAATTTTAGGAGATAAAAGTTTAGTTTCAAAAAGAGGTCCCTCAAAACTGTTCATTTCCTCCTTACGTGGCTTCACGCCGAAATACATTAATACAATGTTCTCTACTAAAATTGATTAGACAAATATTAAACAGAAAGAACACATTTCAAATGTACTCATATTTTATGTAAGAACGCATTTTACAAAATGTAAGCTAATTTCAAGAAGCGATGATAATTAAAATAAAAACACATTTACAAGTTTGGAAATTTAAAACAAAATTTAAATGTATTATTATATAAAAATGTCTTAAATTAATTATTATTTAATGATAATTCAAAATTGCTTTATTCATTTTTAACATTTAGTTGAAAACATTCATGTCGGTGCCTGCTTGAAATATGAATATCACAATTCTTCATGCATTCGCATCATTTTGCATTCTTTATATTAAGCAACATCGATGAAAAACAAACTTTAGTCCCTGGCAAAAAAAAACAACAACAGAAAAACATCTTGAAAACACAGCCCGATGCATTCTTAAAACGAATAACAGAAATAACATTTTCCTCATCCGGAGGGAAAAAACGTCAAATCCTTTAGCAACCCCTTCCCTTATTTATCAGGCGGTGATTGGGAGGTTGGCAATCCGTGGAGCGGCGTCTCTCGCCCGAGCAGAGGCTGCGAATCGCGTCCGCCTCGGCGCCACCGTCGCCTCTCGACGCGACGCGGACGCTGCCACGCGCAGCGTCCACCGATCTGCCTTTCGTATCGACGTAATTCGTAGTCGCAACATTAAACAACAAATTACAACGTGATTGTTTCCGTTCGGGCGGCGTGCGCTTGCCCCCTCCCCGTCCCCCTTCCGCCGGCTCGCCGCGCGCCGAGGCGATCGCCCGCTCGTTCATTCGCTGGCTGGCTGGCGTCGGGCGACGCACCGGTTCGCTCGGATGGAAAGCACCCGCGCGGAGTTGGGAGCGTCGAGTGCGACCGCGCCGCCGCCTCGGCCGCAGATCCCCAGCCACGCCCCTCCGCTTCCCCACTGCTGCCGACGCGACGCCAGGTGACGACCTCGCCGAAGCCCCTGCTGAAGTGCCGCAACCTTTCGCCTCCCTGCACGCCTCCCCCCCAGGCCCGCCCAGGACACCCGTCCCAGACACCCTCCCGCACCCCGCCCAGCACACCCTCCCAGCCACCCGTCCCAGCACACGCGTCCCAGCACACGCGCCCCGCACCCGCGCCCCCGCACACGCGTCCCAGCACACCGTCCCAGCACACCCGTCCCAGCACACCCGTCCCAGCACACCCGTCCCAGCACACCCGTCCCAGCACACCCGTCCCAGCACACCCGTCCCAGCACACGCGTCTCAGCACACCCGCCCCAGCACACCCGTCCCAGCACCTGATCCCACACTCGGCACTTGTACCTATCTTCTCATCCATCTGCTCAGCTCTGAGCATCCATCCATACAGTCGCTGCCGAAATCTAACCCACTTCGCACCCGCTTCTCGATCTCCGCGAGATTTTTAGATAAACAGCTAAAGAAAACGGATTCATGAAACACGTGTACCGTAATCTATAATAGTTTTGATTCAAATAGTCACGCGTGTGAAGGTAGTTGGGATAAGTTATCTAAGAAAAAATCATGAATATGAAAGACTAAATAGACACTCTTTGCTCGCGCATTTTCAAGTCAACAACGAGATTCAGGCCTTCGGCCTCCATAATTAAAATAAGTCCAGCCAACACATTTCCAATTTTTTACTAAAATACAGATTCAACGTATTATGACACTTCTTTCGCGTAACTTTGACTACGATATTTCCACTTAATTAAACACATTTCAAACAAACATTTCAAATGTGTTGTATTTATCCATATACACTTTAAATGCCTGACGGAAAAAGCTTACTGCTGCCCCATCCTCCGTCCTCTCCATGAACTGCGCCACCGTCCACCCTCGTCTAGTCCCCGCCTTCCAGACGTCCCCGGTCTCTGCGCAGCCTACGCCACCCGCAGGCCGGCCATTGTCCTGCGGTCGTCGCACCCGTACATGGTGCCGAAGCCGCTGCGCCTGACCGGTTCGCAATAGCTACCAACGTAGCTGACGTAACTGTTATTGTCACAGGCACCGCAAACGCCACCTCTGCCGTATAATCATTCATCTGTGACCATTGCTACCACCACAACTGCCACAATAAACCACTATAACCATTCGCTATTGGCATCACTACTACCGTCATCACCATTAGCTTTGAAATCACTGGTGTTGATATATTTTGATATATCATGTGTCGATCGATTTGATCAGGATATTTTTTCATTTCTTAATTTTTCTTTACTTCTTTGTTACCAGTCAAGGACTTTTTGCCTCTCTTTTAACTCTTGATTTATTTGTGTCTGCCCTATCTGCCCTTCATTTCTTGGGTACAACTTCAACCTGGGGCTGCCGTTGCCGCGTATCATTATCAGATCACCTGACACAGCTACCGCCGTGCAATCTCCGCGAATTCCATTAATTGTATTTTCATTCCTGCCACCAATACGATAAACCTCCCTAGCCGTCAGCTTCAGTAGATAGTCCACATCTACATCTCAACACCTTTCATCATCATCTTCTTCGCTAAGCTAAAACCACTACAATCGCTACACTTTCTTTACAACCGTAACCAACTCTACGTCCACTATCACTTCCACCGCAATTACTTGCAGCAGTGAGTACTTCGTTCATGAGCTTTCCAGTTCTCAATCCAACTTCGATTCGCTTCCCTTCTCTCCCACCCTCCATCCGCCGCCCCCGCAACCCGCTCGGCCGCAGTGGTCTGCGCCAATAGAAAGCGCTCCGTCGCCGTTTCAGTGAAGCTGTGCGGTGCAGTTGGCCGGAAGGCAAACACCGGTGCTGCACTTCAACCGGCTGCGGGCGCTGGGAACGTTACTGCTTGTTGCAAAGCGTTGGCGCAAACTGCATCGCTATTCCTGACAGTCATGCCAGACGCTCTAATTCTACAAATGTAGGATTGTTTTATTTTTCCAGCACCGTATGTACTCTTGTAAACTTGTGTTAATAGTCTTCGTAATACGGTAAATTTAGATTGAGTAATTAATGCAAATTTTTAACACTTTTTAGCTCTTTCGATGTTTTGATTTCCAAAGTTTACTGGTGCAGAACTTTGAGTTTGTTTAATTATACCGGAAAAGTATATTATTTTATGTTATTCGAGGAATACTTTTCCCCTAAGAGTTAATTGAATATCATCCAAATAATTCAGTGTTTTCCAAAATATTTTATCTGTACCAGTTCAATTATTACATAAATGAAAGTTCCTCCCCTCTTTAATAATTGAAGAAATTGTATTTCTATTTTTTAAATGAAAATGCTTCTTTATTAACGCGTTGTTTTTTTAGTTCGCTAATTTTCTTTTCACTGTCTGTGTTCTAAGAGAAATGTTCACAAAACAACTTTTATCTGTGCGTCTTTCAAGCAAAACATTAGGTAGAGTTTTTGCAATTGAGTAGACTACAAAAATTTTAACAGATGAATAATCCGACAGTTGGTTGTTAGGCATGTAGGTGGACAATGGCAGAGCAATTTACAATAAATAAAGTTTCAGTTCGAAGGTCTTCCAAATCATAATTATAATTTGAATATATCTGTAAAACGTGTACAATATTGAAACGCGTGCTTCACAAAATGAGACTGCTCCATTCCATTCTTCAGTACATTTCTCCCCCGCTCATGAGCTCACATGATGGACAACCCTTTTGCACTCGTGATTTGCGAGGTGACGTTGCGATCCGTTCGCTCTGGGTCAATTGAAGCGATTGCGCTGAATCAGATTTTACTAGCGCTGTGATCGGGACACTTTGCATGAGAAATTATTTTACATAACTCCGACACTCAGGCTTGCATAACGCATGACTGACGTACTGTGACGTGATCTCCTTGCTCTCTTTCGACAATTCCCCCTTCCGCACCTTGTCTCACTTAGTATATGTAAAAACATATTAAGAATTATTTTCAAAGTATTTTTAAATAAATTATGTGAAGTTACAATTTAATCTGCATGTACTTAAAATTAGTGTATCTGAAATTAATAGAGACTATAGTAGCCTGCATTACCCAAAATGCTACTGAGCAAAATCACACAAAATGTTTTTCCACGACGTTCACACGCTTCTCAAAAGCAATAAACGCAGCAGCGTGCGATCGATTATCTAACAAAACTATCAACACATATCGTGTGTTCGGGGGCTGCATAGTTTTCTTTCAGTTTCAGCGCGCATTGTAAATTAGTAATACAGCTAGATACCTTTCACTCCGTCGTTCTCCTGGGCACACAGGAACAACCTCGTGAACAGACTTGCTCGGATCTGTAACGGTGTCCGGCCCAGAGTGTGAAGGGGTTCGCTTCGTTGCATGGGCTGCGGAGTGGGAGGGGCAAGCGGCCTGAAGAAGGTCGGTGTGGGCGTGGTGGGGCGGGGACTCTGGCGCCAGCGCACGGACGCGTTTTTGCACGGCGCCGGGGCCGCAGGTGAATGTGTAATCATCGCGTGTTGAATACGGGCCAATCAGCTGCTGATTGCACGCCGCGGGTCAGCGCTCACTCGCTCGCCCCATCTGCCCTTCCGGGCCGCCCTTTCCCTTCCAGCAACACCCCCCCCACCGCCAACCTCTTCCATTGGACACCCAAACGCCGCCTACTAACCATTTTCTCCTTCTCCCGAACTACCTCCTCCCTACATGCCCACCGCCCCACACCGCACCGCCCCACACCGTCACCGCCCCACACCGTCACCGCCCCACACCGTCACCGCCCCACACCGTCACCGCCCACACCGTCACCGCCCCACACCGTCACCGCCCACACCGTCACCGACCCACACCGTCACCGCCCCACTCCGTCACCGCCCACACCGTCACCGCCCCACACCGTCACCACCCTCACGCCCCAGTCACCGCGCCCCAACCGTCACCGCCCCACACCGTCACCGCCCCACACCGTCACCGCCCCACACCGTCACCGCCCCACACCGTCACCGCCCCCACACCGTCACCGCCCCACACCGTCACCGCCCACACCGTCACCGCCCCACACCGTCACCGACCCACACCGTCACCGACCCACACCGTCACCCCCCACACCGTCACCGCCCCACACCGTCACCGCCCCACACCGTCACCGCCCCACACCGTCACCGCCCCACACCGTCACCGCCCCACACCGTCACCGCCCCACTCCGTCACACCCCGCACAATCACCCCCCACACCATCGCCATCGCCATCACCATCACCATCACCGCCCCGCACCGTCATTGCCCCTAACCAAATTCATTTTTATGCAGATTCATATGAAGTTTCAACCAATTAGATATTATGTTTGATTTTTCTGAAAAAGAATCTTGTAGAGTTTGTATACGTAAACATTGTAGTTTCTATAAATATAAATTCAATCAATTCATGAATTCTTAATTTAACTTTCTTTTCAATTCATCTGCCTGGTGGTTTGACGAATGCTAAAATAAAATTTGAATAGGATTGGTTTGAATTCGAATAGGATTTGACCCACGCAAGTAAAATTAGCGGGAATACGCAACATTCCAAAGCTTTGCCTCCTCTATAATAGGGGTAAATATGAACATCTTTTATTAGAATTTTTTTCAATTTCTTAAACTTGTAAATAATACATATTCCCTTTAAGTTACACATTGAGAGCAAAAACAATGTCCTTTCCATCTTTAGTAGACACTTTTCACTATTCTCTAATACTTCCAGGATTGGGTTTATTAAAAAACCCTTGTTCACATTTATGATATTTACATATGTTACATTTTATATGTATATACTTACATTTTATACTACAATGTTAGTGGAACACAAAAACGTAAAACACTTGACGGTTTTTCCACCGTCTTCCATACCGGCAATCGTGCCTTGTAAGGGCAATGGCCTTATTTTGGTCGCCTACCTTATGTCCATAGTTACTACTGAAATGAATCATAAGTACGGATTTTACGAACGATAGTCGAGATCTTATTGGTGCGATGATTCCAATAGGATTCCAATGATGAGATGCGGTTATTCCAAGATGGCGTATTTGAAGTCAACGTGTTAGTAATTTCTATTTGTTAGTTTGAGCGTTTTGTGAGTGACATTTTAATAGAACGATGATTATTTAAATTCAATTAGTATGCCCTAGAGCATCGATTTTATTCAGAGCTTGCTAACTTTTCTCCAGTTCAAAAACTCCATCCGGTTTGGAAAAAAACACGTAAAAATATTGAAAACCCATTTAAATATTTTAACGGTTTTTTATCTGAAAAATAAAAAAAAACTCACAATTTTATATATTGTAATATTGATTGAAAATTCAAATTTAATCACATACAAACATAAGCATACAAACAAATACTAAAATCAACCCAGGTTCAAAATAAAGGAATCTAACAAACATATTTGACTGATAAATAAACTAACGTTAAAATATTTATACAAACTTCATTTTCTAGTATCAACAACTCCAATTTCATCACAACAAACGCACAGAAATTGAAAGACATCACATATACCGATAAAATGCGAAACACTGACACGGGTGAAGCTAGTTATTTATTTAAAAGTAAATTAATTGTATCGCCCCTTCCCTTCACTTTTCGATATATTTACGAGGGCAAGACACAAATATCTAAAGGTAGTCATCAACGTACAGAAAATCCTCAGGGAAAAGCCTCCGCCATTTCCTTCGGTATTTCTTCTACCGAACCCGTGGAGGGGGTTTTCCTGAAGAAAATCCTCCATGAAAATGATTTAATGATTTTTTTAGTTCGTTAGTTCTGTCCTTTTTTATTTCGATCATGATAATTTTTAAAACTAACTTTAAAACCACAAGCGAAGTTCCTTGTCACGCATTTGGTTGAATTCTATTAAAAATTTGCAAGACATGACTGATGACATGAAATTCTCAAGATCGACTCAACACCGCACTCGTGATCAAGAGATCGCGAAAATTCGGCCTCATGTCCAGGCTCTCGCCTCCAAGGAAACCGCCATACTCGTCGGGAAGTTCCTGAAGGCTTCACCTGAACAGTACATGCCTTGAGGAAATCCTGTCCAAATATGGGGACATTTACTCAATTCCTATAATTTATTACAAAAGTACAAAATGTATAATGAGATCATTTTTAGTAGCTTGTCATCTTGTTTTTCAGCGTAGTTGGTCCATTATAGCACAAGCTTTTCTGATAAATCCCCTCAGATAAAAGGTTTTTCGATTGAGCAGCAAGACTCAATTGCTCCACTTTCTTCGCCTGTACACTGGGGGAGAATATATGACCTCTCAAAGCATCTTAAATCTGACCAAACATATGACAATCAGATGTGACTTCATCGGAATTGTACACAGGATGCAGAGCTATAGGAATATCTCGATATAAAGATTTTGAAGGACCCGAATACTGTTGGCGGCCGTATGTGGAGGCACGTTGTTATACAACAAAAGAACGTCATTCGACAATCGATCTCGACGTTCCCCTTGCAGAACCATGATTATGTGTATATGGTTTATCTTTTCATCACTCGATGGTTCAGAATCAGGGCATGGATTTGCTTAATGTTGGGAACTGTAGTAGATGAGCCATCTTGCAATTTCCATATTCTGCACGCTTGTTTGATTGGTCTTGAACGGGTCAATTCACTGGGAAACACTTCGCCGAGATAAAGCATTATGCTGAAGGTTGAAGTGACAACGCTGAAACTTCCCAGAAGCGAATCATCTTACACACGTTTAAAACAAAATGGAGAATCTTATTGACGTTCCTTCGTAGTTGCAACTTCCATCTCAATGGTATTTTGGCACAATTAGTTTTCAAACCAAGCCAATCAAAATGCACCTCTCTAGCTTTTCTTATCAACATTTTTAATTAGAGAAGTAAGCATTTTCTTGACGCTCACATAACCATTACAGTTTGAAGTTATTGTTTGACATTGCACATAATAAAAGAAACCATGTAAAAAAGTGGAAATCTTTATGCCCCTCTGCCGGAAATTTGAAGCAAAATAATATTTGATAGTTCTACTGATCTCAAACAGTTCTCGTGCTTGCACGAGCACGATTTAAAATATCTCTTCAACGTCTTAGATACGATGTTAAAAAAGCGCAGGATCCTAGATAGTTTCTAGAAGAGAAGCGGGAGGCGCTGCAGTGAACATCGGCGTAGACGCAGAGGATTACGGCGCGCTGTAACGAGGCGGAAGATGAGAACGGGTGGGAGAAGTAGGGAACGGAGTGGGAAGGGGTGGGGGAGGGGAAAGGGGATGGAATGGAAGCAGCCGACGTCTGTTCATCAGAGCGCGACTTATTTAAAGATAATATGTGGGGGAACAACTCGCTCTAACTAGCGGGGGAATCAAAATAAACGCTGCGCCAGCGGAGGATGAACAGCGGGGTCGCGCTGGCTCTCTGCGCTCTGGGACTTCAGCCGCTGCCGTCTGTCTATGAAGTGAGGATGGTATTTCTCGTTCACATACCGATGTGAACACGACTCGATAAATCAGAACTCGATGGCTCGGAACTCGGTAACTCATCTATTCATTCACATTGTCGATATAGTCCTATTATATCGATATTTGATAAATAGGTCCTCACGTTACATTAATTTTAAAAAATTAAATCCATGCTGTGAAATTATTTGCCCACTTAAATCTGTAATGACCCGTATTTGTAGATGTAAGGGCCATCACTGTTTGTCTTCTTCTTTGCACTGCTATGTATTGCCGATTCATTCATACTGCCCATATAATATCCTAATATATCTAAGTTATTTGATGAATACTTTCTCGCTTTACATTAATTTTTAAAAATTCCATCTATGCTGTGAAATTATTTGCTCACTTTTTTATGGGTAATGACCCGTATTTGTAGCTGTAAGGGCCATAATTCACTTTTTATGTTCTTTGCACTGATATGTAGCGACATATTTTCCTGTTTTGATTTTTTAGAATATGCTCATTGTGACTCTTAAACAAAATTTAAAACAGTGAAATTGTTTAAAAATATATTGTTTAATTCTAATTACCGTTTATTTACAATTTAATATTTGTTTGATATCCTACATCTCTTCTATATTTAAAAAAGGGGACAAACAATCATGTGTGAATTAGAGGGGAATAAGTGTCATACCGTCAACAGCAAGATTGTTTTCTAGTATTCTAAGTAAAAAAAAATCGAAGAAGATAAACCTATATTGAGTGAAGAACAGAGTGGTTTTAGACGAGGACGATCATGCCTAGATAACATCCACTGTATCAGAAAAGTTATAGAGAATCATAAAAGCAGAAATATGAATATCTATGTAACCTTTATAGACCTCCAGAAAGCATACGATAGTGTTCCAAGAAAAAAGATATGGGAAGCAATGAGAAAGGTTGATATAAAAGAAAAGTGGATCAATCTGGTTAAAAAACTTTACAAAAACACCAAAGCCCAAATAAAAATTGAAGATAAGTTAACGGGAAGCTTTCTGATAAACAAGGGTTTAAAACAAGGATGTGGGTTATCTCCCATTTTGTTCAGTATCTACCTAGAACAAGTCCTCTATAACTGGTACAGAAAATGTTCATGCAAGGGAATAAAATCGGAGATGACACCTTTCACTCTTCATTTGCTGACGACCAGGTAATCTTTGCCCAAGATGAAGAGGATATGGTGTACATGCTAAGAAAGCTAATAGAAGAATATAATAAATGGGAATTGGAAATAAATTTTAATAAAACCGAATGTATGTGCATTGGACAAGGAAGAACAGATATAGACGTGAATGGTAACAAAATTAAAAGCTGTAACACATTCAAATATCTTGGATCTTTAATAAACAACTCGGTACATAGCTGAGATATAAACTCGAAAATAATTATGGGGAAGAAAGCAACCAAAGCTTTACACAGCATATTATGGAATAACAATATCCGCCAAGATGTCAAAAGAAGGATGTGTAGTAGAAAATATAGTACTATATGGAGCGGAAATGTGGCCACAAACACAAAAAAAAGAGATAACATAGGACAGTGGAAATGGACTACATGAGACGATGCCTACTACTTACTCGCAAGGATAGAGTGCGAAATGAAGAAATATGGAGAAGGATGAATATAATTTGTTCTATTAAGAAGACCTTGGAAAATAGAGCACTACAGTGGTATGGACATGTTCAGAGAATGTCAGAAAACAGATGGCCACACAAGATCTTAAAATGGCAACCACCTGAGAGGCGAAAAAGAGGAAGACCAGTTTTAGAATGGGAAAAATACATCCAAGAAGCTATGAAGGATAGAGGCCTCAAACCACGAGATTGGGAGGATCGAGAGTTGTGGAGGGTGAAAACGGCAAGCTCCTAAGGGGAAAATGCCGAAGAAGAATATTTGTTTTTTCACCAAGAAAGTTATAATCTCCAAATGATCTTAAAACGAAGTAAACTGTGTGAGTGTATCTGACGATAACATCCGATGTGCTGGATATCGCTCAACTCTACTGTGGGAATTATTTATAAAGATTTAAGTTTATGCAGTGAAGTTGAAATAATGTTTTGTGTACAACATTATACTCCTAAAATAACGCGGCGGTGAACAACGGGGGTCGCTTGCGTTTTGCGCTTAGGGACTTCAGTCGCTACCGTCTGTCTATGAAGTCAGGAGGATGGAGTGAGTATGATTTCTCATTCACAAGTCAATGTAAACACGACTCGATAAATCTGAACTCGGTAACTCGAAACTGGGTAACTCGATAAATCGAACGTCTATTCATTCATAATGCCGATATATTGACGTAATATATCGATATTTGATAAATACTTCACTTTAAATTAATTTTAAAAAATTAAATTAATAATTTTAAGTCAACGCTCTTCCTACTCCTCTGTTTAATTAAGGCGTTGCTATTTTGTATGTATGCTAACTTGGCAACCAGCGCGATTTTCTATACATCAATTTTTTAAAAAATCTGCGAAGAAAGCTTTCTCAAACATTCAGAAAGTATATCAGAAGGTATAGATTAAAAAAGGGGAGTTTAAAGGAATAAAATCCTAAATAATTCTTGTTCATGGCAATCAGGTAAACATGATTAACGAAGACGTGGTTCTTCTACGAGATACTATTGTATTTAAAAAAATTATACTTTTAAAAATGTCGATGATAACTTTTTAGTTTTTGAAATTGAAACCAAGCTGCGGCATTGATTAATTATATTTCGAAATAGCTATCCATAAACTCTGTCAACACTTTTGCCTGGGATAACTTGTTGTATAGGGATTCTTCCTTAGAAGCATTTTAAAACATGATCTCTTTTTTTGGGGGATATTTTGGGAAAATTGATAAACTTGAAGTTCTTTTTTTGGGGATTTTTATCGAGGTTAGACCCCCAAAAAACCCCGGACACGAATAGGGCCTTGGTTTTTGGACGTGTTGGGGGGGATATGTAGGCATCGCAATGTCCAAAAAGGGCAGGCGAAAAACCCAGCGGGCCCCGCTCTGACAGGTGGTTTTGACTTTGGCGCCCCCCCCGGCCTCATTTCGCCCCCGCCCTTCTTTTTCCCCCTTTCTCCCTCCCTCCGTATTTCCCGGGTTTGCTGGGATTTCGGGGACGGGGTACCTGCTCGGGGCCCGTCCCCCCTTCCCCCTCCCCCCCCTTTCCCCCCCCCTGCCCCCCCCCTTTTCCCCCTCTCTTCGCCAAACCCTCTTCCCCCCCTCCTCCCCCTTCCCCCTCCTTACCCCCCTTCGCCCTCCCCCCCTCTCCCCCGTGCCCCACGCCCCCCTCTCGCTACCCCTTTCACCCCCCGTCCCCCTCCCGTCACTGCCCCCCCGGCCCCGCCCCTCTGCCGTCGCCCCTCGGCGCGCTGGCTCCAGGCGCCGGGAACCCGGCAGCGAACCCTCCCAGGGGCCCAAGGGGGAATTTTGTTCCGGCGATGCCCCTTGATGCCGCCTCGCCCGGTGCGCGCCACCGCCTGACCCCGCTTCCTACTCTAACGCCTTTATCACCGACCAGAGCACCGCGGGAAATGTGGAGGGGGGCAGACGCGTTTCTAGTAGTTTCTCTTCGTCATGTTGTGGGGCAAGGAGACTTAATTCAATTGAGTTTGAAATCAGATTGCTTCATGATTATTGTAATGGATAATCAACAGACGTTTCTCACAGTGCGAGAAACAGATTAGCACCATCTGGAAGAAAATACATGACGTCTTCTTCATATTTTCGAACATTGCTTTATAATTATAAAATTAGTTCAAACAGGGGAATCCCCCTGAGGGTTTTTGGGAAATATTTTTTAAAACAATTTGATATGCAAACTTTTCCCCAATTGTTGTAGATGATACAGCAAATAACGTATTTCTTTTTCTTGTTTAAAACATTTTAAAATTTGAATAGATTGCCACAGCATCGATTTTTTAAACGGAAGTATATATAACTTTTCCAGCAGCATTCTAAAGTTTTCAAAGAGAGTAATACAATTATAAAAACTTAGTTAATAAAAAAAGATGTTCTCCGTTTCCTCGAAAATCACGTGTACGCTGAAAAGAACAAAAATCTATTCGTTACCTTCAATAAATTTTCAACATTCACACATCTGCCTTTTTCCTGCATACGCCATCCCGTTATAACTCGGAAATATTTTTTTTTTGGGTTTCAGCCAGGGAACCCGGGACCACGAATATCCAGCGCCGTAGGAGGAAATCGGGCTTTTTTAAATTTTGTGCCAGCCCAAATTTTAATTTCCACGTAATTAGTTAAAATTTTTCCCCGTACGTCACCGAATCAACTTTCATTAAACTGGCCTGACGAACCTCCGGCGTCGTGACCGAAGCCAGCGTCGCTCCCGCCGCCGCCGCCACCACCACCACCACCACAACCCCGCCTCACTCCCCCACGCCCCGCCAGCCCACACCCCGCCCAAATCCACCACGGCCACACCTCACACACACACACACACACACACACACGTCGTCCTCGTTCGCTTTCGCTGCTGCCACCGCTCTAGTCACCCCCTCCAGACTAGGGGCATCAGCAAGGGAGGAACAAAGAAGACTACGGGTCCTCTGGACAATATACAAGGTTCAAAAATATTTTTTCCTATTCCAGCTTTTTAAACGATCTTTCCTGTTTCAAGAAATCGTTCATAATCGGGCATTTTACGGCACAAATGATGACGTATTATATTTTACAGCACGGATGATTCCGTCATTGCTTTTTCCAGCCAATCGAAAAGCAGAGAATGGGGGGAGGTAAAAAGGAACAGCCGATCACCTTTTTTCGCACAAAACCCACCCGGAGACACAAGAAAATTTTTTTGCAAATTTAAGTTTGATTTTCTTATAAATTCATAAAGCTGATTTACAAAAAAATAACGTATACAACTCTATAAAGTTGCTTTATTGCATTCGTACGAACGTCGGTCGTTTTCAAAACATGCACTCATGAAATAGTTTAACATTGTAAATTAATTGTATAAACTACAATTATACAACTATAAAAACTCTTCAATATTATATATGTTTATTTATTATTTCACTCATGATATAGTTTAAAAAATGCCTCCTTGATCAACTTAGCTGTCATGGGGGCCCATCATAAAAGGTTTCATCTCCTGCCCCCCCGGGGAAAAATTCTCCCCTTTCCCTTTTTTACTTTCCCCCTTTTCGAAGGTACTTTTAAGAAGATAGAGAAAACCGTACCCCAAAAATTTAGGGAATTTTTCCCAGAAAACCCCATTCCCGGCCCAAAAAAAAAAGTAGATAGACCCAAACGGTTAAATGGGGGGGGAAAATTTCTAAAAATGTGTGTCGTCTAAAAAGGGGGGGTTTTTAAAAATTTAAAACTTGATTGAGGCAAAGGCCATCCGTAAAGCCAACGTTAGCGCCTTAACTGTTCAGCATATTTTCTCCAAAATTAAGATTCCCCGATCGATTTAAATAAACTCGAGGTTCTGGGAGTTGAAAGGATATTTTGATTTTCGAGGAACTTTCATGAGGGATATTTATGTTTTAAGCTTGAGTTAGCCCCATACCGGTCGGGGTATAGTGGTATGAGGATTTTTTTTTAAACCCCCAGGATCGGGAGTTGGGGCCACTGTAGGGAAAAAAAACTGTTGATAGAAAACAACTTTGTAGATTTTTAAAGAGTATAAAAGGCGGGAGAAAATTTTAGAAATAAAAAGGGAAAAGGTATGTGTTTTTGCAGCACCACTAGTTACAGTAGTCGTCCACGTGTGTGTTTCATCTACTTTCGCCTAGTTTCTCCATGCGTACATTCCATTATCTTCGTGTTTCTTTACGGTTCGAATACTGAGAAAGCTACACAAAAATATTTGAGTAAAGATTAGAAAATGCTTTCAGGTGATTAATGTATCTCTAAGTTTCCAAATAAATTTTTTCCCCCTTTCTTTTTATTTTAACCGGAATATTGAAAATACAAAAAATTCAAAGGGAACAGTGTCTTGAACAAAGAACCTTTCTTTGGAATTTCCCAAAAATTATGGTAAAAAAATAAAAAAGTAAGGGAGGTTGAAAAAATTTGGGAGTTTCCCGGGGAACTTTCGACCACATATTGCCCTATTTTCCTTTTAAATTTATTTGCATTTCTTTTGGTCCCCGATTTGGGAAATCCCGGGTTTTTTTAAAATGAAAACAAAATTTGTCAAAATGCAACCCAAACCCCGTATCGGCATCTGTGACTTTCTTTATATTTTATCACATAACCCACACCCTGAGGTAGCCCCTTTGACATTAAAAGTTCATTAGTTACCCCCAGGACGGGAAAGGGCTTTCCTAGTGGATTCACCACGCTTTTTTCCCCACCCACTTGCACCGCCCCCCCACCCCCACACCGGTGCTCCCATCCCTAATACATTACTACCCCAACGCCACCCTCCACTCACGCCATCGGCGTGACCATCACCCCAACTACCATCGCTTCAATTCCCCACCGCCACTCCTCGCCACCGCCCCTCGTCACCTTTCCCCGCCACCGCTCCCCGCCACCAGGCCCCGTCTCACCGCCTTCACTCCCCGCCAAGCCCCCCCCTTTCCCCCGCCTCAACCCCCCGCCCAACCCCCCCGCCCAACTCCCACCCCAACTCCCCCCCCTCAATTTCCCCCCTCAACCCCCGCCTCAATTTCCCCCGCCCCAACTCCCGCCTCAACCCCCGCCTCAACTCCCGCCCCAACCCCGGCCCAACCCCCCGCCTCACTTCCCCCCCTCACCCCCCCGCCTCAACTCCCCGCCTCACCTCCCCGCCTCAACTCCCCGCCTCAACTCCCCGCCTCAACTCCCCGCCTCAACTCCCCCCTAAACCCCCTGCCTCAACCCCCTCCCCCCCGCCCCGCGCTGCCTCGCGCCCGCCCCCTGCGCCCGCCCCCGCGTCCGCTCCCGCGCCCGCCCCTGCGCCCGCCCCTGCGTCGGGCTCCCGCGTCTGCTCCCTCCCCCTCCCCCTCTCTCGCGCCGCCCCGCGTTTTTTTTCCCGCGTCCGCTTCTGCTTTCCGCCCCCCGCGCCCGCTCCCGCGTCTGCTCCCTCGCTTTCGCCTCGCGCCCGCCCCGCGTCTGCCCCCGCGCCCGCCCTTCGCTTTCGCCCCGCGCCCGTTTCCCTCGCGTCTGCCCCTTTTTCAGCGTTTTTTTTCGCGCCCGCCCTGCGTCCACTCCCAGCTTTCCCCCCCCCGCGTCCCCCCCCCGCTTTCCACCCCCCGCGTCCCCCTCCCGGCCCTTTTTCCCCGCGTCCGCCCCCGCGTCCTCCCCCGGCGTCCACTCCTGCGCCCCACCTCGCGTCCACCCCCCCGCGTCCCCCCCAGCGTCCACTCCCAGCGTCCATTTTGCGGTCCACCCCGCGTCCCCTCCCAGCGTCCACTCCCAGCGTCCACTCCCCGCGTCCCCTCCCGCCCCCCTTCGCGTCCACTCCCCGCGTCCACTCCCCAGCGTCCACTCCCAGCGTCCACTCCCCGCGTCCACTCCCCGCGTCCCCCCCCCACCGTCCACTCCCCGCGTCCACTCCCTGTCTCCGGCACCCGCCTCCGGCACCCCCCCCAGCCTCCACCAACCCTTCCACCCAAGTCACCATAGCCATCCCCGGAGGCGACTCTGCCTCCATCCCAGCCTGCACCATCGCCCCCACCACCGCTGTCACTGGATGACCTTTGGCGGAGGGGCGGCCGGGGGTCGCGTTGAATGCGCGCCTGTTCCAAGAAAATTTAGCAGGCAACAACTGGCGGACTTGGCTGTTTTGCCTGGGGACGCGGGCGCCGCAAAGGGAGCCCCCCCCCGCCCCCCCGCCATTTTTCCCTCGTTTTCCCGCCTCACCCTCACCCCGCCCCGGGGGGCCACCGCGCATCGGGGAGGCCGGGGCAGCCGGAAAAAAAGGTTCCCGCTCGGGGGAGCGGCGGTTGCGGTTTTCCAGGCGCCGGGGGGTTTTCGTGTACGCGCGTTTGGGCCCGTTCGGGGAGAGAGGGGAGGTTTTTGCGCACAAATTTTAATATTTTGACGTAGGGTGTGATCATTTTACTTCTGCTTATTGTCAGCGAATGTGCAGAATTGTTACTCTCATATTAAAACTCGTTGTCTCGTATGTTCTAAAAATGTTTAACACTTTAACATTCATTTTCGACTACTTGGGCGGAACCTACAGCCAGTTTCCTCGCCAAAAAGAATCATCATTATTTTTAAATTTTTAAATTATTTTTAAAATTATTATTTTTAAATTATTATTATTATTATTATTATATTATTTTAGATTTAAATGTAAATTAATAAATTTTTTTAAATTGTTTCTTTTTGGAAGGGGAATTTGTGTTAAACCCCCAATAAATTTTCTATATGGTTTATTTAAAGAAAACAAATTGATTATGCCCCATTTATTAAAAAATTTAAATTTAAGTTTTAAAAGATCTAAAAGGGGTTTCCATGAGGAACATTGAGTATTTAAACCCCAATCAAGATATTTTGTTGGGTAATTTCTTTCGTAGTTCTGTTTTCATTTTATAAAGAACGCTTCAAAAACACAATCGAAGAAGGAGAAAATCTCAAAAAATCTTGCTTAGAAAATAATCCATGGTAGATGCATTTGTTTCTGTAGATGATAAGGCTCTTCTTTTCGACTTCTTTTTCCCTCTCTTTCCCCTTTTGGCAACGCTCCGAGTCTTTTTGTTGGGCAAAATTTTTTCTTTTCACCCCATTGTTGGCAGCCCGGGGCCGATACCCCCCAAATTATCGGGAAGGGGCCCAAAGGAGGCCTTTAAAAGGGAAAGGCGAACCCCCCTGCCACCCCTCACGGCGCCCCGCCGCCCCCCTCGGCTCCCCTCGGGCCGCCCCCGCCGGGGCCCCCAGGGGCGCCCTGCCCCCTCCCCCCGCCTCCCCGGCCCCCCCCCGCCGCCCCCCTCCCCGCCGCCCTCACCGCCGCCCCCCCCGCCGTTCACCGCCGCCCCCTGCCGCCCCCCCGCCGCCCCCCTTGCCGCCCCCCCTCCCGCCGCCCCCCCTCCCCTTTTGCGTATCGTTTTTTTCTGTTAAGAGCTTTTCCTTCTCCATCACCCTTTTTTCTTTTCTTTCCTTTGGTCCCAAATTTTTCCCCATATCTTGGGAGCCGGGAAGACTGAAGACCCCACGCCAATTTTCCCAAAATAGTTCATTTGCTTAAATACCTGTTGTAGTACATGAGGCCAGAGATTACCCAAATTTTTTATTTCCATCCATTTCTCCCTTTTAACATCCTCTCTGGGCCCTATGGAACCATTTAATCGTTACTTTCCTTATTTGCTTTATCGCTATATGAGTACTTCATAATAACTTTTTTAATGTTTTCGTTATTTCCATTTATTTAGCCTTTAGAGAGATCCCTTGGGGCCATTTTTTCCTCATTTTCAGAACATCTTTCTTTTTTTATCCGGGCACGTCCCTCTCCCTTTTCTGATCCCGGTTGTTCATTATCAATTCCCTGTTTTTTTAAAATGTTTTTACCCTTGCAAAAAAATATTTTTTGTTTCCCCCCCCACTCTCTCCTCTCCCTGTGTCTCTTTCCGTCTTTTTTCGTCTCTCCCCCCGTCCCTTTTTTCCCTTTTTCCTTTTTCCCCCCACTCCCTTTATCTCAATCTTCGCCTTTCCTCCTCTTTCTTCCTTTTTCCTTTTACCCTTTCCTCCCCCTTTCTGTCCCCCTTTGCCTCCCCCTTTTTCCTTTCTCTTTTCCACACACACACACACACAAAAACACCCCTTCCACAAGAACACACCCACTGATTTTTATAACGGTCTTAAATCTAAACTAGTTCATTAAATTAACAAATATTGTTTAAATTTTTCCCTTTTTCTTAATACCCCCATAACCCCAAAATTAAGATATATGTTCTTCCACGTCACCGTTTTGCACGCACAATACGGATTCTCCTCTATCTCATCCTCATCCATGCTTCCGAAACTGCTCCATCATCTCCCCCGAGCCCGCCCCCCCGAGCACAAGGGGTTTTTAATAAACGATGTTGGGCATTCGCGAAAAGGTGAAACATGTTTTTCCGACGTGATGCCGGCGTTTTGGCAACAAAAAAATTTTCCCGGGGGTTGCGTCTGGAGGGGTTTTCGTCCGGAAAAAGGCAAAAAATAATAGGCGGGAGGATGAGCGCAAAAAAATTGGCGGCGTTTCTAGGGGGAAGTTTTTTGGGAGTAATGTTGGTTTCCCTCGTTCCACGGGAAAAGGGGGGAAAAGCGGTGGAGGGGGAAAGAGCAGAACCCAAGGGGGGGGTTATTCGAATTTGAACTTACCCGTAGTCGGCGGACTTCTTTTTTTTGCGGAAATTTTATTTCATTTAATAACAATCGGCCCTAATGGCCGTTTAAAAAAATTCAAGGCTTTAAAGAAAGGACACCCCACACAGGGCCACACGCAGGGGACAGTCTCCCCACCACACAAGATGGGGCGACCCCGTGTAAAAAGACGAAAAAAGCGGGGGGGGGGGTGGAGAGGGGATCGGGGAGACCACGATCGCGTCCGCTCCCGCGCGACCACATCGCGTCGCCCCCGACCGCCTTCGACCACATCTAACCGCCTCCGCGTCTCCCACCGCCCCCTGCAACCCCCTGCCACACCCCCTCCAGACATTCCCTCCCCGCACGCCCCACGGCCTCCTGTTCACTGGGGGGGGAACCCGGCCTTCCCCGCGCAATTTTTTTATTCTTTCGCGGTAACCGCGGGGGGGCAAAAAAGCGTGGACGGTCTGGGCGTGTAGCGGCAACCGCCCCCCACCCCCGGGAGGGGGGGAGAGGGGCGGGGACGTGGGGGGGGGGAAAAAAAACGGGCGGGGGGGGAGAGGGGAGCGTCGCCGGCGCACGAAACGAGTCGCCGCTGCACCTGAGATGATTTTCTTCCCATCCGAGGAGAAAGAACTCCGAGCGGTTGTACGTGCGCGCTGGAACGCCGACGCCCTCCGCCCCCACCACCCCCCCCTTCACCGGCCACCCCAACCGCTTTTTTTCCTTTTCCCTTTTTTTTTTCTGTTGGGGTTGGGGACATTGCAATCTGCGGAGAATTTTTTAAAGAAAAATGTGCCCCAAAACGAAAACAGGTGAGTTCAAGGGCAGACCTGAAATTCGAAAATTTTTGGATTTAAAATTTCTGTTCCTGGGAGAGTTGTGATAAGTTCGGGCCAAAAAACTGAATTGGTATTACTTTTTAGCTTGTTAGAATGGTAAACGTGTCTTCTCGTGTTCTTCGTATCCTCCTAGTTATTAGAGTTTGAGCTTGAGAATTCATAACACGTTCTTGAGCAAAACTTAAAATATTTCTAATATATTATTGATTTGAAATTTCATCCTTCAAAAACATGAGTATATGGGGATATTTTGTATGCCCCTGCAAACTCTATTTCTTCGGGAGATTTTATTTTAAAAATTTTTTTTTCCCAACATGCAATGGTCCCAAAAAGGAACCTTTAAAAGAATAATGGGTGGGGGGAAACAAGAGAATATGAAGAAATTTTGGATTCAGTGTGACTATTGGTATGACGAGAAAAATGAAACATCGTTCACTGAGCACTGAATAGGCTACAATTTAAATTGAAAAAAAAATTATCCAAATGGGTAGTTCGTGGCTCTTATAAGAAATCAATATTTAAAAAAAGGAATGCGACTTCCGATATACGCCAATAAGAGGGTTTCATCCCAAGCCGATAAAAAAGTCCCCTTTGTTCGCAAAATATCCCTTTATATGTTTTCCATAGTTTTCCCCGTTTTTACTTTGGGGCCCCAAAAGTTAGTAAAAATTTCCCTTTAAAAAAGGGAAAAAATTTCCATACATTATCCCATACTTTTCGCCAACTGTTGAATCCTTCTTTCGCAGGAGATCGAGCACTGCTACTACCACGGCACCCGGGGAAACCGGAAAGGGGCATTTTCCCACACGTGCAAGGGGGCCCCGGGTGTCATCCACGCGGAAACAAATTTCGTCACCCCCCGTTCAAGGGGATCTCGGGAAAGGCCCTGCCCCCGAGAAAGGGGATGAGAGGGGATTTGGAGGGGTTGGATTGAAGGGGGTGACGAGGGGGAAAGGGGTTTTCTTTGGGAAGGGACGATTTTGTTTAAAAGATGCGTTAAATTTTGGGCGGGGGGGAATTGATAGGGAAAAGGAAAAATTTGGGAATGAAAAATTTTGCATTGGGAAAGAGTTTTATTAAAAAAGGGAGAGTTTTTCATTGAACAAAAAAGTTTTAAAATTGAACGGGGAAAGACTTGCATTAAAATGGGATTTGTAAAAAACCCGTGGCATTGAAGGGGAAAGGCTTTAGGGAATGGGAAAGTGTTGCATTGAATGAAATGGTTGCATTAAATTTGGGTTGCATTAAATGGAAATTTTGAATTTTTTGGAAAGGGTTGTTTTGGGGAAAGGGAAGGATTAAAGGGGAAAAGGGTTTGGGGTTGGAAAGTTAGAGTTGTATTTGAATCGGCAGGATTAAAGGGAAATTGGGGAAACGACAGAGGAATTTTTGGAGCCGAGATGGGGAAGGGGGGGCTTGTTTAATTTAGGGGTTTTAGCAGGGGAGGATAAAACAGAATAGAATAAACCAAAAAAGGGAGCAAAAAGAATAGATGGAATGGAGTGAAATACAATGGGATACAGTGGAAAGATACTCAATGAGATTGAAAAGATTGGAAAGAGAAAAAATTTGGGTTTGGCGGGAACCGGGAAAAAGGGATGGAGGGGATTGAAAGTAATAGAAAAAAAGACATTTTCCCAGGGCAGTTTATTGATTTTATTTTAATCCCCTAAGATTAAGGAAGATACTCCCCAAGACAAAATGAAGAGAATTTTCATTTCCCAAAAATTACAAAATTTTTTAATTTTTATTTTATATTTTTGTTGCTGTAAATGTTTAAAATACATTTTTTGTTAACCCAGAAAGTTTTTTGTATTTTTTAAACTTTTAAATTTTATTTTTTTAATTTTATAATATGATTTTTCTTTTTAAAGTTGAAAAAGAAAAATTTTTTTTAAAAAATTTTTCAATTAATTTTAAGATTTATTTTAAAATTTTTATAAAAAGGGATTTTTTTTAATTTTGTAATCTTTTTATTTAATTTTTTAAAAGTCATATTTGAAAAAACCCATTTTGAGTTGAAATTGTAAATTTTTGAAATTTTTCTTTTGGGATGAAAATGAGGGAAAATTAAGGAAAAAGGGTTTTGTATCTCCCAGCATTTTTTTCATGCTGGCTTTTTGGGGTTTTAATTGTTTTTTTGGAGAAGAAACCTGACAACGTCAAGAACAAAATTTTCCCAATTATATTTTTAAAATTTGAAGAGATGGGAAGAAAAAATGGTCCCCTTTGCAGAATTTTTTAAAAGGTTTCAAACGCCCCTGCGTGGGATGAGAAAACCAATAAAAAATAAATTTTTTGAAAATAGCGGCACTAGCGCAAAGCACCCTTTTAAAAAGTTTCGTGCGGCCGACCACCGTTTTGGGAAACACACTGGAATTGTTCGTGCGGGACGGAGGGGGAAAATTTCCCGTGGGTTTTCGACGATAAGAAGTTTTAAAAAAGTAACGTCTCATCAGGGAAAATAACGATACCATATATGGAGAATTGAAAATTTTTAAAATCATGAAATACTGATAAATTTCACTTGCCATTACGGGAAAAAACTATTTTTCATCAACAAGGAAAAAAACGTTTTTCCCAACGAAGAACGTATACTGAAGTAGAAAGCATGTGCTATGGGAAATTTTTTAATTTTTTTATTTCCAATTTTTTGTTTTGTTTTTCTTTCTTGGGCTTCAACATAAATTCATTACGCGGAGATATTGCAGCCCAAAGGAAATTGGGAAGGACTGGGGTTTTGGACCCACCAGAGCACGTTTCGCCGAAGAAAAGGGGTTCCCACGCCCTTGAAAGGATTCTACCGTCGCGCCCAAGCTGTGGAAATTTTTTTGGGGACGACGTGTTGTGAGAAAAAATTTCCCCGGGAAATTTTCCAAAAAGAACTTTTTTAAAGAAGGAGAATTATTATACAGAGATAAATTTTCTCCTCATTTACAGACGTAGAAAAAGGGAGAAATTATTTTAAAAAATATTTAAACGTAATTTTTTATAATATTGGTCGTAAAAACCCAGATAGCTAATTTTTGTAGAATTTGTAAAACCTATTTATTTCATTTTTCTATTATCGATAATATTTGTTCTTAGGGGAAATTTTTAAATTTATTGTTTAATCGTTTTCCCAATTGTTCAAAACCAATAATAGTAAAAGAGTTATTATTAATCGAGTTCATTGTAACAATTTTTTCTTTTTTTTCCCCCTAAAGGTAAAAGGTACACCCATGGAAAGTGAAACGTCTAGTACATATTTCTTTCACTATTAAATAAAATTTTCCCTTTTTGAAAGTGTATGGGGATTTTACTTTGATTTTTTTTTCAGTTTTTTGTTTTTCCCATGTATTATAAGTCTTGTGAATAAATTATTTTTTTGTTTTTTGTATTAAGGGGTAAAAAATTTTTATGTAAAGGTTCATGCTTTAAGAATGGACTGCAGTTTGGTTAAAAATCACGTAATTCAAATGTAGAGCTAGTGATAAAATTTTTTTAAAGAAATTGTAAATGCTAGAAAAAATTTTTAAAATTTTTTAATAGAATATATCTAGAACTCTGTTCATAGTTAAAAGTTTTAACTTATCTATTTTTTTATTACAAAAGCAGGTTAAAAAAACCCACTTGGGGGAGTTGGGGACATAGAAACCATTTCTAAGGGTTTGGGGGACTGTCATAAAAGTCTCAGGTAAATTAATACACTAGGTTATTTGGGAGTCCCCCGTTTTTAGGTTTTTTAGTGAATAGGGGAAAGGTAGGAGGGTCAAACCCACCAGCATTTTTCACAAGATGAACATTTTCCCTCATTTTTTCCCAACCCTCCCTTTTGGGGAGACTGATTTGAGTATGTAAATTTCCCCAGATGTAGTACTTTTAATAAAAATTTGGGGTTTAGAACTTATTTTTTAAATTTTTTATTTTTTCCAACGTGTACACTTCAAATTTGCAAGTGTTTTTTTTGGAGAAGGACAACTTAAACCCCGCATGTTCCCCGGGAAAGTTGCTTTTACCAGTACCCCTATCCAGGGCCAAAACCCAAAAGCAGATCACAACTGTGGTTCACACAAAGTCTAAAATCCGGGGCATTCCGAACCCCTTTTTGGGCCCCGGGAGGTTTCCTTTTCTGAATCCACAGGGGATCAGACGGGGGAAAAAATTTTTAGATTGCTAGAACCCTTTTTCAAAATCAACACTTATCTAAACGAAATTTTTTTTGATTTTTTTGCTGATTTTTCGACAACTGGGTGAATATTTTTTTTTTTTTTCCTTTAAATTGAGAGGAAGAGAAATTACCATTGACGTTCTCAGTTAGCATTTTTATTTCTCTAGAATTGTTTTTGTGGATAAATTTTTTATTTTCCTACTTTTTTAATTGTAATGTTCAAAGATTTTTGAATAAAAACCAAAAATATTTTTTTGTACTACGGGACAAAATTTTCCCAAATTTCATCACTTTCCCGGACTTGATCAACTCGGGATTTTTAATAAAGAGTTTTACTAAATATAGTTGCATGAAATCCAAAATTGAAAGACATGATAGTTTTCTCTAAACAGCGTTGCAGCAATTGTCAGGTGGGTCATATTATCAAACCCCCCCCAAAAGAGAAATTAGTATCCTAACAATCAATAAATGATCACAAACTTTTCTGCAAAAACTCGTGTTGTACTCTGATGAACCCTTCGTCAATTTTTTCAATCTAAAAAGATCCCGAATTTTATTAACGAATTAAAATATCCCTAACACATCGGTCCCCGTAAAAAAAAAATTATCCTGATGAAAAAAAAAGTTTTCGAATTGCAGGGGAATGTTTTTTTGGAGAATACTCCAACGTTTTGGCGAGCTTACATGGAAAAAATTATGCCCCCGCATAATATCGAGAGGTGGATATTCACGAGGCTTACCACCGTCATCTTTCAAAGTGCAGACAGCGATCCGATATCACTGCTACCGCCACAGAAACCTGTCACCACCGCCCCCAACGCCACCGCCCACAACGCCTCCGCCCCCAACGCCACCGCCCCCAACGCCACCGCCCCCCCCCACCCCCCAACGCCACCCCCCAACGTCACTGCGCATTAAGTCACCGCCCCTCAACGCCACGACACAACACAACCGGTCCCCAACATCGCCATCACCGCCAATGACCCCAGCCCTCCCATCAACCCCGGGGACTTAAATTTCCCATTCCGACACTGCCCTGCCCCGACACCCTTTCCCTCGACCCCTCACCCTCTCCCCACCTGACGCGCACCCCGGGAGTTTTTTCCGGACAGCCCTGCCCCGTTTAAAACCCCACTGATCCGGGGACACCACCCCCCGCCTTTATCGCGCCCCAAATACCCAACACCATAGCCACGCCCCCACCTCTGCTATCATCTCCTCCAACGCCCTTGTCTCACTGCGAACCTTAATTTTACTGTTCTCGCTACGACTCCCGCTCCGATACCCTGCCAACGATCCATCTGACTCCCGTCACCTTCTCCCCAACCGACTCCCCCCACCGACTCCCCCCGGGACTCCCCCCCCACCGACTCCCACCACCCCCACCGACTCCCAAGACTCCCCCCCCGACCCCCCCACCGACTCCCCCCCGATTTCCCCCGACTCCCCCCGACCCCCCCACCGATTTCCCACCGACCCCTCACCGACTCCCCCCCGACTCCCCCCGACCCCCCACCGACTCCCCCCCGACCCCCCACCGATTTCCCCCCCGACTCCCACCGACCCCCCCACCGACCCCCCACCGACTCCCACTGACTCCCCCCCGACCCCCCACCGACACCCCATCAACCCCAACCCGGGTTCCCACCACTGATCCCGCCACCGACCCCCCGCCATTGACCCCGTTACCATTCCCCCCGATTTCCCCCGCCACCGGTATTCCCCTGATCCGACTTCCCCCCGACGAATACCCTCTGCCACCGACTCCGACTCCCCCGCCGTTGATTCCACCGCCATCGTTCCCCACTAACACTTCCCCCGCACCATTCCCCCCCCCGACTACCCTTTGCCCCCAACCTCCCCATCACCGCCCCACACCACCAACCTTCCCGCCTGCACCCCTGACACCGGCCCCCGCGTCCGCGGTCCCGGCTTCCCGGAACGCGGAAGAGAGTGGATTCGCCACCGGCGCAGCTCACCGAGCATCGCAGTAATTACGGGCGGCGCGGGCCGGCGGCGATGGCGGCGGCATTGGCAGCCCGCGCGCTGTTTGCACAGCACCTTCAATCCGGAGGGCGGGGCGTCGGCGCGGGGCTTCTTCGGTTGACCGGCGGCCGGCGTCCAAGCGCACGTCACTCGCCGGCGCCGGAAATTGCGCTGTTTGCACCGCCCCTTTTTTGGAAGGGCGGGCCCGAGGGGAAACCCTTTGTTCGCAGGGGGCCCAAGCGTTTTTGTTGTCACCCGGGGGAGGGGGGGAGGGAAAGGGAAAGGATTTTAAAAATTTTTGCTGTTTCGGATCAATTGTTTCTGGTACATGACGTCTTTTGAAACCCTTAGGGAAGATTGGAGGATCGGGCATACGTCACAAAATTCATTTTACGTAACTTCTTTAAAGAGCACCCAAATATTGTATAAGGAAAGAAAAACTGATAATATAGTACAGGAAGTAACTTTTAAAAATAATAGTTATAATGGGATTGATATTCATATTCATATTCTGTTACTGATATTGTAAAGTAACATTAGTTATTGTCGGTTATTTAATAAAATAATAAGGGTTGGCTAAACTCCTTTTACACACCTTTTCTTGAACATATGTATTTTTCCGAATTATCTTTGAGAAACACAGATGTTAACACGCGTAAGAAGGCTTTAAATTCAAACACCTTATTTTTTTTCGAAACATTCTTAATGTAATACAAAACCCTAGAAAAATGGGACTTGTGTGCTTTTTAAGGAAGATGACAATACAGATATTACGTGTCTTTTTCTCTGTTAATTGTGCAGTTAATTAATTTTAATGAATTATTTAAATAATACTTAAAATATTCGATCAAAAGGGTTTTAAATTTTACGGGAAAGGCCCCTAAAAAAAAAAGATTAATTTTATATGTCGAAAGTTGTTGGGGACTTATCACCCCAATTTGCTCCCCAAAGTTGCTAAACCTTTAATTCTTTTTAGGTAACAGGATTCCCCCATTACAGATGATTCGGGAGCCTAGTTATTATTTCTGCGAGAAAGAAATTGGTTTGTAATATTATTGTTCTTCTCCATTGATATTTCTCCGTTATTATAATGTCATTATATGAATTCGAAGAAAGATGAATCATCGCTAATATGTTGTAGGTATTTTTTTAATATGATAGTCATATGAGAAGTTTGGTAAAATTCTTTAGCCATTTTTCTATTTACAAAAAAAAAAACGAGTTTTCAATTTTTTTTAAGATTGAAAATTGAATTACTTCTGCGTTTGACACTCCATTTGCCTGTTTGTTCAAGCTGTCATTCTCCTAATTCCAATACTGTCACTTTTTCTCCCCAATATATGAAAAAGGGGAAATAAAAGTATTTTTCTCGATTTTCATTTTAATCCTGTTATGTTTTAAGTTCCTCCAATCAAAACTCAATTTACGACGACGTCAATAAACTGAGTAGCACGAACTCTAATCGTGCCGCCAAAAACGTTGAAAATGGCGCGTTGTTTGGCAGTATTGAATTACAGGACGATTCGTATGCTATAATACAACGTGTTTATACATACAAACCGGCACGGCGGCTAAAAAGGTTACTGCGAGTAAGTAAAACACTTTTGGGGGGTTGGGGGATGATGTGATTGTTTATCGCCTTTTTTGATGTTGCAATATTCCATTTTTTATCAAAGAGGCGCCCGGGGGCGGGTGGTGGGGAAGGGGGCCCCCCGGGGGTTTGCATAATCGCTATCCGCCCGCATAGAATCGGCGGTCCCGCCAGCCCCCGTTTCCAACCTTCTCCGCATCCACCCCCAACCCCCCTTTTTGGGGCTCCGCCTCATCCACACAAAAACCCAATTTCCCCGCCCCCCGTCATCCCACCCCCCATCCTCCCCCGTCCCCACATCGTCTCCACATCGTCTCTCCCCTCTTCCACACCATTCCCACCGCGGCCCCACCCCGGCCCCCCACCCCCTGACCCACCCCGGGCCCCCCTGGGGCTTTTCCCCGGCCGTGCCCTGCCTTTTACCCCGGTCCCACCCCGGCCGGGGCCCTGGGCCCCCCCCCCGGCCCTACCCCCGGTTCCCAACCCCCTGTAACGTCCACGACCTTTTTATTTTAAATGGGCCCAACCCTTTTTATTTCCACAACATCCTTTTTTTTTTTTTTTTGTTGTATCTTTTTTCTTGTTGTTTATTATATTCGATTTCCCTTTACTTTGGGGTATCATATGAGAAGGGTTCTTTCTTTTAAAATAACAATTTATTTCACCTTTCAGAGGTTACATAAATTCATTCAATTTCAACTTTTATCAACATCGTTTTCGTCTTTCCCAATTTTCAACCTTTTTATATCATATCAAACCCCTGTTACTATCGTAACCCCTTTTAAAAATGTTTTAAAATTTATTTACATCTCATGTTAACTTTAAAAACCGCCCAACGAAGGAAACGTTACAAACCCCTTTTTTTAAGAATTAAATTTGGTCCCAAAATTTTTAAATCTTATAATTAAAGTTAAAATTTAAAATACAAAATAAATTTTTATTTTATGAAATTTGATTAGTCCAAAAAGAATTTGGGAACCTTTTCTTAAAAAAATCGGATTTCCCTGGCCTTTTCCCTGTCTATGCTGAATCTAAAAGTTATATGCTTGAAATATCAACTCCATCTTAAAATTTTTCAATTTTCATTTGTTTTTTTTTTTTTAATATTTGAGAGTTAACCTTTCTCCAATTTTTTGACACAGAAGACATTTTATTTAAATAGCTTCTGAAAAAATTCCAACCCGTATTATAAACTTTAAAGAATTTAATTTCCCCCGCAAGGAATTAATGTTTTTCTAATTAGAATTATCATCAGTATCCTTTTAACAGTACCAGTGAGCCTAAAAATATGCCACTTTTGGGCGAAAGTTCTTCATCTTTCAAAATTATTTCTTCTTTAAAAAATCACTTTACTCAGTATTAGAAGTTTCGCATCTTTCCCCCTTAAATTTTTTTTTCCCAAAGACTACGTCATAATTTAAATTTATTTCTAAAAATTTTCCAACCCTTTTGAAATACAATTTGATTCATTATCAAAATTATCTTTTAAAAGTATTGATTGTTTCAGATAATTTGTTGATTTCTCCCATTTTCATCAAATTCTGGTTCTTGAAAACCGGGGCCCCTTTTAAATTTAAGAATTTTTTTATTTTTCCCTCACTGAATCATTTTTTAGCCAAATACCATCTTTCTAAAAAGTAAGTTTTCTTTTTTTCTATTTCCCTTTCCCCCAAAACCGATACTCTTTCCCAATTCAATAATCTGTTCTTTTTTCCAGATTTGACTTCATCCTTTAAAGATAAAAAATTCCAAATCAATTGGGCTTGCAAAGATAGTTAGAACCCCCTTTTTTTTTAAACCCACCGTGAAATTTTGGGGAAAAATTTACTTTGTCATCTATATCATATTTTTTATTTTCATTTCCCCTTTCCCCCATTTCCCTTTAGACCCCAGTCCGTTTCATTTCATCATTATTTTTAATTTTTCTCCTTCATTAACGTTTAAAATGTTTAATTTTATCTCTAAGATTCATCCAACCCCTTTTTTCAATTTTTCAGTTTTTTTTTTCCCAATATATACTCATCTCTGTCTAACTTTATCTTTAAACTACACCGCTTTTTTTCCCTAAAAAACCTTTTCCCAAAATTTACCACAGATTTCACTTTTGCTAAGGCAAACATATGGATTTTTCGTTAAGGAGTACATACCCAGACATTTTTTCCAATATAATGTTCTTTTTTAACATTTTTTTTTCCCATTAAATCTATAAACACTAGAATCACGCAAAAATTTTCAATTTTTTCCATTTTATAAGTTTTTGAAACGTATAAGGTGCTAATAAACTACTGGGAAATTTTTAAAAAATTTAAAGTGTCGATCCTTTTATTCTTTTTTTTCCCCTTTTATATTTTAAAATGGTTTTTTATGGGGCCTATACCGTTACAAAAAAAACAATGTACCCCTTTTTCGAATTCCCCCTCAATTTCCCGTTTTGTATCAACTTTTTTTTTACCCCTTTTAATTTTGATTTTTATAGAATTTGGTAGTATCAGCTGATTTATAAAATTTTTTTTTTTTTTTCTAGTAAAATTGATCAAAGTTTTCCCCAATTTTTAAAAATTTTTTTAGTATGTTTTTAATTTTTAAATTCCCTTTACAACTATGTCAAGAGGTTTTGTTTTTATTTATCCATTTGCTAACAGATGTTTAATTACAAAACGGAAAGCATGTTTTATTTGTTCCGTTATTAGTAATTCCCTTTTTTTCCCCAAATATAAATTACGCTTTTTAAACCAAAAAATTTAAAACTTTTTTTTTAGCCCATAAGCAATTTTCTTTCCCGTTTTATCTGGTGTTTTTCTCGAAAAAAATTTGTCGTAATTTTTTTTTGGTGGTTTTTTTGTAATTTCTTAAAATATTTTCACATTTCATCATAATTTTATTTTTACCATTTCTCTCGGTTTATATTCCCAAAATTTTCCGGCAAATGCCACAATAAAGGTCCCCCTTTCCTTTGGTTTAGTAAAGCAAAATTTTCAAATTGTTGAAGGAAAAGAAATAAAATTTTTATTTGATTGAAAATGTTTATGACGGGGGTGAGTTTCCCAAAATTTTTTCTTTTTAACCCGAAATTTACCATTATTTATATTGTTTGGTTTTTGAAAATATTTTTGAAACACTTTAATTTTTTCCCAATCAATTTTGCCAGTTTTAATTTCGTGTTCCCTTTTTCGTTCCTCTTTTCATCCTCCTTTCCCCTTTTGTATTTTTCCCTTTTAATTTGGTTTTTCCCCCAAACCTCCCTTTTTTGCCCCCCCTTTTTAATTATCCTTTTCCCCCAACCTTTTCCGTTTCTAAAATCTCTTTTTCTATGTTTCATCAAATTCCCCTGTTTTTTTTATAATATTCTTTTCAGTTTTTTTTTCCAAACCCCGCAGTTCAACCCCAGCTAAATTGGGTTAAACTTTTCTTAATTTTGGTTTGCCCTTTTCTTTGTTTTACCAGTTCGGCGGAAAATACACTTAAATTTAAATTTTTCTGAATAACCCGTTTCACACACATCAGGGTTTTTCACCAATGCCAATCTGACAGTTTCCAGGCTTCTTTAAAAAACTTCAGATATTTAAAACATTCCCCAGTTCTCCTTCATAATGTTTCAATTTTACGCAGAACCACCACTGCAATTAAGGGCTTGATTAAAAAACCACAGCAACCAACACTGATTCTTTGAACACTCTTTTTCCCCCGAACTACAAATCCAGGCACACCGGGGGTTGTTCCACCCGGGGTTTTTGAACCATTTCCCTTTTAACAATTTCCTTTGGTTCGACCACCGTTTTTTCTAACAATTTCCCGTCGTAAAAGTTTTTACTAATTTTTTAAAGTCCACGTTACCTTTTCTTATTAACCGGGGCCATAACCTTTTTATTTCCATACAAAAATCCTTTTTTTTTTTTTTGTTGTATCTTTTTCTTTTGTTTATTATATTTTTTTTTGACGTTTTTTTTCAGAAACATATGAGATAGATTTTTCTTTTAAAAAAAAATTTTTTTTTACCTTCAGAGGTTCATACAATTATTCCAATTTTAATTTTTGATCAACATCGTTTTTTGCCTTTTTTAATCTTCAACCTTTTATTATATCAATACCCCTTTTTATTATCGTAACCTTTTCCCAAAGTTTCCAAATTTATTTACATCTCATGAACTTTGGCAAACCCCAACGAAGTTGGGAAAAGTTACACCCGGCCTTTTCCCCCCCCCTTTCCCCGGCCCTTTCCCCCCCCCTTTCCCTGCCTACCCCCGGGCCCCCCCCCTCGCCCCACCCCGGCCCCACCCCGGCCCCCACCCCGGCCCCACCCGGCCCCACCCCCCTTTCCCCCCCGGCCCTAAAACCCCGGCCCCACCTGGCCCCACCCGGGCCCCCCCGGCCCCACCCCGGGTCCCACCCCGGGCCCCCCCCCCCCCACCCCGGCCCCACCCGGGGCCCCCCCCCGGCCCCACCCGGCCCCACCCCCCCCCACCCGGGCCCCCCCCCCGGCCCCCCCCCCCCCCCCCCGCCCCCCCCCCGGCCCCCCCCCGGCCCCACCCCGGCCCCCCCCCGGCCCCACCCCGGCCCCACCCCGGCCCCACCCCGGCCCCACCCCGGCCCCGCTTTCCGTCTAAAGGCCGGATGGACCGACGGAAGAACGGACGGAGGGATGAACGCATCGCCACCACCGGCGCCGCCTCTGGGCAAACGAATTCCTTCCCCCTTCCCCCCCCCGCCTGCCCCCCCCCCGCCTTGCGCCACCCTGCCCCGCCCTGCCCTCTGCCCCCCGACCCGGCGCCCGGGGCGTCCTGCCGTGTCAGCTTCCCCCTGGGCCCACGGCGGAAAAGGGAGCACCAGCTGGACCGAGGAATATTTTGTTCCACGAGGCAACGAACATCACGGGATTATTCTACCAAACAAAAGATGACTATTTTTCGTATCTTTGAAACAAGATATGAGACGTGTTATTTTTTTGTTATTTTTACAGCTTTAACATCCATCGAGTCTTCGCAAGTCGACTTTAGAAGACTCTCCCTTTACAGTGAACCTAAAATGTGTGCTTTTGCTTTGCATCCGAGGGCAGCAAAACCCGGTAAAAATTGTAACTTATCATTGTGAGAAGTCTTTTATTGAAACATTAAAATAATTTGTGTATTTTTTATCATTACTCGGCATTGAACTAAACGATATGATTATTGTGAAGAAGAAAATACGACAAAAATGTAAACGCAAACTATATATTTGACGTAAAACAATTTCGTGGGGAATATTTTTCTTTTAAAAATTTTCAATTTAACAGTAAAACACAGTTTTAACACTGTGAAAGGAACAGGTCCATTACCTCTTATTCTGGAAAGTAAAATATACATAAACGCAATTGTTGACTTTATCAACCTGACGTATGATTTCTAAAGGGAAAAATTTTTTACATTTCAGTTTTTTTAAAAAAAAACTGGGGACGTACTTTGGGGGGGAAAGGGATTTTATTACGGTTTCTTGTGCCCTGGGATCTGTGCTCTAAATCTTGGTTAAATTTTGAATAACAACGAGCACTTCTGAGAATTGGTAAGAAACTCATCGCTCCTTACACATTTAGCAACAGTTCTTATTTTGCCCATTGATATACTCACTTCCGCTTTGCCTTTTTCTTTTTTTTTTTCTTTTCTTTTCCTTCTCCCTCCTTTCTTCCATCTATCCATGTATTCTTTTTTCTTTCTTTCTTTCTTTCTTTCTTTTTTCTTTTTTCTTTCTTTTTTTCTTTCTTTTTCTTTTTTTTCTTCTTTTTTTCTTTTTTTCTTTTTTTTTTTCTTTTTCTTTCTTTTTTTTCTTTTCTTTCTTTTTTTCTTTTTTTTCTTTTTTTTTCTTTCTTTTTTTCTTTCTTTTTTTCTTTCTTTTTTCTTTCTTTTTTCTTTCTTTCTTTTTTTTTTTTCTTTCTTTCTTTCTTCTTTTTTCTTTCTTTCTTTCTTTTTTTTTCTTTCCCTTTCTTTTTTCCTTTTCCCTTTCCCTTTCCCTTCCCTCATCTCCCCCTTCCCGGGCCCCCACGGATTTGGGAACTCTTTTCCCAAAAAGAACTGCCAGGCGACGGGGGGCAAAGGAGCCCCTTCCCTTTCCTTTCCTCTTCCCCCACTCCTCCCGGGCCTCGCCATTGCTGGGGGAGGATTTTAAAGAACGGGTCGTGACAGAAAGGACAGGGGGATTTTGGGTAAAATTTTTTCTAGACCCCTTTGGGGGCATCGATTCCTTTTGGGGAAAAGTCTTGTGTTACGGGGGTTTTATCAAAACCAAGGGGGGGGGAGGGGCGCCGCAGCCTCCAGCGGGCGAGGAGGGGGGGGAAGGGAGGAGGGTGGGGGGAGGGGGGGGGTTAACCGCAGGCGGGGGGCTCAGTGCCCGGAGACAGGAAGCCCCCGCGCTGCTCCAGTGACCTCAACGATCCCTTTGCCTCCACATGTCCCCACCCTCCGGCGACCGCCATCTGCTTATTAAAAGCGAACTGTTCACCGGATTTTCCCCCAATTTTGGTCGATTCACAAAAAATACAAAAAAAAAACGGAAGACTTTTAAAAAAATTATTTTTACAAGTAGGTTTTTCTAAAAAGGATGGAAAAGTTAAAAATCGTATTTCCCCTAACCAAACTGTCACCTAAAATAATCGATATAATCTGTTCCCCTTTACTACGCCCCAACTGTTTAACCCTGTCTACTTTTTTCCCCAGTTTTTTTTTCCCTTCCCCATTCCCCAAATTTCCCATTAGATAACGCAATTTCAAACGAAAAAAAGTAAAAAAATATAGAATCAATTTAATTTAAATTTAATCAATTTTTAAAATCAAGGGAAAGGGAAAAAGACAAACATTTTAAAGCGCTAAATCACTCTCCCCGGATAAACGTTGATTATAGAGTTGGCGCAGGTCTGCTCCTTACAAAATTAATCTGCTTTCAAGCGTTTTGAACGACATCATATGAAATGTAATATTCCTATTTAAATCTCCATAGTTCTGTTGGGTTAATTAAATGAGATTAAACTTGGGTAAAGAGATAAAAATTATTATCAAAGTGCAGTCGTTGAAATCTCCATAGTTCTGTTGGGCTCTTATTTTCAAAGTCTTCTTCTTTTTGATTTCTCTCGCTGATTCTAATCTTGATGTGAAAAAATATCTGTTAACTCGAACTTATTATTTTTCATTCACAATCGAGTTATTGGAGATCTAATGTTTAATTATAGAATGTTCAACACACCTCAAGTCATACTGCTCTCACAAATGTTGGACATTATTATGGACTCTAAAATAAAAGTGAGGTGGCAGCTTTTCAGATGTGATAAAACCCTTACATTACACCAAAACTATACCGTTAATTAAGGGCTTATTATGTAAAAAATTTTATTAATTGCCTACCAGAAGTTTGTCTTTTTCTCCACACTTACTTTAGTAAGGATGTTACTATTTAATCACTTACGACTTTTTTTATTATAACCTTTTTGATATCTTGGTGGTTTTGATCTTGATTCGGTCTTTCAACTTTTATCGGTTGTTTATAAAAATAATTGAAACTGTCACCAGTCAGTTTAGATAAGGTTGTGCAATTGGAGCAACTGCATAAATGTTGAAACAGTTCAACACATTTTCAAAATGTTCTCTTTTCATATCTCAAAAACCAAAAATATTTTTTAATGTGGTAAAAGATTTATATTAATAAAGATATGTATAATTAGTTCTTAAATTTACAGCATATTCCTTCAGTTATATTGCAATTTATGCCGGGGGTTTTGTCGTTGACCCTTCCTTTTTTTTTAAAATGTTCACCAGTAAGAGGAAATTTTTTTAAAAGACTGTTAATAAAACCAGCAAAATATCCTACAGATTACGAATAATATGGGTGTTAAAGTCTTGTATGTCCTTCAAGTATGTTCATCATTATTTGGCAATAAAACTACTGCTTCACAATAAAATACATCGGTAAACAGTGCTAAAAAGGCAATGAACCAGCAGTACTAGTAAATATCAGAACACAGATAGTACTTTAAAAAATTTATAAAAATTTTTAACCCTTAACAGTGGATGATCACTTTTGATTTCCCAAAAATACTTCCCCCATTTTTTAGCGATTCAAAATTTTTTAAACCCGATCCGTCCGTCACGGGCATGATTTACCAGCAGTTTCTCCATTCCGTTCTGAGATGGCGAGGTTTTCCGGTCGAGAGCGAGCGCTCTTTTTTGGGGACGAAGCGAAACATTTGCAGCGCGGGGCGGGGGGCGTGGGGGGTGCAGCGCGGGGGGGGGGGGGCAAAAGATTGATAGATTGCCGCGAAGAACGAGGCGGGGGCCCCCGCGCCGCCTAACCGGGTTTCCCCTTTTCACCGGGGCCGCCGGTTAACGCAAAACCCCCGCCACTTTCAGAGAAAGTCGGTCGGGCGATCGGGATACAAACACACCACACACAAAACACACACACACACACACACACAATTTCCACACACACACAAGCCGCCCCGCGCGGCGACACAGCGACACCCGGGCCCAAAGGGTTTGGGGGACAGGATTTGGGGGATGCGGCGCGATTTATTTCGAGTTCGGTTTTACTCTTGCGTGTATCGTCAGGCGTTAGGGAAACTTCGAAATGGGGAAATCCACTTTGAAGCATTGCCCATCACTGAAAACCGTTTTCGGTATTTCACCGGGTTTTAGGAAAAAAAATTGAAGAAAGGGTTTTTTAAACGTTTAAAAATACTAATACTCCTTTAAAAAACCCGTGCAAAAAAGGGTTTTGAATAAAGTTTAAAAGTTTTCTGCCCCCCTTTCCCCTTTTCATGGTTTCAAGTTTATTAAAAATTATTTGTTGTAATTTTTCTTTTGCTTCATTATGGGCAACGAAAGGGGATGTGAGGCGAATCACAGTGTCTCTCAAAAAAATGTTGAAAAAATCATTTCATTACAGAAGTTGATGAACTTGTATACGGCCTACTGGCATCACTGATATTCCACTGGCGATTGACAAATAGAGGCTGGGTGAGGTCGGTTTCCTCATTATTTGGAGAACTGTAGCGTAATAATTTAATCCGAAATAGGTTTTTGAAGTGTCTGGGTGGAAAAAAAGGGGGCATTTAAAAGAGTGTGGTTCAAGGGCACCCGAAGCATCTGATGCTGAGAGGGAATAAAATGCTCCGCTGGGAGAGAGTTCTATAAATAATGTAAATGCTTCAACTTTATTATTCCATCTCCACGACCGAGGTCGAGGTTATTTGACAACCCGCCGTGATGGAGAATAATTTTTGCCTTGGGCCTGTTTTAAAAGGGGGGTAACTCTATTGGGGGTGTTCCATCCAAATAAAATACATTTAACCCTTTCTATCCAAAGGATTTTACCCCTCCACTATTTTTTTTTTTCCTTTTAAAGAATTTTAAGAAATTTTGGGGAAGAGAGCTTATTCAATAATTTTATTTTAATAATTGAAATGACAGTTTTACGTTAAAGTTGTAGTCAATTTTTTAGATGACTTTTCGATTGATTTTTTTCTAAATAATGCCCATGCCGAGGGGAACCGTGGGGACCAAACAAAAGTTTCCCTAAATTAAACTTAAATTAAATAGATGACTTATATTAGAAATTTCCAAATTCGGAAATATAAATTACTTAAAAACTCACAATAACAACTACAAAGAATCATGCCCCGATATTACTTTATTACAAAGAATAAGGCCACTTCATGTCTCAGTATTAAATGTACGACTAACAACTGACTTTTATTTCAAGAATGGGTGTTCAGCTTAAGTCAACACGAAGCTTTTTTATTTCCCCAAATGCACATTTTTGAACAGGGAAAAATTGGGGCCAATGTATAATTTTTTTACTTTTCTCCCCTTCGCTTTTTTTTCAACCCCGACGGGGTCTTAAAAGGGCTGCGGAAGGTCCTGGTTGTAACACGAGTGCAAGGGGCGAATCCTGTCACGTCGCGTGCGCGTTCCGCTTCCAATTTGTCCAATCGGAAGGCGCGGCGGGGGGAAAGGGGCCGGGGCCCTTTCTTTTTAAACCGGGGGCCGCGAGGGGATCGGCGGGCCTCCGCAGGTAAAACCGCTTTTTTGGGGGGCGCAAAAGCCCGGGCGCAGTGGTGGATGGGGGAGGGAAGGGGAGGGGGTGGGGCCAGGTGAGCTGGGCCAGACTGAGCTGCTTGGCGGGGTCCGGTTTAGAGGACTAATCGGGCGGGCGGGAAGTGAAGACTGGAGGGGGTTGGACGACCAGGGCAAGGGTTTAATGGGAGCAGGGGTTGGATCGGGACAGGGGGGGGGGGGGTGGGAGAAAAGTTGGGGCGGGGGAAAGTTTGGGGCGGGGCAGGGGAAAGTGGGGGGATAAGAAACAGGGCAGGCCAGGGGGAATTTTGGGGGGCAGGGGAATGTTTGACGGAGCGGGCGGGAGACGCCAGGGCAATTTGGGGTTGGGAAGGGGGAAGAAAGGGGGGGAAGGGCAACTTGAGGGAAAAGAGAGAAAGGGGAAAAGGTAGGGGTTGGGAAAGGAGTACCAGGGGAAAAATAAGACAGGAGAGAATAAAGGGGGGAGCAGAAGGGGGCCCTGAAGGTGAAAATTAGGAGAAACGGGTTTTTTTTTAAGGGAGACTGGGCAATTTTTATTTAATTTCCCAAAGGTTTTCTGAGTGCAGAGCATTTGGTGGGAAGGGTAATTTGAGGAAGGGAAACGCAAAGGGGATTCTTAATTGATGACCCCCGAGTTGTTTTTCCGGTGGGGGGATATTTTGACTTAAGAAGCACCTAATACACACCATATAGGATTTAAAATTCCTTTACATTTTAGTTCCTTTTTTTTTCTTCAAAGATTTTAGGGCATACTGACTAACATTACAAAAAAACTAAAAGGGAGACAGGGACTCTTTTTCCCTTTTCCATTCTTTCCTTTTCCACTATAGAGAAAAGGGAATTCCTTTTTCAAACCCAGTCGCCCCCGTAATAATTATTTTACGCCGCGCTCGGGAGCAACGTTAAGGGAAAAACAGTCACGTGACGGGCGTTGAAGGCAAAAACGTCTTACCTTAGGGCCCAAGGACGATTTTTAAAAAAGGGAAAGCCTTTGGGACCCCCGTAAAAATTTTTTCAAACTACAAAATGGTGCCTTTTAAACAAGAAAGTTTTCATTTTTCCAAACCCAAAAAAAATGCCCCGTATTTAGATTTGTTACAAGTAATCTTTCGGACATCCTCAACTCGGACAAAAATTGCTTAAAATGATGGAAAGATGACAGGTAAAAAATCTGCGAAAAATGGTGAAAACAAACTTCGGGTTTGATTATGTCTTATGCTCATAAAAAGGTTATTCCCCCATTTCAAGAAAAAACTGATTCGTGCCAACTGATCGCATTGCACAGGGGCCAGAAAAAACTGAAACTTTTAGAATAAGTTTATTTTAAGGGTTTTTTTTCCCCGGTTTAAATTCCACCAATTATCTAATTTGGGCTTATCTCAGACCGTATAACGTTTTTTTAGTCTTGGGATCAAATTGTTTTAAAAATGCCTTCCCCCTAAACTCCTTATTCTCCGGGAAATTCTGCAGTTTCAAGTGTGAAATTTTAAAGCCCATGCTCTCACCCCCATCAGAAAGAGAGAAGGCCTTGTTTACTTCGAATAATTATCTCATAACCCCGTATAAATTTATCCCAGGTCCTTTGTTTAAAAAAGCAGTAATTCCCCCCTTCGGGGCATGGGGAGTTTTATTAAAAACCCCGCTCCAGAAAATTCGAAGTAGGGGGCAAGCCCCACCGATTGGGAGGCCCCCCCTGAACGGGATCCCTTTTTTAAAAGGGGCAGCGGAGAGGACGAAGGGTCGAACCACGCTCAACTACGTGCAGCTCTGAAAACCCGCTTAACCTCCGCCGCAACAAAGCAAACCCCGGGAGGGGCCGTTTTTTGGTCGCCCCCTTTTTGGGCCCCTTGAATAACAGGCGCCGCCGGCGGGAAAGGGGTTTAAAGCCATCAACCTTTAAGTTTAAGGGGCCGGGGCTGTTCAGCGTAGATTAGATTGCCACCGGGAAAGCCCCCCGGGGTTGTTTATTGGGGGCAAATTTTTAATTTTCATTTTTTTTTTGGGAATGTTAATTTTTTTTTTCCCTTTGTTAATCAAAAATCGGTAATTATATATTATGGAAGAGTATTGTATAATATATTATGTATTTTTATAGTTTTCTTTATATATTTCAATATAATGAATTTTGTATTGACCAGCAATATCAAAATTCTTTTTTTTTGTTGTTTTATTTTTTGACTTGGGTTTCTAGTAAAATATTACTTGGGAAAAGTAAAAAAATTATTATGAGAAACAGACGAAAAAAAAAATAAAGATATTGCAATAAAATTAAAATATTCCACAATTTTTATTGTTAATTCAAAAAATTTAAATTAATGGTTTATTAAGAATTTTTTGTCTTTTTTTTTTCAAATTTTTCTTCTGCTTAAAAAAACCCCTCACTACATCATCTTTAATTTTTTTCCAACTACTTTATACATTTCCCTTTTTTGGAAAAATTTGGAAATAGGATTTAGAATTAATATTCTTTAATAACATATGAAAAAATACATTAGTTAGAATAAAAATTAATTTAAGTATTGGGGAAGGGTTTGAATAAAAAGAAGGCGTGTTTTTAATTTTAGGGAGTTTATTGTTCCTATTTTTATTTCATTATTACCCATTACAAGCTATTATTATTGAAGTACATTAAAGAAAAAGAAAAATAGTTTTATTATGAAAGATTTTGAACTTGGAATGTGTATTATTTAGTTGAAGATGGCTTATTTTGTAACTTATTTTGAATTTTGCCAATTTCTTCAGACAAAGTTTTTTTCAATTGTCACATTCTATTTTATCAAGAGCTAGATCAATATTTTCCCGACAGCAAAAAAAAATTTTTTATCATTTTATTTTTTAAGAAAAGATTCAGGTCGATTAAACTTAAAATTTTTTTGGGAAAAGGGCCCCTGCAGAAAAAAAAAAAAAACAAAAAAAACTGCTGAACAAAACGATATAACCTGATTTTCCAAACAGCAGCACGCACACTGCTCAAGATCAACAAATAAAATACTTTCGATTAACCCTGCAATAAATTATAGTAATTAAAGAAACGAGTGTATAAAGAGGGGGATAATTGCATGAATGGTATGTTCATGAAAACGAGAACGATAGGGGCGTGTTTTCTTATGTACCATGAGTTCAATTATACCCCTTATACACATGTTTACGTCCAATATTTTTTTCGGTTCCTTTTAGGAATAATTCAAATTTTTAAAAAAATCCGCCACATCTTTTTCCTCCCAAGGTATGCATTTTATGACGTAGTATTTCTTCTGAAAAAGATCTGTTTTAGTAGGCCTTGCATGGATTTTGTTTCCACAAAATATTTGGAAATGAAAGAAACTGAATATATGGAGATAAAATATTAGGAGCTGACAAAGTCATGAAAACATTACTTCCCACGAAAAATAAAGAGAAGTAGGAGAGAGAATACAATATATGTAAACATTGAGAAAAAACTAGTCACTTTTGACACAGTTTAGATATAGCATACTTTTTAAAATTGGTTAACACAACTGACGTTTTTTTTTTATAAAATATTAGGAGCTGACAAAGTCATGAAAACATTACTTCCCACGAAAAATAAAGAGAAATGTAAACTTTCTTTAATTTATTTTTTTTCCCTTCGTTGTTTATTGGGGAATTTTTAAAAATGTAAATGTATGGGGTTTTGTTCATTTTCAGCTGACCAAAAACCTTCTTGCCTTGTTGTAGTTTCCTAATTGCATGATTTGGCTTCTTTTCTGAATTCTGACTGGTAGGTGTGAATTTTTAATTGCTCAGTAGAATTTAAGCACTGTTTAACATAGTGATAATCAAAGATTTTTCATGGAATTAGTGAGCAAACTTTGTTAAGTAAACGAACATTTTAACAAAATTCGTTAATGATTCTGCAATAAAATAGTATAAACAGTAAAACAGTTTTTTACACAATAAGAATATCAAAAATTGCCGTTCCATAATGGAATGTGTAACCTGCAAATAGTGAATGGCGAGCGATCTCTTTTCCCTTTGGGGCCCCGTTTTTGGGGAAAGTCAGCTGTGACGAAGCAGTGACGCATTGAACATGAGAATTCTGGCGGTAGGTGGAGTAAGAGACGAAGAGGAATAACACAATTAAATATTTTGCATTTTTTCGTTTTTAAAACACAACCCCTTTTTTTGGGTTTTTTTTTTCCGAGTTTTGGGGTATCTACAAAATCATACAGTTACATGATCAGAATCTGCATAATTTTCTTTCCATTCCTACGTGCATTAAAAAATTAATTAATATTGGGCATCCGCATAAGATAAAATAATTCCCATTCAAATTCAAGTTTTTTTAAATTAATGTTTTTGTTGTCTTTGGGAAAAGGGGAAAGAACTTTTTTGTGCCCTTTTTCCCCAAATTTTTTTCTTATTTTAACCGTCTTTAAAAATTTTTTCCCCCTATTCATTAAAAAAAGTTTTTAGCTAATAGGAAGGAAATAGGGTTTTGACGTCGCCGAGCCGTAGCTGTCCTTTGGGTGCTAATTTGAAGTATGAGTTTGTCTACCGTTTTTCTTCCCCTCTGCCGTCCGCGGGTTGTGGCTGCTTTGCTCTCCGATCGCCGGGCTACCCCTCCTTCTTCATCCCTCCCCCCACCTCGCTTTCCACTGCACCGCAACCTCTGAACGTGCTCCGAACTCCCCCTCCACTCACCTCCCGATTCCCCCCTCCTTCTTCATCCCTCCCCCCCGCCAGGGCGCTTCGTCGAACTTTTGGGGAAATTTTTTAAAGAGCATTCTGTCCCACAGACATTCTATACCCCCCCCATCCAACTTCCCAGGTTTTTTTTTTTACCCGCCGTCGGGTTTCACTCAACACCCACCGATTATTTTTTGCTTTTTTTTTCAGGGGTTTTTGGGGTTTTAGTGTGTCTTATTTTTCTATTAATTGTACGCGAAAATGGATAATAAAAACTTCCATCTATTCATGTTTTCCTACATTCATTTTTTTTAAAAAAAACAAATTTTTGTTTTTTGAAAAAATGTTTTATAAAATAATTTAATTTTTTTTGGGGGGAAAACACAAATTTATGATTTGCAGAATCCCTTTTTTTTTAAATTTATTTAAAACTAAAAAGGGGGAAGGGGATTTGATTTGAAAGAAGAAATTTTCATTATTTTTTGAAAAGCATTTTTTTTGAAAAATTTTTGGGGGTTGGTTTTTGCCCTTTTGGGTTTAAAAAAATTTTTAAAACTTTTCCAAAATTAAAAATTAAAAAATGCCAACCCAAAATTCTGAAGGTCCTTAGGGCCTTTTTTTCGTAAAACAAATAGGGAATTTTGGGGCAACAACCCCAACGAAAAAGATGGAAAGTGCATAAAACATAAATGGAAAAAGGGGTAATATCATGTATTGTTAACCTGGGGTAACTCTGTCAACAGTGGTCTTGAAATTAGTCACCTCTCCATGATTACTCGATAATATGCCCACTTTGTTGCCATTCCTCTCGGCTCTGTTATTTTCCTCTGTCCCCAAAATTTCCCCGACCCCGGCCCTCCCGGTTCTCCCAAAGTCCGATCTCATCTCATCATTCACGCCGTCCCCAAACTTTTTCCCCGCGCCTAAACTTGTAACCTTCCTTTTCCCTCAAAAGGCCCCGGCCTAACCCGTCTCGCTGACCCTGCCGCCCACTCCCGTTCCTATTGCCCAAACCGTCCGTCCGTCCACCCCCGTCCATTTTTGCCCCCGCTGCCCACCCCTTTTTTCACCTTGTTCTACCGTTCCCCTTTTTCCGCCGTCCAATTTCCCCCCTGCCGTCCAACCGTCCCCTGTCCAACCTGTCCTTTCCGTCCAACCTGTCTCCGCCGTCCAACTTTTTCCCTCCTTCCCCAACCCCGCCCGGTCCAAAAGGGCCCCGTCGTTCCCAAAATTTTCGCGCGTCCACCCGCTCCCCGCCATCCACCCTGTCCCCATCGTCCATCTTGTACCCACCGTCCGTACATTCACCGTCCGCCAACCCCGCCGTCCACCGACGCCCACGGTTCCACCATCACCCCACCATTGCGACCACCCCATCACCCCCTGCCGGCCGTCCCCGCCAACCCCGCCGTCCACGACGCCCACGCTGTTTGCCCGCTTCCGAAAGCGAAAAAAGCGGGATCGGGCCCCTTTCCACAGCCGGAATTTAGATTCGTCGAACTCCGGGCGGAAGTAAGCACAAAAGAACTTTCGCCCCGCATCCGCGCAGATCGCCTTTGGACTTCTTTGCAGCGGAACTTGTCAAAGGAAAGTATTTGAGAGGAGACCGAACACAGCTGCGATTCCGAGGTGCGGTTGTTCGGATTACGTCGGAACCGGGCGAGGCGCGCCGTGCCGCCCGCCATTTGCTCCCCGCACCACATATTGGCCGTGCAGAAAGGAACCGCACCGGCACGCGCTCTACACAATTAAAACTTGTGAAATTTCCGACGAAGGAATTACATATTTTCGCTTCGTAGTGAATAGCATTTTTTGCCCGAGAAATGTTGGTTCTGAATTGACAATCTTTTAATTTTTTTCTTTTGCCTGTAACGCGTTTTTCTTTCATCTGTAAGTTTAACGTTCAGAAGTTGTGATCGTTATTTTCTGAGTGAATAACGTACCTTTCGAATGAATCATAAAGAAGTTGTTTTATAATGCAGAAATAATGGTAAGGAATAAAACGCAATAATGTAATTCCTTTTTAATGGAATTTCAAGAATTCGATTTATTTTTAAACGCATTATCAAGTCGATGTGTTCCAGATATGTAATTCAGTTATTCTGTCTGCCAAAAGCAATACATTTCAAATCGAAAGTAAATTATTGGGTTTTGGATTAACTAATGATTTCACAAGTCGTTGAAAGTCTATGCCTTAATCGTACCCAGCAATCCCTCCTGTGAAGCAGCTGTGAATATATTATTCTCTCTCGTATTACTAGCTCTACGGCAGCGTATTCAGACGCTAGACAAAGCTAAAGGGCCAAACATTGAACGTACAATTTGCGATACATACAAACAAACGTATAACATGTTTCGTATTCGTGGTGAACATTTACCTTCTCCGCTTCGAATGCCATGTTTCTAGCCATGTTTCCTTTCTATTTAGTTCTCATATAACATGTATCATCTGCAAACTCTTCACCCGCGGAAACAACAGAATCGCATTTTGATAAAATGTCATCCGTCCAACACAAGCGAATTATTTTTTATCCATTTAATCAGTAAATGTTTTTATAATATTTATGACAATTTAGTTAATCTGTAGTGACTTTAGAATATTCATTTTTGTTCAACTCTTCCTACATCAGAACTTTATAGTTGGTTGTAAAACTTCAAATAATTGCCCATTAAAGTCATTATTTTATTTAATCATGGAAAAAACATTTGAATATATTTTTTGTGAAAACATAGATTTTTGTTACTTTCTTCTATTTGTGTGGTGTCGTAGAGGTCCTCATTTTGCTGATCCCAAATCAAAGAGACCGTCTGTGTTGATATCTATGGTAGGACCTATTGTTCAAGTTATATCCCCAAGCAGTGTAAGTGCGCAACTATTTTCCTAGAAGAGACCTAAGCACACACACACACACACACACAAACACCCTCACTCTTACACGAAGGATGTGGCAAAATGTCTGCTGGCGTAATTTTAAACACACGCAGCAAAAGCCTAGAGCACAGGTGTAATTAAAGCTGTCCGTGAACAACGAGCGGGAAAGAGGCGTTTAGGGATTGCGCTGGCCGTGCATCAAGCAAGGCGCTTTACGCTTCGCGGTGTGGTGGGTGGAGGAGGGGGGAACGGCCGGTAGACGCGGTGTGCCCCAAGGTTCATGGTCCGGGCGGAGCGCAGCTCACCGCGAGAGGCCAGCCGGGCTGGGCAGGGCCGGGGAGAGCGTTGCCCAGGGGACATCAGAGGGGGCAACGGTTGTTGGAAGCACCATGCCACGCCGCGCCACGCCACGCCACGCAGCGCCGTGCCGCGCCGCGCTACGAGATGGAAAAACGGCAGCTCTGATTAATGCCGCGTCAGAATTCTGTGATTGAAGGCCGGCGGCGGCGGACAGCGAGGGCCGCCCCTACCCCCACCCTTCTTTCTCACTCTGCTCTCACCCCCCGCTCGCCTTCGATCGGATGAGCCCCCTCATCCTCCTCGTAGCATCCTGAACTTCACTCCCCAACGTGCAGGGGGACTACTCTATATCACTTCCGTTTTCCCTTAACTCACTCTTACTAATCTCATTCACATATATAGTCTCCCTTTTACTTTGCTCAGCGCCGTTCGGTTCACATTTTCATCAACAACATATATCCATCCTCATGTATCCCTTAGCTTTTTTACATCTCGTCCGTGGTTATGAATGAAAAATCGTGGTAAGGGTGAAACTGTGATACTAACGGGAAAACCTTTGTCGAGAATTAATTCGTCTTGATCACTACAAATTCCACATATTGCGACCGACACTAAATCCGTTATTCCCAATGTGAAGAGTAGTTGTTTTTCTCTGGTCTTCTGTCTGCTCTAATCTCCAGCTTTCTTTAGAACTGTCGTTCAGTTTCCCCTGCTCTACCTCACAGTGGAAGCACACGACACACTCCGCATCCACCCCTCGCGAACTCACCATCAACCCACCCCACCCCTCGCGAACTCACCATGCAACCCACCCCGTAACCCACCCCGTAACCCACCCCGTAACCCACCCCGTAACCCACTCCGTAACCCAACCCGCAACCCAAACTGCAACCCCTCCTCACTCCCGCCTCTGACTCTCATACACCTCTCCCTTGATGGGTCTCGGTTCTTCCTCGTTCTCTAAACTGGGAAGGCCGACTTGGGCTCTACATCCACAGTATCCCACCTTTTTCCGTCCTTCCCCTTCGGCTCTATCCTCCTTCCCTCCTCTACCGCTCTCCCCAGCGTCCCTCGTCGCGCTCGTTGCGTCTGCGTTCGGCCTTTGCCCTCACGTCTCAGTCCCTGCTTTGACGGATCCACGTGCCTAGCACGCACTGATCTTTGACTCCAACCCTGTCTCTCTTTTTATTCGGCGCAGTAGGTAAAAGGATTACCGATGATTTGTAGACTGAAAAACGTAATTTGTTTCTTGAGCAACATATTTAAACTGTCTTCCAACTCTGGCGACGGTAGTAGATTTCTAACGTTTCCGCTTTCCTTTGGCATATTTTGCCGGGCTTGATTCGGAGCTTTGCGATTCCCTCTCTAGCAGTTTCATTTATAGAATCAGGTACTTGTTTGATCTGTATTTTAAGTAAACGTAAAATACGAATGATTTTCTTGATTTTTCTGAAAATCAATTAAATACGTCGATGCATTTCGATTATAATACTTCCTAAATTATTCAATAAAATTTCGAATATAATTCAAAAACGTTCGAAAATAATCCAATTTCGAAAATAATTCAAAGAAGTTAAAGATATCTGTCCAAACATAGTAATTATTTATTTCAGTTTTTCTTTGTTTCCCTGTTAGCTTGTGTCTTCTTTTCTATATTGAAAATATTATTTAATAAATATAGTTAATTTGATTACTGTTGCAGCACGTTTATGTTACCCTCTTTTCCGTGTTCATAATTAACGGAATTTAAGCTGCTTTTTAATGAACTTCAGAAACTGTTGATCATTTCTTTATTTTCTTTCATTCCAGTTTACATAATTTCTTCTTCTCTTTGTCCTTAGGATCATCAGTTGATTTTTTTGTAATACAGCATTATCCAGTAGCCAAACGAACAAAGAGTCGTTATGTTGCTATAAAATGGACTCTCAAATAAAAATGAGTTGACCCAGCTGAGTGCGAGAACTTTGTTGTAATGAACATCTCAAAATTTTCTTCTCGCCCTCCACTCTGCCTTGCTCGCTTTCTCGCTGCATTCGTGCTGTCCCGAAGACCTCGCCTTGCGGGTTGGGTTAATTACCGCGCCTCTTCGTCTGGGTTTTTGAGGCGTCGGCGGCCGAAGGAACCGCATGCGTTATTCATGGTTCGGTGAGTCGACAGTGCCCCTCCGCGCGTCCTACGGCTGATAATATGCAAAGGACATGTAGACGTCGGCTCGGGGCCCACACGCTCGACCGCGCGGTGTACGGAGCACGGCTTGAAATCGGCTGAAATGGCTCGACGGCAGAATGGTCGTTGCCTGTGCAGCGTCGTTGTGAAATCTGGGATGACCCGGAGGTCCTAGGGTTCGAGTTCCGACAGTGGCGGATTTTCGGCTATAGCTACACAGATCGATCGGATTCAATCGATGTCTGGGGAGAAGGTTAGCGGCCCTGCTCGGTAGTTTTCCCTGGTATCTTCGATTAATAGCAGGCAAGTGACGGAGCAGTGACAAACAGGTCATGGGCCGCGCGCAGTCTTTCCTTCCTCATCTTTGCCCTCTTCCTCTCCAATCACACACATACACTCACACACACCATCCTGTCGCTTATGTTGAGAGATTAGTCAGGAGCATTGGTCTTGTCCCCAATGCAGTGCTACCCATTATAGGAGATATGTGGTGGCTTTTAAACAAATAAAATAATCATGCAACATTTGAGCAAAAGTGTTCATGAAAAGATATATAATTGAAATTAGCTCATATTCTCCTCCTAAAAAATAACATCATTCGTTTCATTTCAAATGAATCATTTTCTTCTAATCATTTCCAAAATTATTTTTATCTAGTTACCTGTCGAATTTCCAACGCACACTGTATCTCACAAATGTTTGAAATATCAAATGCAAGACGCAGCAGCTAGATCTTTCTCTGACATGATGAAAATAAATGATCGACGGAAAGTACACGTTATCTGCGAGGCACAATGCCAAACGATCATGTCTACCATTGGTGCACATGCAAGTCTCCTCTTGGCAAATGACACGCAATCCCTGTTACAGGACTTTCACCTGCAAGCCCTAATTTTTCATGTAACACATAGCGTGCACGTAGACCTATTGTGGATTTTAGTACACGAAATAAATTACAAGTAAATATAGTTTAAAGTTTAATGCGTAAGTCTGAAATTAATTTCGCTCATTGCGCATTTACTATAGCATGTGCATTTACTCGTCTACGTGACTTGAAGGCATGAATCACCAAGTTTTACTATTTCATATTGTATTTTAGTATTCTGCAGCGTGCTCCAATTATCAGATATGTAAAGTGAGACAAAATTTGTGTCGTTGAAATGACCGCTATATGAGACACAAATCCTTTCATACAGTACAGATTGTTTTAAAAAACTATTTTTACCAAATGCAGAATAGTGTCATGTTTGGCTGTGGAAACTCCAAGAGAAATTTCTACATCGCGATGCATGTAATTGACAAGTTTATTGTATACCGAATAAATTGTTCTTACAAATCAAATTCTTTATTAGTACAAATACCGTAATAATTGTTCAAAATTCGTGAGTATTGTTTTCTGTTAGAGTTTTGATAAATGTTAAACAATTCTCTTCCCATTAATGTTTCATACAGTTACCTAGTTTTAACAATCGAATAGCGAACTAAATATGAGACATTACAAAACAAAGTTTGAAGTGAATTAGTTTACCATTTGGGCGAAAATAAAACCAACAATCGACAAACTGATCGCTTTAGTCAGATGAAAATATTAAAATAAGCATTTATTGCCTTATTCCAACGAGCCTACGAGATAATCATTCTCAGTTTCAATATTGATACGAAACATTAACCAATGTGGCAACTGTTCAGAAAATAGTGTCCTACTTGGCTGTGAAATTATTGTGTTGTGCCTGTTATGGTGCGACACCGGGTTAACAACCTCGTGTCATGTGCGCAAGAACACAATTATCTTCACATGCATCGCTCCGTTGATGGACAAGTGACACATCTAAAAAAAATTCATTTTTCAGGGCAGTGGTGTTATCCTAAACGGTACTGTTTATTTCAAGACCAAAGGCAATGGGTTTTACTCTGCACTAATGGTCTGCAACAGCAAAAATGCTGTTGAAGAAAACTACAAAAAATGGTTTTCCAAAAAGTAGAAGAACATTGCTCAAGAACAACGAATAAAATACTTTCGTGTAACAATTCAATCAATTTTAATAAAAACAGGTTTTTCGAGTATTGCAATACTGCAGTATGGTATGAATGCAACAGTGAATGAACGGTATGAATGTAACAGTATGAATGTAACAGTATGAATGAACAGTTTTTTACACACAAAGAATATAAAATTTGTTCCATAACACACTACGTAAATAGCAAATACTTAATGGCAGGCGGACTCTTCCTTGGAGCCTTGTTGCCGTATTTCTCAGTTGTATCCAAAGCAGTGTCGCACTTATTTGGAAAATTTAGTCGGTACGTACAGTACTAGAATAGGCAAAATAACACAGTCAAATATTTGCATCTTTCAGTCAAACTTTCATTAAATTGGGATTTTTCCCGAGTCCTTGTGTTTCTAAGGAAGCCATGGACACCTTTCATGGATGGAGGTTGCATTGTTTTCTGTCAATTTCTACGCGCTTTGGAAATTAGTATTATAAATACCATACACCGCGTTTATGAAAGTTAAGCTTGTAAAAATATACTATTCTCGCAACACATTTCGTCCCTTAACAAAAATGGACGATTTTAGACTTCTGTTTTCTGTTAACGGAGCGATATTAAAAACGTATTTAAGGGGAATAATTTCCCGCACCATGAATCATCGTACACACTATCGTCAGCTTGTCGAGTTGGCTGCGCGTGCGGACCGTGGACAACGGACGGTCGGAGGGTTGGGCGTGGGTGCGGGCGGGCTGGGTGCGCCGCAGTACTGCGGTGACCGCGGCAGGCCGCGCCAATTGACGCGGCGGTGGCAGCGGCGCCGGCGTTGGCGTTGGCGGTGGTGGCGGTGGTCCGCCGCGCGCGGGCGGGGGGAAGGGGGGGCCCCGGCCCCGCGGGGCGTGCCGGCGCCGGCGTTGGCGGGCGCCCGGGGGGCTACGCGGTTCCTCCACCCCACCCGCCCCGCCCCGCCCCCGCCCCGACGCCCTGCTCTCAGCTTCGCGCCGCGCTGTGACACGCGCCCGTGCGAGAGGTACACGAGCAGGCGCCATGCGTTGCATCAATTGCTTTAATTAAAAATGAAACGACCAGGGATATTAAAGTTTTCCATAATGATGTCGAGAAGGTCGCTGAACATATTGGATTTATGAAACCATTCAAAGTGTAATTATATCAATTATAATTTATAGAATTCTAATCAAGTTGAATGTTTTAAAAAAACATAATATTACATGATAAGTAATACTGAAATTAAATTCTTAATGTTCTTATGTAACTATGAGTTGAAGGTTACTTTATTTTGCGTTGTATTGTATTTCATTACCGGAAATGTTAAGTGTCTGAAAAATAGAATTATAAGGATGAACGGAGAGAATTTCGATGAATAAAATTTAAAGGTTTCCTTTGGATTCGATGAATATGTATAAAGAAAATTGCGAACATTCCAAAATTTGACCCTGTAAGGTCAAGCATTACTTTGAGGGAACCAAAGTTAAGCTTGTTAAATGAAATAATATCTATTGTATTTTCGGAAACACTAGCAAAAAACATATTTTCGACATATTTTAAACTCGGCTTTCATGTTAAAAACTTATTATTTGCATATTACAACCTATTTTCTTCAAAACATTAAATAGACATTTAAATTTATAAGTATAGAGAGCTCAAGATAAGTCTGGACTTCACTCAACGTTTGACATCAATGTTTAAATCAATATATAACTATTAACGTGTATGTAGTTTCCTTCCACATAGATTTAGAATGTTAATTCTGAACATGGTTAACTTCACTCTTTTAACAGTAAATGAAGTGAGTTTAGTGAAATGAGTAAAGACATAGGAAAAGAAATTCGAAGCATGTCATAAAGGAGAGAAAAAATATCACATATTCGATTGTAATACAGGCGATATTTTTGTAAAATAAAAAACTTAAAGTTTAAATAATTCAAATTTTTTAGTCTAAAACTTTATCTAAATTCTATGTAAACAAAAACCCCGTTAACATGTCTGATCGCAACGTTGAGATGTTCAAACACTCAATAAATACAATTATCCTAATCCAAATAGATTGAGAATGTTCACTGTTAACATGTTAAACTTGACTCTGTACAACTGCAATGTTTTAACTGTACAGTTTAAACTGCACTGTCAAATGTATACATTTTAAATGTAACTTGTCAAATATTTAGCAATGCAGTCACAGCGTTGTTATTTGGAGTTGTGGGTTGACAGAAGTTTCCAGCTTTGCAGTTCTGTTTTGAGTTCAGGGTTCTGCGTCTGGCAGCTAGATTAATCCTCACGTTTTAAATCCTGCAACTTGTCTTCCCAGAAACAACTTAAACCGCGCAGGGAATGTGGCATACCGACTAATCATTAGGCAAGAGCTTTTGTTGTACGAAAACTCTGAGCTACGAAAATCGAGCTTTTGCGTTCTCCGAGAAATATCGTACAAGAAGGCTATCATTGCAGATGACACACTCGAAAGACAGATAATTTGCGTAAACATCACGTCTTTCTCATCTAAAACATTGCAAATGATTGAATGGTTTTATGTTGAAGTCCCTGCTAATGCCGTTTTCCAGTCGGCATAAAATATAAATTCGAATCAGGCCAGGGTAAAAATTATGACATTCCAGAGATTTCAAATACCTCCTTGTCAACTCTTCTCAAGTGGTACTACTATTAATTCGCGCTGCATCCATGACAATTAACTGTAAAACGAAAATATCCTTTGAAATGGTATATCAGTGGTGATTCGTGGACTGCAATTTTGAAGTGCTATTCACAATTACACTGTGAACTTCTACAAAACGTCCAGTCATATATTTCTCAAAAAATACTTTCTACTTTTTAGAACAATTTTTAAAGTGAAACTTACGTATACAGCATAAAATATTTAGTCCTTTTCCAATCTTATAAGGAAGCTAAATAATGTTTGACTAACATATTCACAAATTAAACATGATAGGATCACATAGAATAAATATGATTTTGACCATATCTTTGGGCTATACTGGCAGAAATTCCGTTCTTTGTTTTCCTCTTAATATCTTTTCGTTGTAAGACCGTGACAGTAAAATGTGTGTTCAATTGTTTGAGAAAAGTAACCTAAGATGGGTTGCTTTGGGGCACAGGCAGTGTAATAAGCGAGAGGAATATGCTAGCAATGTTAAAAATTAAGGAGTATTTAAATGAGAAGAATCTTTAATTATCGAGTAATATTGTTGGAGACACCCGGTAGCAGTGAATAAACTTCCAAATTTACTACAACCTCCACGTGGGAGCCAAGATTTCATAAACATGAAAGTATGAATATGAATAATATTAATAATTCACTGATCATGAACATTGAATTATGAACATTGAAATTAATGAACACTGAATTATGAATGTGAATAATATTGCATTATGAATAATCCATTGAAATTGCAATATTATGAGAAAACAATATGCAACATTATTCAATATAATATAGTGCAACATCATTCAAAACTATACATAGGTACGCAGACTAAGCGTTACAAACTATTAGAGCGTGTAAAGGGATCCAGGGTGGTCACGTTTACCCAATAGGAATGAGGTAAGAAATGACAAGTAACAAAGATACACAGAAGAAGTAGAGAGAGAAGAATAAGATGATGATGATCATGATGATCATGATGATGATGAAAATAATTGTCATATGGTTGGGGTATTGAAAATGCCAAAAACATCAGACAATTATTTAGTATTTGTCACAACCATCCAAAATTTTAATATTTCAAAATTTTAAATATTAAATGCAAATTTAATGTACATCCTTAAGTTATAATATTGTCAAATTATTTGTCAGTAATAACATAATATTAACCTTGTAGACGTACAATTCAGTAAATACAAAGAAAAAAGATGTGCGTAAAACGTTTAAGCAACAGATTGAGTTTTTTTAGTTTTGTCCGGGTAAAATTCCAATGTTTCCCACTGTGCGGCTGGGCAGGGGCTCAAGCCGCTTGGGCCGCTCAGCGGTGCGTGCGCCACGCGTGTGGGCGACGGGTCTCGACGGCCCCGATCGCGGAGCCAAACGGCATCCACGAACTGTTCCCAGGTGTTTACGGCGAGGGCGGGGCGGTCTCCGCTTCTGGCGGACACCGCTTCCCCCACCACCAACCCCATCCCGTCCCCGCGCCCCGCCCCTCCCCGTCCCGCCCCGCCCCACCCCGCCCCGCCCCGCCCCGCCCCGCCCCGCCCCGCCCCGCCCCGCCATCCCGGCTCCCGCTCAGCCGCCGAGCCGCAAGATTGGCCGCGCCCAGAGCGGGCCTCCTGCCAGCGCCTGCCCGTCCCGCCCCCGCTCCCGGCCGCGCCGCCCGCCGCCGGCGACTAATAGCCGGCAGCGCCCTCGGGGGCGCCGCGGACGCAATTCGCGAGCCCCGCCCCGCTTCCCTCACGATCGACCTCGTCGCGGCCCGACCGCTCGTCTCTGCGTGTGGATCGACCGCCTTCACTCGTCGCCGTTCATCAGTCGGTCTACATAAGTGGAATCTGGAGCGTATTCATTAATCGTCTTACAAATCATGCTCTGAGAAAAAGAATCAATATCTCATTATTGAAATTAATGTGTTGATTTGAAAAATGCTCAATATTAGTCAACTGATTATTTGGCGATTATGCCCGCAAATTATTTCGAAAGCCCGATTAAATGAATTGTGTGCGAAATTATGTAATGAAAGTCCACAATGATACTGCTAACTGAATTCCTGCTTCAAATGTTTTTCACTACCTGTTTGCCCCACTCAAGAATATGTCCACTGCTAATGATTATTGACAATGTGCTGCGGGAACAAACATACAAATTATTTCATAAAACCTCGTTCAATAAGAAGTAAAGTTTTGAAGAATGTTTCTCAATATGTACTGTTTTTGTGTAGTACGTCTAGTTCGACAAATCGTGATGTGCTAACATTAAGTATACTATTTGTAGAAAATAAATATACCGATGCTTCCAGAGTATACATTATTTGTTAAATCTCTAATTAAAACTTTTGATGCAACGAATTCATCGTGGCTACTAACACGAAATATTTTCGTCTTCTTTTTTAATGAAGTTGATTAATCGTGAGCAATTCCATCAAACATTATAAAAACACGACTCTTACGAAAGGTTTTAACAGAACTGCAATAAGATTCGACACTCCATTTATCCCTCAAAGCAAAAGTCATTATTAAATTATTCTACAATAAATTTTTAATCGTTTAATCATATACTATTTGCAAGTATTATTTAGTACCATTCTGGCTAAATTAACTTTGCAAAATGAATTCCAATTGAATACCATATTGATGTAATTTCAGCTAGATGTAATCCACATTCTCTGAAATTGTTGTGCGTGTTTAATTGTAAGTCACATCAGTGCTCATCAATGTCTGCCTAATGTTCAATGAGAACAATAATATTACTAATTTCTTTAGTTGATGTGATGTAATTAGAATTTAAATAGGAAATAAGTAACTTTGGTAAGTGGATAAATTCTACAATTGTCTTTGAGGGCGTAAGACGGCTCAACGGAACTGTTCAGTTTGGGTCGGCGTAGTTAAACGGCACTGTCCCGATAAATAGGCGATGACATTGGGGTCTTCTTCGTTCAGTAGCATCCTTTTCGGCTAAGGGCCACATGCTCCCACCCCTTTCCGACCGTACAGGACGTTCCTTACCCACCCCACTCACCCTCAATGTTAACTGGGCGTCCACTCAAGTTAACCGTTAAGTTAATTTCAACTTAGGCATTAGCCGGCCTCAGCAAGTCGACGTTGCCCGCCCTTCCCGCCCCGCCCCGCCCCGCCCTTGGGCAACCGCCTGTGTTAAACACCGCCCACCGCTCCTTCACCCTTTGCCTCCCGCGCTATTGATAAATTTGCATTCAATTTTCTCGTCTTTGTCGCCGCCGGGTCCGTCCGCCGCCCTCGGCAGTTGGCGCCGGCGCCCGCTCAGCCCCTGGTCCGTCGCCGTCTCCGCCCTCGCTTCCGACATGTCTTCGTCACCGTTTCCCCCCCTTCTTCGCTTTCTGTGTCCCTGACGGAATTCTTGATTCCAGCAGCACCTTCAAACACCACGTGCACTTTCATTCCGCTTCGGCCCCTGTCCCAGCTTCTCTTCCATCTCTACCCCTGGCCTCGCTACTGCCTCCACCCTCCTCCTCCGCCCCCTTCATGGCTTCCCCCCGCCCCTACCGTCTTCCTCTTCGTCTGCTTCCATCTCCTCTTAACCCCCCGCTTGCTTCTTCGTCCCATCTCCGCTTCCTCTGTCCATGACTGACTTCTTGATTCCAGCATCACCTTCAAATCCTATCTCCACTTTTGCTCCGCTTCGGCTTGTGTTTCATATCCTCTTCTATCTCTATGTCTGATTCCGCTACTGCTTCTATCCTTTCGCACGCTCCTACTGCGTCTCCACCGACGCTGCCGATATGCCTTTGCCATCTCTCGTCTTCAGCCTCCACCCGATTTTGTACGTCACTCTCCACCCCGCCTCGGCTCCTGAATTCTCCTTCCAGCGGCATCTTCGAACCCCACCCTCCTTTCTCCGCTTCGGCCTCTGTACTATCCCCTCTTCCCCCACTCTCGCTTCCACCTCCACACCACTACAACTTACCCCTGCCTCCGATCCTCATCACCGTTCCTGCTTTGTCTCTGCCTTCTTCCTCCCTACCCATTACCTTCCGCGCGCGAGCTTATCCCCCCTCCCGCCCGCTGGGATTATAATGGCGAGCTCTCCGCGGTCGAGACAGCGCGCACGTCCACACGCTCCCTTAAGTGGAATGGCGCCGCCGACGTCGCGCCGGAGTTCTCGGGGGATTCCCGACTGGGTAAGGAGGCCCCGCACCACGCCGCGACGGCCAATTCACTTAAGACCCTGACGAGAGCTCCTCGGCGGACGACGATGCGTCGGGCGAACCTGGGACCGTTTGTTATGGCCTCTGCTTGCTACGTTATTGAACAGTTATCTCGTTAAATTCTTTTTGTACTCCCATTGTATAATGCTGTCATTTGATGACTACAACCAGTTGCACAATGATTCTCATTGCGATAAAGATTTCATTATGATGTAGGTTCTTCGCCAATCACAGAGAAGATTACAAACCATGTATTGACAATTAATTATTGAGAATCGTTCTATAAGAATATAGTAAATGTTTTCTTCGAGTGTGTACATTAAAATTGCTTTTTTTTTTTAATTTTTTTTTGGAATTTTTAAAAAAATTGGTTTCCCAGGAAAACAAACCTGAAGTGAATGCCGCTAGGTCGTAATTTCAGTTTGATCCTATTTGACTAGCGCAGTACTCCCTCGCAGGTGGACTAATAACCACAGCCACCTGCGGCAAGGGTAGGGTTAGGGAGATGCCCGCTAGGTGACCTTTGCTGAATCCTGTATGTCAACTGCCAAGAAACGATTCAGTGTAAAAGTTTGACTTATAAAAGTCGTAGAAAATGTATCGTATGAAACTCGATGTAATGAGTAATTAATATATCATCATTTCATATTGTACAATTTTTGGTATTGTACAGTAAAACGACGTGATGTTATGTGCACTCAACATTGGTATTCTAGTCATCTAAACGTTACGTCAAACCTACATTATGTCTAGATTGCCTCATTTAAATCGCAGATTGACCTCGAATTTTACTAACTTGTAAGACATGTAGAAGGTGATTGCTTCTTGCCGATGAACGTACTACGATGGAAAATTTCATATAACGAAATTACACATGACATTTGTTCCTTATTAGCAGGCAACTCAACAAGCACTAGTAAGTGACAAGTAGCCGAAATATCTTTGTGTCAAAACGTGACCAGCCACTAGTACACGATTAGTCGCCTTCCAATGAGGGGCATTTATAAATTTGGAATGTGAAATATCCCACATGTTCATGGACAAAGGTGATAATCTTTGACCTCCTACATGCCCTGGACGTTTGTATTTCTTTTGCAACTGTACATCTACATCACACGAGTATAATGTACGAGTATTTCATATTGCCAAAGGCGTCGTCATACGTCTTTGTCGCCGTTTTTCGAATTGTGCAACAAAACGAAAGTTAAGCTATTCAATGCATTATAGGTTCTTTTTAACACTTTGCCAATGTAATAACTGCATTTATACTTGTTATAAGGTTTTTGTCAAATTGAAAAAATGTTGAGAATTAGTTTTGTGACGATTTATGAAAGACTAGAAATCAATCAAAAAAAGGTTGCAGCTTTTGTTATTTTCTGTGGTATCGTTATGTTTGAAAGTGACTACAAATTTACAGAACTTGAGTATGTTGAATTTTTTTCATATTTAGCCCCATATTCCTACTTATATTAAATACTCGGAAAACTACTTCGTAAAGGATTCTATTATCTGGTAATATTGCACTGTTATTACTTGTAACATTCCGACTGTCAACATTTCCTCCATTATTATTATTCTTTCTTTCATCCTTTGTGTTTACACATCATAAAAGCTTTCCATTTGTATTCTGTACAATTGCAAATATTTAGAATTGTGTGTTATCTTCTGTAGGAGATCTCTTGAGATGTAATTATGATAGTTTGGTAATTGGCTGAATTCTAATGTCTTTTAATGTTTTTTTATAATATCTGAAACTCATACATAGTACAATTTCCAAATAAATTAAGTGTTAAAATAATTTCTAACCGCAAAATTAAAAGTATCATGTTCCTTGAAAGAAATTCCACCATAATATTGGTGAAACTGAACGAAAATTCTGGAGTGTGATGTTAAACGGATAACGCACATGTATAACTCCGTTAATTGATATTTCCCATCACATGTTTTTGGACACGAAGTAACCATCATTGATCCTCCCTGCATGTTCTAGAAGTTTGTAACTTTAATTCAGATCATCTTGTATTACGAAAGAATTCATACGTTATTAGTAATAAAAAGTTGTTGAGGCGACAAAGAAGTTTCGTAGATAATACAATTATGTATGTAAAAAAATATTCTCAAAATTTCGGTAAGCATAGAAATATTACAATACGATCATTAACGTAATAATGAAATATTCTGGTATTGTAACAGTGGTGATTTTAATAGCGTAACAATAATTTAAAGTTATATAATACATATACATATAACAGTGATATATTAAACATATAACACAAGCACAAAAGTAGCACTTCGTTTCCAGTGGTTTTATATTAGAGAATATGTCAATTTCTAAAAACACCTGTGAAACATTTCATAACCACTCATCCTATAATGTGCATGCAGTTTCCGTGCTTTCGCACGCTCCGAAGTGCGGTCTGAACGAGGTGTACCCCCGAGACCTGTTTGTTGCTGTTCTCCCATTGGCTGGTTCTTGCGGTGGTGGCGGGCCCACGCCAGCCCGCCATCTGTCGGAACGCCGCTATTAGGTGCGATTCTTTCGTGTAGCGTAATGCCGTGATTAATCTTTGGTGTCATTGGCACAGCCTGCGGCCATGTCGCTGTCCGAGCAGGAGGTTTATTGGTCGCCCGTCCAAGCCAGCGCTGCCAAATATACTGACGTAACTGTTTCTCTACGGGAAACACCTTAGCTGTGTATGTTCCTCGTAAGGCCCCACTCTTCAACCCTTTGTGTAAAGTCAATTATTTTATTGTACCTTACAACACACTAATCACTAAAACAGTATATCACAGTATAATGAAGAAATAATCTCTAATGATGCTAAAAACTATTTCGTTCTCGTACGTTTTTTTTTATATTCTACTCAGTGAGTGATATTATTTTCAAATATAAGGAATAAATTGCTTATATACGGAAAGCAATGATTCAATATACACTACAATTTCTTTCTTTGTAATCAATGGCAATATTAAATTTCTTTGTCACTGCTGCAACCATTATTCACATATTTAACCTGTTAGAACTTTGATATTTTAAAGATATACCTAGTTTGAAAGTAATGTGAAATCAAAACAAGAGTAAATTCAAAATTTAGTTTTGTTAACGGGACCGTGAAATCTCACTGTATATGAATATTTTAAGGTCTCTTTTTAACAACTGGTTGATATAGCGACCGCTATGATTGTTTTAACTATAGAAGAAACTGTAGGAAGAATGAATATTTTTTACTTACAGTAGTAAAATTAATCAGAGAATTATTTGATCAGAAACGACACCCGATTGTGTTGGCTGATATGATTTTTAAATTCAGACAGTAAAAAAACTCAAAATCATTCTAAAAAAATATATTATTCCGGGCAATTGACGAAGTTGTTGCCTAATTTTAAATACTCATTTTGTGTGAAATCCTTGTAATAATAAATATTTAAAATCATTAAATGTTTATAAAATTATGAAATGAAAATAAATTTATATGTGATTACTCGTCTTTTTCACAATACTTATCGGTGTTTTGTTCCCATCCCCGGTTTCCGCTCCTCTTCTTCCTTGAACTGTGATAATGCCTATATCGATATTTTTATGATGTTCCTGTCAATTACTCGACCCAGCGCTCTTATTTCGATTGCGAGTTATTTTTTTCACCGGCAATAGATGTGCACTCCAGTAAAGATTTTTGTCCATCTTTTACACGACATGCATGTCCAATATGTGGCCCCGTTGCAGATAGTCGAAGAGATCCCCGTCCCGCACCCAGATTATGACGGGTTTGGATCGGACGGAGGCGGCGACTATGTGGAGGCGGTGCAGGTAACGATATGGAAGTTGACTCCACCCCTCGCACAAAGTGTGTGCGCGTGAATTTCACTCAGCACCACCCCACACAGCTGCGCTAGGGGCACCGAGGACATTGGCTTTTTCTCCGAAACCTACGACTCCATGGAGGAATCCCGGGATGTTGGGATACTACAGAATCTTGTGATACCAATACACTTTGATTTCATTTTCAGGGTATCTGAATCAATTCTGATTAATTCATAACACCAGGTCATCGCTTCTAAAACTATAGTATCGGTATCGACAAAACAATTTCTGCCATGAAAGTATTAATTTTCACTTAATATTTACAATAAATAACATGATAAGTATGTGTACTTGAGCAATAAAAAATAAAAATGTAAATGTTAACGACGAATGAAACGTGACATTTCATAAACGTATGACGTATGAAATGTGTTAGACATTTTGAAAAATCTTTGAAAGTTTGATAATTTAGATTTCTCCCTCTACAATCGTAATGATCGTGCATGTCATATAATGATACCATTCGAAGTTTGTTAAAATTCTATAATATTGTGGAATCGATTTATTGTTGTGGCGACTGATATCAAAGTGGTTATTGTTGAAGGGATATTTCTACGGACATTCCTAAAATCGTGATACCGGTGGGCGTTTTTAGGCAAACAGGTACATCTTACAATTTTTCTCTGTCTCTTTGACATTGTTAAAGAAAATGTGCAAGTGCGTGGATCTCAATATTTAGAGGTCAGCGTAAATGGCGTTGGGGAAGATTGTGTTTCCAACTTACATCGTTTCAAACTTCAAACACTTTAAATTGTTAAGCGATTAACAATTTATTATGATCACGAATTAAATTTTAATAATATTCCTTAGTCTTCTGTCTTCGCAAAAAGGATAATTAAAAATTTAGAAACCGTGTATTGCTTACACACTGAACCGTGTATTTTTTTTCTGTAATTTTATAACGTGTCAAATTTCGTGCTTTAAATTGTTTTTTCACTGCATAGTGTTGTGATTTTTACAGGCTTTCCTTCTTCGCACAGGATTTGCACGTTTGGTTATGTTTACAATTTTTTAAACTTATCTTCAAGAAAATTTATATTTCTAATTGTTTTGAAGTTATTAAGTAATGGGTAAATTTAGATATGTGTGTTGAGAATTGTCGTGCTTCTTGAACTGTCTAAAAATTCGGTTAAAAAAATTCATTTAATTTTAATTACAATGCTAGTTAGATTATCATTTCCTATTACCTCAAAGAAATGCATTTAAGTGTAATCGAAACTTTAGGCTTAAAACTATGATAAAGAAAAATTAATTTGGATATTCACATACTTTACTAGTTTAATCAGTTTAATCAGTTTTATATAAATATAGAATGTGACTGAGTTACAGTTAAAATAATTGCTTTCATTTTTATTAATGAGTTTTCTGAATCGATGCAAATATACTAATCGATACTATCATTTCCTTTTCACAGTGTATGAAGTTGAACAATAAAGCGATATTATATCAGTAATATATTTTTAAACCACAAACATAGCACAGTTGTTTGGGAGTGAACAAACAGAGCACATTTTCTCCACACGTGTGCGCATTGTATTTAAAGCATATCTTTTGTAACCTGTACCAAGCGTCTGGGCCAGTTTAACTGCACAGCCGTGCCTGTTGGCTTTCCTTTAGCAGAAACATCCTCACGTGATCTTCGAAGCTCGCACCAAGACGAACAAAGGCTGTGCCAACTCTGGGAATTTGGAATGGCGCATGAAGAACTACCGCCGGAAGCACGTGTCCGGGATGGCCGAGGACGCCAACTCCAACTCCCGCTTCAAGCGCGACGTGCGAGAGGCCACCAAGTACATCGAGACGGCCATCGTCATCGACAAGGCGATGGTGAGTACTGCACCAACGGCCGCGCCACGAGCATGGTGGTTACCGCACCTGGAAGTACCCTGGTTGGTGAGGATTTTAGAGTCGGTGTTAAATTTCATTATACTCTATCATTGTTCCTAGAGATTCCGTTCTGATTTCTCGAAATAAAAGGCTGGATAATTTAATGATCTATATTCATAAGGAATTCGAATGTGATGACACAATATTTTTTAAGTAGGGTAACAATGGAAAGCGTTTCAATTTCTTCTGGAGTGGGATGCTCTCGCTTGCGGATGGCATTTCAGGGTCAGGCCTGATCTGTAGATGTCAGGGTTGGCCTGATCTGTAGACCTCAGTAGTTGACGTGCCCGGGATCACTAACAACCAACCAACCAACCAACCAACCGCCCCTGCCAGACTCACAATTCACATGTAGGTGACTCTTCATTTTCACTTTGAATTCTCAAGTCAAGAAATCCAAATCAAGGAAAAGAAACGTTTTCCAAGAACATTAGGGTTTTTCAAGAACGTTAGGTGAAGGTGGTATTTATTTCTCTCGCCAATTCGTCATTCACAACTGATGTCCCCTTGGAAAGAATTGCCATTTCGCATGCTGTGGAGAGAAAGAGGGGGTGCTTAAGCTTTATAATATCGAAGCGGATCACATCGGACACGTTCCCCACGGGAATGGAGGAAAGTGACTCCTGCGTCCTAATTAGTAATTTCTCTAAAAATTATCGATTAATTTCAAACTTTATTAAATATACATGGTAAATAGTACGTATCAAAAAAGTATTATATTATTCAATTCGTCACCCCTATTGTCAATTATATCATCCTCTCCTTCTCCAGAAGAAATTGAAACCCTATTCCATTATTTGCCTATTTAAAAAAATATTGTGCTGTCGCATTCAAATTTCATATGAAAACAGATAATTAAATTAGACTATTTTATTTCGAGAAATCAGTATGGTCTTTAGGTACAATGATAAAATATAATGAAATTTAGTGCAATAATCTCCTATAACCTTTTAAATTTCATCTGAAGCTTCACTGCAGAAAATAATTTTCAAAGTAATGAAAACGTTGGCTTCTTTTAATGTTGAACTTTTTCAAAATTGACTTTCTCCATACTGAATATTTACTCACTTCATTCTATACAAAGCCGAAAAATGCACGCCGATTCAAACATTATGTATGAGTAAAATATTCATACAAAAACTGTGCTCATTGAACGCTTAGTTTGTGAATAATTGACCCACTGATACGACAAAAGTAAAATTGTATATCTGACTTACTTACATTGTAACTCAGGTATATTTTCATAAAACATTACATAACTATAAAAATCTAGTATTTTGTTGCTGCCATCCAGCGATATATCTGAGCACCTGAATCTCTCATAATTCTTATCAAACTAGGGGTATTATTTTGAAAGATCGTCTTGGCCTTCAATCAACTTGGCTTAAAGTTACTCTGAAGTGTATCATACCACACTTTGTAGTGTCCACATCCCTTCTAAACAATTTCCTGTGACAACTGACCGAACAAGCATCATTCCATAAGCACTAGATTCCACAGTGCACTTTCCCAAGTTACTTTGGGTCAGCTTTCCCCCGTCTTGTAAATCTGTAGTTGTCACCAGAGCTTTGATTGATGGTTCGCAAGTGCTCTTAATGGACCCCAGAACACACAGCTCATTAGCGATTTCTCTTTCAGTTTGAGAAGCGCAACGGAAGCACGAGATCGGAAGTTGTTCACGACGCCATTCAGGTAGCAAATATCGCTGATTTGGTAAGTAATCAAGATATTTATGATAATTTAAAATATTGTTCAGAACTAGGTGGAAAAACTCTTCATAAGTCTTTAAACAAGTCAAACATTGCGATTAGCTGTAGTGTAGATGTATCCATTTTCATACCAAGGCATTGGTAACTTTTACTTCCGAATAATGCACCGCCTTGAATAGTGTTTCGAGGTGGTAATAATTGCAATGGTACGTTGTCTGCAGACAGGCGTTGTAATGTCATCATAAATCTAATTTTAATATTACTATTTACAATATCTTACGCTCTGTCAATATTATTACTTTTAAAAAAATTCCTATTGCAGTATTTTGTTTTCTGTTCCGTTCTCTTCTGAATTTTTAAGACACGAAGAATTTATCCACCTACTTATCGACGCTTTGAAGCATTATAAACGTTAAAATATATATAGTTTTGTAAATTGATTGTCTCGTTATGTTGCAGTATTTTCGCACTCTCAATACACGAGTGTCAGTAGTTTACATTGAAACTTGGCAAGGTACGAACCAGGCACCTATAGACAAGAGTCAAGACATAAGTCGTGCCTTGCTTAATTTCAATGACTATACGTCACGTAAGCTCTTCAAAGTGGACAAAGATACTACGCAGTTGCTCACGTATGTATTTTAACCTTAATAATACTCGTTTATTAATGAAAAGGCATTGAGTTATTAAGAGATCCCAATTTCTCTCAGATGTAGTTTTGGGGTGTAAATATTATTCCATATTTTACATGTGCTACATATCCTTTTTAACATAAAGTCAATATATTTGTGTATTGCCGTTTTTACTCATCATTTAGAAACGTATTACTTTCTCCGACATTTTCATTAAAGTTCCATTGTCTTGGGCATTGATTTGTTTTCATACAAACCGAGCACACACAAAATAATATTTTAATGGTAAGAACCAAACCTACTATGGTGCAGGGGTGAGACGTTCCAAGGCGGAGAATCGGGGATGGCTGTGCCAGAGACGGTGTGCACGGCCAAATCTGTGGGCATCAGCGTGGATATAAACACGTATGAGCCTCACCTACTAGCGGGAACAATGGCTCACATGATTGGTCACAACATAGGAATGGGTCACGATGATGGACGTAAGTAATAATTCATTTTCCATAACATCCTAAGTGATTACGTTCAGAAAATTTTGTGAAAATGACCATTAGTGAAAATGATCTCTTTAAGTGAGAAGGACCTAAATCTTCTCGAAATGAAAAAAAATAACGTTAAACATTCTGCAATTTTTATCAGTTGTCATTTCTACCAATTGATATTTCTACTTTTCAGTTTCGTAATCTTTCAAAGCTTTTTCTTTGATATTTAAGTATTGTAATTTTGTGTTTAGTTTTGCCTACGAAATGATTTTTAGAAGATGGTGGAAATAACATAAAAATATTTCTTTTCAGAAAATAAGCTATTTCTGATTTAATTTATAGAATTCATTTACCCGAGTGTGGTAAATATAATGTTTCAAAATATATAATAATACTTATCTCAGAGTATTGCAATGTAAAGTGTTCATGTCAAAACTAGGAAGATGTTAAACTATATTTATGTACCCTTTCAGGTGAAGAATGTTACTGTCGTGACTGGCATGGATGTATTATGGCCCAGTCCATAGTAGGCCAAGAAAACGTTCAGCCGTACAAGTTCTCTGAATGCAGTCGTTCAGATTACATTGATGCTCTGAGAATTGGACATGGAATATGTCTCTTAAATAAGCCTAATGAGGTAAAATATTACTTTTTCTGAGGGTAATTGAATATTATTTTATGAGATGTATCCAAATCTGGAAATGAAAAACAAATTTTACATCATGAGAATACTTGCCATTCCCAATTTGACTTCATTACAGTTCACATTAATGAATTTTGTTAAACCTTACTTTCCATTATTAATTAATTAAAAAACATTTTTGTTGTGATATTCTTATCGATGATACAAGCTTTTTCATCAGTTCTTTTCCTACCATATATCTTTTATGCGTCTCTCGCTTCAAATTATACATGCCAATCATCAACTTTTCATTCCCAGATTAATAAAATTGCATTACTTAATTGAGGAAAACCGTGAAAAACCTCAATCAGTTTTATGACAGCTGTATCACTTAAAAATTATTTGATTGTTACCAATAGTATGATAATGGTTATGATAATTGTTTAGTTCTAATTTAGCTTGCATATTTAAATACTATAACATTAAAAAACCTTTCATGAAATATCTTCTTCATAGTTTCCTGCGAAAACCCATATCCTTTTTACCACTGATCGGCCAAATAATCCTACGCATATTTCAAGTTATATTGAGATTTTAATTGATAGAGTAAAGAATCAAGAACTGATTTCATATTAAAGGCGTTGTGCTAGTCAGTTGTTTCAGGGAATTGTATGAGTGTAGGTTGAGCAAAATGTTGTTGAAGCAGCTAATGGTATATTGAGTACCTCTAGCAGGGCAGTAGATGCTCTTGTGAAATGAATAGGCGAATAGTGTGGGGTGGTTGCAGCTGGAGGTTCGGCGCACATGTGGGAACAGCATTGTGGAGGATGGGGAAGACTGTGACTGTGGCACTATCGACGAGTGCCATGAGCTCGACCCCTGTTGTGACCCCATCACCTGCAAGTTGACAAAAGAAGCGGAATGTGCCTCGGGACCTTGCTGCAACAACTGTAGGGTAAGCACTGCAACGCTCTTGCGTTTCGTAATTGTAGGTTTACATCACAGTAGCATTTATTTATTTATTTATTTTATGTCAAAAAACAGTTAAAAACTGCGTATGACGTGCTATGGGGAAAAGTGAATTGTGTGCACATTTTCAAAATTCGGTGATCCCTACACTAAGTCATATACTACTTAAATTTTTAATTTTTGAAAGGGAGAAAAAAAAACTCCCATGTAATAAAATCTATTTTCAAGGATAAACAAGCAATAAATTTTGAATTTACTGCTTATTTATTGCATTAAGACAGCAGCAGTCACTAAGTGATCAACTAGGCTCTTCCACTCGTGAAATTAAAACCAATAGTGTACCACTCGTGAAATTAAAACCAATATGCATGTAAAATGCCCCAATAAATGCAGTGTATCTCAAAATAATTTATCGCTTTTTCTATAACATTTTTCTTACCGCTTCTCCCTGTTGGTCGATAATAAGCTGCGACTTGTCTATCTTGGAGGGCGGTATGTTTCCATCGCAGTGTTGACGTCCAACAAACCGCGTTGTACTATATAATATAACCTCTTTGATTTTAACATGCTTTCACTTATTTTTAATATTTGGCGCATTTTGCAACCTGTTGGGAGTAATTTCATACGTGGAGTAGTCCCATTAAATACCACTTGTGCATTCGAAATTCTCAGATATCGACAATTTTGCAAAGCACTAATGGTATTAGCTATGGCAAGGTGTAAATATTGATGAGCTCTTCTTATAATTCTGAAATATTTGAATGAAAAGATGAAATACCTTTGTTTTGACCGCATACGTCAAAGAATTGAGGATTTTATTAAAAGATGTAATTGTCACTGCCATGAACCCTGTGATCAGGGATATGAAGGGTGTTACGTCAATAGCTTCCTCCTATGGAGCACTTTTGAAAGATCACATGAGTATACCGGACCCGCTAATAATCATGGACATCCATGTGAATCACATTTATTGGCTTTGTGCTCAGACAGTACGCGAAGAATTTGTGATTTTGTATAGGTTACCTCGAAGCAAGTGAAACGGTTTTACTTCTCATGATTATTTTTTACGTATTAAATGGAGTTAGTTAGCATTTAAAGTATTGAAATACTTTTCAGACCGGTATGAAACGCAGCATCGTTGTAAACATCTGTCAAGATGTAAAGAACGGTCACATTACATATATGCACATCATTAGTCGTAATTAGCCTGCAAGAATTTCGAATGAAAGTTCAAAAGAATGGGGATGAATAGAGTGTGTGTGGAGTGCGGCCAATTACATATGGTATGGTATGTTCACCCATAATTGTGCAGAGAGTCATGAGCAAAGAGTGGTGCGGATGTAAATACCAAACAGCGAAGATAATTTGAATAGTGAATCGATTATCATTTGGATAAGCATCCAGGATTTTTTGAGTTTGGATAGGTTGTTTTTTTACATGAGAAAATGAGGTAATATTAAAGATATTGGTTTAGAGAAATTGTGGAGTGAGTAAATTAGCACTCGGAAAATTCTCTCCACTCAGCTCTCTGCTCATGTAATTAAATTTCAAAAACTTAACACCTAATTATCTTTGTTTCCAAAAAATTCATTGTACGGCCTCTGTAAGAGATTTTTTGAGAAAACGACTTGCATCGAAAGGAGAAATTCGTGATGCAGGAAATGAAACGCTTTGAAAATAAGTAAATTCGTTACAATGAGAAATTCAGAAAATTTTTGGTAATTTTGCATTACCTAAACAATGAAAGTACTTTCATTTATTTTCAAGCATTGCATTGTAATAGAAAATGTCTGTAAATCTCGGATTACATAATTAGTATTTAATATGAAAATATCAAAATATCGTTAAAATGTATGGGTTACCACTTTGGCCTTTTTAGCTAATCTATTTAAGTAATTATTCTTTGAAATATAAAAGTAGTTCTATAAAAAAATTTCAATATTCGCAATGTATTTTTCATTCCATTTTATATTTTAGTAAAAATAATAAATTACACAGTTTAATAAGCCCGAATCGTGCAATGTGATTCAAAGTTCTTCAAAGTTCATTTGAATTATTCTAGTGGGTAATGAAATTTGACTCGCGTTACAGGATTTGAGACTAAAACAATAAAAGAGATTCACGGACAAAATATTATTCCTTCTCACTGTCTTAAATAGAATAAAGAAATGAACAGCTTTGTTAACAATTCATTGAGCACTTGCGGCTTGTTGTTTTCTAAATGGGGCAGGCTGTATATGCCGTGCATTACATTACATTGCATTGCATTGCATTTCTATACATAATCTCTTCCGATGTCGAAGACTAGAGTCCTACAGACTTCGCGATTCTCATAAAGGCTTAAGGGAGTAGCGCTCCTACCTCATATTGGCAGAACTTGCTAGTTGGTGCGCAATGCAACTCGCTGACCTGCATAGTAACGCTATCTGGTGAGCACACCCTTCCTCAGACTCTAGGCCCCACCCTTGAAGCCTGTTTGACTGCAAGCCTTCATCTGCCGGTAAGCCTGTGCAGTGAATGCATGACGTCACGCCTCCTCGTTTTAAACAGGCCTTATGGCGGAATGAAGTGGGAACCTTACGATTTTCTCTTCCATGTCAACAGCTTCAAATGGGTTACGGATGGCCGTTAACATACTGACAAAAGAAATGTTGATATGATCGCAATTATAATATAACACAGAAATCTATTTTAATAAATAAATATATTTATAAATATATTTTTTAATTTCTTTTTCGGATGATTTCTATAGGAGAGCCTTATAGCCTTTAATGACGATCCGCACCTGTCATTGAGTGAACGCAATTAAAAACTGTTTTGATAAATAGGTTAGAACTCAATTAGTATAATTCAAAACGTTTTCCTAGAAGTTTTACCGACATTGGAAGAAGAGCAAAAGATTAAGATGCTGATTTATTTGTTTGCTTTCATTTGAATTATGTATTGTTTTCATATGACATCTGTTTATTTTTTATTCAGACATTTCGTGAATTCAATTTTAATGATTCCAAAAAATTGATTTCTCCGCAGTTGCGGTCGCAAGGCGTAATCTGTCGTGATGCAACAAACGAATGTGATCTTCCCGAGCGATGTTCTGGAGAAACCGGCCAGTGTCCCCTTGACATTCACAAGAAAAACGGAATTCCGTGTGGGACAGGTTCTACAGGGTATTGCTTCAACGGCTTATGTCCCACGCTGAATATCCAATGTGAACAGATATGGGGATACGGTGAGTATTTTTAATTAAAATATCCTTTGCAAAAATTTTTCTTACATAATTTGCTCTGAACTCTTTGAATGATGGAAAATATTATTTACTTTCAACACTTCTGTATCCAGTGATAAAAAGTAATTTTATAAACCAAATTATGTACATTAGAAGCTACATTTAATTGAAATAAATGACGATATCTTTTTTATTTCAGTTATCAGCGATTGTTTAGGTGCAAACTATTATGCACATTTGAATTTACACTAATAAATAGAATGCAATAAGCAGCGAGTTTAAATTTGAAAATAACTCTGGTGTCTTTCTCTTATTTTTATACATTTTATGTTAACAATGTAATTACTTCTGGCTGTAAACAGCAAACTTAATATATTGTAACCATTCTCGCATTTTTATTAAATGTTTTTACTCTTACACGTAAAACTTTACAGAGGTGACCATCTAGACGAACGATGTGTTGTCGTGTGAATTCGGGGCTTCATGGTTGAAACTTTGGGGAAAACGCAATAAAAAACATGGCCATTCGCTTAATAATTAATATAATCAAAGAAGTTGCACATATTACCAATTACATTTATAATATTCAAATCCACCTGTTGTGATTCTTTGGAACTACAAATAAAAACATTGGCAAACTCAGCAATTAAACCAAATGAATGTTATAATGCAAGTAAAGAAGTTGCCAGTTATATTTATGGTATTGAAATCCACCTATATTTCTGATCTTTGAAACTACAAATAAAAACAATGACAAACAGCAACATAACGTAACAAGCAATTAAATACCAAATTCATCTCATTGTGCAAGTAAAGAAGTTGTGTGAAGTGATAAGAGTTCTTATCAGACTTCTACGCATATAAGATTTGCATGCACTAACTGATTTCACGAATTTCGTTAGATAATACTTCAGCCTGCGTGTACAATCTACACAAATATGAAACTACCTTCCACTATAGAAAGTGGAAACAGAGATAACATCTATTTCATCAATGGTAACAAAAAAAGAATCAATTTGGTTCCAATATTCACTAAGCCAAGGTTGCTTGTGCAAGTACATGAGAGGTTTTCACACAGATCTGAGTAGGAAAAACAAGAATATTTTCAATATATTTAGCAAAGAGAAATTATCATTATATTACTCTCATCATTTTGCTTTCATCAATAGGATATCTGTATGGAATCTTTAATAATCCCCCGACTAAACAGATTCCAGTTTTGTCACCTGTGTCACACTTTTATAGTATATTTTTTAAAAAATCAGTTTGTCACACGTTATTTCCTCCATGGCTTACTCACTGTGCCCTCCGCCATGCGATGGGCTCACGAGTTCGGCTCCCAAAAGTCGCGACCCTTCCCTCAAGGCACTGGTTTCCGTGTGGCTGCTCTGACCGACAGGTCCTAGGTTTGAGTCCCGACAGTGGCAAGATTTTTGACACTAGCTTGTCAGCTAGGTAGAATTCAGTCGCTGTCTGGAAGAGAATTCTACAGACCGGTTGCTCTGATCAGTAGTTTTCCGTGGTTTCTTCCATAAACACCAGGCGAATGCCGGAACAATACCCAACAAACGGACCCCGGACTGCGCGCGATCTTTCCTTCCTCTTCCCTGTCCTATTCTCACCCCTACACACACTAACATGTACTACACTACCACACACACCGGGAGACCGGTCGGGAGCATGAGCTTGTCCCGGCTGAGGCGGTGTCCCGCTGTTTGGGAGATATCTGGTTGGGGAAACCCCGCTAGCCGACGGTAGGTCGATGCCGGATCTCGCCATTCAGTGAAGAAGGATCACCGCTATCGCCCGAGGAAAATCATGCACCACACTTACGGGACCAATGACCTCTGTAGTTGACGTGCCTGGAATCACTAACAACAACCAACCACATCCACGTGGCCGTGTGATAATCGGTAAAGGTAGTCGGGGTAGTTTCCTGCCGCATGCCTGAATACCTGGCCCCACTTAAAAACCGCCCCACAATAGACTGCGAACGGGAACGGCAACGCGAAGACGAGGTCGGAAGCGGGAACTTAAGGCGCTTCACTATAATCGTCAACGGGAAGAGGGATAGCTCTATGCGCCTGTAGCGGCAAAAAGAGAACTCCAAGAAACAGTTGCCGAAACGAAAGCACTTCTAGCTACGCTACTCTGTTCAAAAGTACCTTTGCCATCTGTATGTTGTGTTTGCGTGTTCTGCTATGAATAATGAATACTTTTACAAAAGAATAGTAATTAGAATAAAACAAAATGATAAGAGTGAGAAAATACAAAAACTACTATCAACTTATGGAAAATGCAACTTTTTAAACCAATGTACTTTAACGAAACATAAAAATATTTTTGTGGGAAATTTTACTTCTAAGTATTAATATGAATAGAAAAACAATAATATTGAAATTATTACAAAGAACTAAAACAACTCAACAATGACTAACGAAACCAGCCTCAAACCCTAACCTCCCAAAACACGCTCTAACCTCACTATCTCACTACATTCTCAACTCCGCTCCGGGCCAGTGTCGCGCACTCGATCAGCTGGAAACCTTCGCCGCTATTTCCTGCACTTTCATTGGTCGAGAGGCTTCCCGTTCGTGGGCCAATTGAAAATGTTGACCATCCTTCCTGTTCCCGTCAAGGTTCGCGTTCCTGTCGTGTTGTCAACGTCTGCCTGAGATGTCCGTCTTTCACTTTTCTTTACGTTCCCGTTCGCGTTGCCGTTCCCGGGCTATTGTGGAGCGGGCTTAACGCCTCGTTGCGTGTTGCACCGCAGGGACAAGCACCTCCCCCCACCCCCACCCCCACCCCCCGCGTGGCATCTGCTCCGGCCCCTTCCGTCTGGGGTCAGTTCGAAGTCTCTTAGCGTCACACCGCCGTCCGTGCACCACTAATTCTGGGAGCCCAAATGAGAGCGCTCTTTCGCGCGCACTTGCCGCCCCAAAAGTTCATCTCTCCTTTCTCTTTGAAATGAGGAAAACCCAGGTAGCTCTGCCGTTCACCGCTACGACGCTAGTCTCGCGGGCATTCAAATCCCCCATATGCCTCACGTAAACGCCGTGTAATGATGTGACGTATCACTATATATACAAAACCCCTCTCTAAAGTTAATTCCGATTTGAAAGTTAGTGTGGAATAACTGAAGATTATGAATACAGTCATAATTAAAATAGAATATATTTTGTTTTGCCTTAAAATTGTATTACGTAACTATCCTAAAAAAACAAACAAGATCTCATCAACAGATAATAAAATGTAAGCCGATACTTTAAAAAACTCAATTAATTACGTATCAAATATTAATTATGCAACTTCAATTTGTAAGTGTGCCGCAAGACTCAAAACAAATCAGTAACGTTAAAATACGCTTTGTTCGCGGTTCTCCCACTGACGGTACGTACATGGCTTTGTTTGTCTGAGGAAATATTGACTGCTATTACTCAGCTTCTATCTTAATAATCTTCAACATCCCTCTTTTGGAGTGAGGGTGATACGTTTATTCATTTAACACGTGTTTCTAAACTTATTAGGTAGTGCTTAGATCAGAACATCCCAGTGTTTAAATGTTGCTTTAGGTCGTGGTATTCCCAAAGCGAACTCATGACCTTTGTCAAGGAAAAAATCGATAATTACATACGACCAAAAGTCTTTTTGTGAGTGTTCACCTAAATCTTATCGTTTTAAGTATGTTGATTCCAAAAATAGCATTAAAAATCGCCCACCATTTGCCCACATTTTAACATTTTTTCTGTATAGCTAGGCAAATGCACTTCTGAGTCTCTAGAAACGTATGAGATGCAGGAAGTTAAAATAAGGAAGTATTAGGACGACAAAGTAGTTGTGTACGGGTAGTATATGCTTTGGTAAAAAAATTCCAAATTGTGATTCCTTCCACTACCGCGCATCGATAGGCTTCGATCGATAGGCGTTTTCACAGTCAGATATTTCATTTCACAGCATTTGGTAAGTAGTACTAGAAAATATACGTCAATGGACACGTAAAGTCTTCGTAGAATGTAATGTTAAGATATAAAGCCATCTTCTACGTATAAATAAAGTTCTGTAGGTATTTTAAAAGTCGTTTACTTTTCATTTTCATTGGACATTTAGTACATTTTCCCATATCTTACTAGATCAAATAGTGACTAAACTGAGGGAGATGGAAACGAACAACGAGTTCAAATACGGATTCAGCACCCAAAAGACTAAAAAATTAGCTATCAAGATTTAAAAAGTTATTTTAAACATTTTTTTGTCTGTGTTATCCATTAGTAAAATTATTTCGAGTATTGCTAGTAGTAATAAAAGCTTCCTTGTTCTGGTTGGAAATTGAAGTGGACACAGAATTGAGAACATGTTCAAACTGAGTCTGAAAGATACTGAGCTGTGAAAGCAAAAGACCGTTTGCGCGAGCGATATTGTTGAATGATTCTTTACAAAAACTAAGGCCGCTTCTACCAGTCCATTTCTCGACGGTAAAGTTGGAAGGCAACATTGCCTACTATTCCCTTTATGGCCAGTAACATTCATGTTAGCTCGTGTAATAAAAATGTAATTATGAGATAACTCACGACGTTGTGGAGCGATAAATGGCGAGAAAAGTCAGCTAAAATAAAATTGATAAACAATTAATAAGTGATCTTTAATGTGGTTCTAGTTGCACTAATTGAACGCAGCAAGATGTAAAATGTGTTTTATATGTATTGAATATTAAAAATGTAAAATTAAAGCACTTTGTCATACATTTGCTGTTGAATGAAACAGTACATTTTAATAGAGTGTAGAAAGGCATTCATTGCCATCCGGAAGGATGAATTGCAACTCTCGCTCTTATTGGCATTCACGTTGAAAATATTACGAGGGTTGAAGTAAACGTTTACACGTGTGTTTAACGTACGAATTTTTCACTATGTTTATAGCTTTATTAATGTTAAAAAGAACCTGATACCTTCTTCAAAATTGTATTCATGTTTTTCAAACAGCTTTGATTGCTACATACGTTTATATAGTGACAATAATGTTAACTTTACCACACGAGTAAATAAAGTACACATTGCCGCATGCGTTTTTGTTGCAATGTTAAAACCCTCTCTATATATTTCCAGTTGGAAAAGATTTGCGTACAGATATCGTCGTGCAAAATTGTATATTTACGGCGTAGTAACAAGTCCTAAATTAATGGCATTTATCATATTGAATCGTTCAATTTTGTTCGTATAAAAAAATTAAATTAAGCGCTTTCTTTTTTAAGGTGTCCCAGAATTCAACCCGAATAAACAGAGAAGCCAAATCATGACATATAAATGCTCTTTCAGATAGGTTAAACATATACTTCCGTGTTCCTTATTTTTGTGATGACAAAAAGCGGAAAAAGAAGTTATTTGCGTATTTAAGAAATTATCAGCATTCCCTGAGAGACGAACAATTTCAAGGGCGTCCGGATTTTGTTGTCTACCAAGCGTACCAAACATATCTTATACTTAGAAACTAAGGCCTGAACTAGGCTGTAGCGCCATTGAAAGCAAAAATAGAATGTTTTTATATCTGATTATAGCGTGTCGCTCAGTAGATGAGCATATTTTGATGCTACATACCACGAGATTTTAAAAAAAATTGTACGTTAAATACGTACTCCTCGTCCAAATCAAGAATGATAAAAACAACAGAAAAAGATGGACAGTCATTATTATGAAAATGTTAATAAATTTTTACGCGTTAACCATACCTATTCGCAAATATATTTAGGATTTATATTTCATTACTTTGATGATCATCTGATTTTTTAAAAGACCTTATATGTTTCCTCTCCAAGATTGTGGTTTTGAGTAGGTATTCATTAACCGTATTGAGTGAATTAAAGATTTGTGAGTGTACATTTAGAATAAATGTACATGAATTTCTTGAATACATCGTATTCAATGCGTGTAAAATTCTGTCATTTTGCGTGTCTGCACATCAGAAATATGTACTTTACTCTGCAATAGCAAAACAATTTGAAATGTATTAATTCTCGTACGACTTACTGAGCCTTTTGAGGAGTTGTGTGCTTATTATTTTCCACATAATATGATTATGTATGGGTAATACATACTTTTTACTTTTCCTTCCTATACTACGAAGTATAGGGAAATATAGTACAGAAAGGAAGGTGGGAAAAGTATTGGAGTTACCTCAACAATAAGATCTCAAATTTTCAGTTATAAAATTCATGTTTAAGGTTGTTTTGTTTTTAACTGTAACGTCACACACACGTAAGGATAAGTCCATTAGTATTGTGCAAAAAATATTTAATATTGTGCAATTGGCGAGTTTGATGGATGTGTCGCGCAATTTGGTCACCAAAAATCGGGGTGGTTGAATGGATGGATGTGTCACGCAAAACTGACAAATTAGATGCTTTTGAGCTAAAACTAGCTAAAAATGTCCCGTGAATGTGCTGTCCCGGAGATCGTATTTTAATTTTGTAGAGGTACTTTACATATAGCCCCTGTGATATTTTCTAAATTTTCGGAAAACGTCTGCATTTTTTCTTTTTTAAGAAGAGACCCATATAAATATGGTTATAGTTCCGAATTTCATTAAAATTCTCTGAAAAGTTTGAAATTTCAGAAGTTCAAATATGTTTTGAACATTTTATATGCCTACAATATTAAATCCACAGATTTCTTTCTCAATGGAATTTATCCATCAATTTAAATGACGTCATGCACTTTTAAAAAAATGAGGTGTTGAATAATAACATTAAAACGAGGCAAAGTTTTGTTGTTTCGTGCATTCGCACTTGTTTAAATGTATAATCGTGGTGCTTGGCACTAGGCGGTGATAAACCACGCAACAAGCAAAATTGACATGTTTACTTTTTCAGTATTCGGTAAAGGTGGGCAAAGCAATTGTTTAATGTAGTTTAATGAATGCAGGATAGTTTGACGCAATAAATATGTCTTCTATTGATCACTTGATTTTCAGAATTCATTAAACTTTCAATTGTCTTTGACATAAAGTCACTTGAGATGGATTCCCATTGTCTAATCCGGAATGGCTCAGTTATTTACACTACCAAATTACTGATATTGATATTTGATTGGTCTCTTAAGTTATTTGATATAATATATTTATTAAATGCATATTACAGTTTGAATATTTTATTTCCAGTGGGATTGGAAAACTTAATAGTATATCAGGACGGATATAATTAATCTGTAACATAACGGATTTTAGTTCTAAGAAGTGGATAAGTTTTTTGTTGAGACAAAATGTTTTAGTTGCTATACATGAGTGTAGATTAGTATAAAAACTTGGAGATAATTTAGTTACTAAAAAAAATTTTTTAATTTTGTTTATTTTATGAGTACTAATTAATAATTTTTAAATATGTTATTAAATGTTCCACTTCCATCTAGCGAGAGTTCACAGACAATTATTTTGTGTTTTAGATCTAGTTCATGTTTGTGGTGTATATCGCTATTAAAATTAGCTTAATATTTCTTGCTTTCATATATCTCTATTCTAAAATTCAATTTCTGAGTCTGACCAGCGCGATAGCTTTCCTCTCTTGAGTGCCAGAGTTCAAATCGCATTCGTATCTTGTGGATTTGGGGGTGAAGGAAGAGTGTTTTCGACACATTTTCTCAGGGTTCTTTATTTATCCTCCATTCCATTGCACCAAATACTCAACATGTTGCCAATTGATCATATCATATTGGATTCCGACGGCGATATTGGGGAGACCTGGTGACGACTGCATCAAAAAAACCTGGCTTCTGAATAATAGTGTTTGTGGCGTCTTCCCGCAATTCAAGTCTGACAATAAGTAAATGAATACGAATTAAATAAATAAATGTTAATAAATTGATGATTATGAAATAAATAAAATCAATACATGGGATTATACAAATATATTTAAATAAATATTATCGTTTTTGTCTGTAAATCAGGAAAAAACCCTGTTTGTAAAGCCTGAAAATATTTGCTCACAAATCATTGTCTATTGTTCAAGGGTAACAAATAATTATGAATAAAAAATTGTAGAATCAGAGAGCGGATTTAATTTTTGTTGTTAATAATAGGCTACCGCCAGTATTTTTAATAACAATTGTATTTTTTGTTAAGTAGATATTTCTTTAAAGTTTTTCAGTTTTTAAATTATGCCAGTAATATTTGAAACTAACGCATATTTTATTTTATTTTTAGGTGGTGTAGCTGCAGATAAGCAGTGCTTTGATCAATTTAATTCTAAAGGCTCAATTAATGGCCATTGTGGTGTAGATACAAATGGACAATATGTAAAATGTGAACCCGAGTAAGTTTTATTGTTATCATATTTTATATTTTATGATTTTATGAGAATGAAATTATTTTCATGCTGTAAATCTAACCACTGTATTTTGTTTTGTAGAAATGTACACTGCGGCTCGTTACAATGCCAGTTAGGAAATCGGTATCCCGTTGTTGCTGGCAATGACCAATTATATTCAAGGACAATCATTTCAATGAAGGGCGTCGAGTATGAATGCAAGTGAGTTATCTCTGATATATTTTGCAAATATTATATATATATATATATATATATATATATATATATATATATATATATATATACTTTTAATCATTATGTAGTTTTTATTTAAATAATATTGGATTTTAAATTCATTTTTATGATGTTTAGGGCTACCAATGGTATTCGTGATACATCTGACATGGGTCTTGTACGAGATGGGACACCATGTGGAGAAAACCTGGTATGTAAGAAGTCACTTGCATTGTCAAGCGGTCCTCATGTACGTAAAGAACTTAGTTTGTCCTTTATTTCAATTTTTTGTCTGTAACCCTAGTGAAAGTAAACATGAATACTGAATAGTGAAGTTTTAATAACGACTTAACACTTGAAATACTAATATATATTTGACAAAATACTTTATTTGCTTTCTAACTGATACTTACTAATTTTCTAAAATTTCTCCATGTTTTCTTTTTTGTGTCTTCTTTACTGTAATGTAGCAATTAATAATGAACACAGTGGGTTCTGCTGTGATGGTAAGCAAAATTGTAGGCTTGTATAACCATTCAGTTTTTTCCTTACTTCAGTTACCTACTGTATTGTTTTTGTACAGTTGTCTGTAGCCATCCTTGAATTTCCTTCATAGTACTTAGTATGTGATCTAATAAACAAGCTGTTCTGATTGAGGTTTTTCGTGGGATTAAATAATTAGAAAAATAAGAAAAGTACATCCTGTGTATATGTTTAGGTTATTAATAATTCCATTCTCTTTCCTCAATGCACATTTCTTATCATAGGCGAGTTTCTATCACAAACTCAATAATCCAATTGTTTATCAACCTCTGTACACAATTTTCAGTAATAATGTGAAGTGAAGTATTTGTTAATGAAATTTGGTTAATTTCCTCTACAGATATGTGTGAATCAAACATGCACAAGTATATTTCCACACATCGATCAAGGCAAATGTCCCAGTAATCACAATAATTTGGAATGTTCTGGCCATGGGGTAAGTTACAAAATTCTTTTCTTGTCTTTACAATAATAAAATGGATTTTCCGATGTTTTTCGTTTCTATAAGCACAGACCATATAATGTAATGTATTTTAAACTTTATTTTAAAGGACCAATAATTTTCTTTTTATTTAAATTAGAATATCTTAAAAATTATGTTAGATTTTACTATTTCTTATTCGACTACTATCTTAAACAGGTGTGTTCAAATATCAACAAATGTTATTGTGAACCCGGATGGAGTGGAGCTGACTGCTCAATTCAAATGGAAGTCACACTTTCGCCCCTTCATACCACAGCTACTTCTGCAACACAGCAAGAGAGCGCCAGTAATGACCTTTCTGCAATAATGACAAAGAAGGAAACCCCCTACGGTATGTTATTAAGAAATTTTGGAATAATCAGTTATCGTATCAACCATATACAATCAAATCAATTAATTATATTTGAACTGAATATCATCATCTACAATATGGCACAAATAACTAAAATATTTCGTTTAATTTACAAAATCTGATGAAAAAAAGTTTCGTCTCACATTATTTATGTTATTTCTGTGAATTGATGCTGAGTAATACATTATCAAGTAAAAGGTGAACATCTTTGTTGCCACAAACGTTTTTAATCTCTACTTCATAAATTGATTATGTATGGTTCCTTGTGATAATAAAATATTAAGTATTACAATAATGTAAATAAATATTAGTTTCAAGTCACTGGGAGATGAAATGTAATTTTCTCTTCTTAATATATCAAAACTTTTATGTTTGGTAGTAATCAGCATTATAATACAAAATTCTATTCATTTTTTTTACTTTCTCGCATACTACTTACGCTTATCTGCGCTTAGAGTAGATACGGAAGTTATGTAATGCTGCGGTGAAAACGGCGATTTTTTAATAGAAAAACACGTACTGCGTGAACCCTGAAAAGTTGATAATTCTTGTTTCTGTATGTTGTAAATTACTTACTCTAATGCGTTGTGTAATCAAAATCCCCGTTTTGTGGACTCTTGTTACTTAATACTTTGTTATGACTAAACATCTCTCTGCACATCCGTCCGTGGACAACGTTAACGGCTACACTATAGACTTCATCAAAATCGATATTCTCCTATTGATGTGGTTGTTGTTGCAGACCCTTGAATTTGAAATTGTATATTTTAATTTTGGAGGTACTTTTCATGAAATTTTTATTTTTTGTTAAGTAGAGCAAAGGACGCTTATAAAAAGTCACATATGCTATTTTCGTTGAATCTTTTAACTTTTTCTTAAAATTGCAAAAGTTAACTTTTTCGACATTTCCTCTATCTAGAAGATTAAAGACAGGAATTTCTTTTATTACAAAGTCCGTTTTTCCAAAATAGATTTTTAAATAAGTTCATGTAATTTTTCTAAGTGGATAGTTAACGCATAATTTTGAGAACAGTAAAAGCAAATTAAAAAGCAGTATTTTCTAAAAAACGGACCCAAATATTTTCTTCAGTATTTTTTTGGATAGTGAGAAGTGGGCTTATAAAAATGGCGCAGGTCTGATGTTCAATGAACTCTTAGAAATTTTGAAAATTGCAAACGTTACAAATAATTTCGAGAAAATTTGTGCAGTTGTAGCAACACTAGTTTAAATTTATTAATATGTTTATCCAATACCTTAGTGTACAGAATAAAATATCAATAACTCTCACAGGCCTCTAATCCTGCCTTCTTGCCTGAATCCATTAAAAAACATATTACAGTTATTTCGACACATTGCCGAATTAAGTGCGTATGATTATTCAAACTCACATTGAGGTGGAAATCTGAAACCTATATTCACTCTCTAAAGCGGACAGATCAAGATCATAGTTAACTTTATTGAAAGTTGAGCTTAGCCTTTTGTTCATACAACTTTGGAATTAAAATACTGTTAGACACGTCGACCACAAACGATAGATATTCACTATCCATTCATTAAGAATGGAAAATGATAGAATTGACAAGATTTACGGGTTTACTTGGGCATCTCAGTCTTTTGAACTACATCTTCAAACCTCATTCGTGATCCCAACTGCTTCGAAACGTCCCGCAATACACGTATGTCGTGCGGATTGCGTTGACTACAAGCTCCTACAAACGCCTTTGAGAATTAAATTAATTACGAATTAACTTCTTACATTATAGTTCGTGTCATGAAAATGCAAGCCTCAAAGCCGTTTAGATCCGCGCTCTCTCCTACGTATTTTCCAGAATAAAAGGGGCAAAATAAACTACTGGCGTTATGGAATGGCATAGTCTTTCTCGTACTAGTTATTTTCCTATTCTCTGTAGTCTGGGCTAGCTGTTTGATTTTGCCCCCACCCTCTTCCTATCTGCTATCTGTACCTAAATGACTGGGAGAGGTGGATCAGGGCATCAGATGATGTCACCGCAGTGTCTCTGGCCGGTGGGAGATCCTACATTCTGGTCCCGACGGTCGCAGGATTGTCGACACTTCCTAGCCCTTTGCTCACCCTTTACTTTCACACACTTACACTTAAATGCCCTACACACATGCCAGAAGACCGGTCGGTAGCTTAGAAGTTGTCCCGGCTGGGGGCAGGGGAGGGGCCCCTCAGATGAGAGATACCTGGTTGGAGAAGACTCCGGTAGCCGACGGGAGGTCGGCGCCAAATCTCACCATCCAGAAGGGGAAGATCACCGCCACTCCGTAAGAAAACAGCATGCACTTCACTTACGGGACTAAGCCTTAGCTGTTAGACTGACCTTATCTGTTGACGCGCCTAGAATCACAAATCAATCAATCAATCAATCAATCCACCTAAATTGCCTACCAGGTCACTCGTTATTCCTACCACTCCTCTGAGGACGCTCAACGAAAAGTACTTTCACGCTCCCCGAAAATCGCGTAGATTTAACTCGGTCCTGCACAAATACATACAAATATTTGTCCATGGGATTCCGTAATCTCTGTGCTTGTTCCATTGTTCTGGGTATACTTCTGCAAAAGCTACTAACAGTTTCAAATCCTGTACACGTAATTAATGAACAAATTTTATATGATGAGAAGCATCTATCCTCAATAATTTATTTGTACGAGCGGTTCTAAAAAGTTTGAACCGTTTACAATTTTCGAAAATTCAGAGCTAACAGAGAAAATTGGACGCATGCCATTATTGTATTTCATTATATTCTTACAAGAAATTAAATTACAAAATTAGAGTATTTTTTTAGAAAATGTTGAAAATGTCCCAGAGGCCCCAAAATTGAAGTACCCCCGAAATTGAAAGATTCTTTTCAAAAACGTAGGAATTTTAGTCTGGCCAGATCTATAGGGATATATTCATTTTGGGGGAAACTACGAATATTTTATGCGATAGTGACATTCACAGACGGAAGAACGGCCAGACGGACGTTTTGAAATAGCCCACTTTTTTGGTATCAAAACGTGTATTTCCGTTAAAATCATGAAATCGATTTTCCGCGCCATTACATACCTTTCTCTTATACTACGTGTATTACTCCCTACGTACGTATACGAGAAAGTAAAAGGTCATTATGCCTTCCACTGGCGGAGTTGAGAGAGTTGTCACAAGAAATTGTCAGAAGTTGCGGTAATGGACACTCACAAATATACGCACAAGGAGCAAGGAGGCGTTCGAAACACGGAAGCATTACAGGAGGAAGACAATTGCAAGCAACTGGTGCGCGATGAAGATATTGGTATAAGCTTCACACACACAGCACAGTTCATGTGGCAGTTGCGAATCTGACTGCTGCCTCCTGGGCGAGTGAAAAGTGAGATGTCCGTGTGCATACGGCTTAATTACCCTTTCTCATAATATGTAGTTCTGTGAATACCTTATTACTAGTTGAATGTGGCGTCGTCGACGCCGACGCCTAAAATGTTTTAAAAGTATTTTCATGTGTTGAAAATGTCTTACATTTTTCATTTCTTTCATGCTTAGCTTTTGTTCAAACATGTTCTTACAGTATCTGGCATTGGACTTAAGAATCAATCGTAGTATAATATATCCATAGCTAATAATGTTATACTCCCCTTCAAAAATTCTCAACATCTGATTGCCTTGTACGTTACCTCCATACGGGATTTGAACTGGCAATGTTTGCAATTGCAAAATTATAATCGCCGTAAAAAATACTTGGAAGGCATTGATGATGTGAATAGAGTTTAGTACACCAACATTATTTACGATTTTTGCTAATATACAAAATAATGCACAAAGATCACCTGTAAGCTGTTCTTCTGAGTTATTCTCTAATCCTAATATAAGATCATTCTCAAAATAAATACATAAATAAATAAATCATTCTCAAGGTAAATCCCGAGTTTAGGGTGGCACGGTTCCTTTGATTCACTGATTCGGTTCATTAGAAGAGAATCGACTCCATGAACTGAACCCTTGTTTATACGTCGTATTCGCGTGTAGCTAAGTTCATGATGTTACAGCAATAAATATAATTATTTTAAAAAAAGGTAGATCGGGAGAATAGCTACCCCCGTGCTCCAAAGCCCACTGTACGTATAAATCTCCGTAGCAACGTACTCTCATTAAGTGAACTGATTATTCGTATTTTTCACGCTACAAATTTTAATTTGTAACCAACGCATTTTTTTTCACCAAGTGGTCCGCGACGTGCTACCGCACGTCGCTACCCGACGGATCCAACGTGCTACGTTCGCGAGGGCCTTCCGACCCTCGCTCTCGAGACCTGGTTCGCGCCTCCGCTGTTGCTCCGGCGCTCACGTTGTTCTATATACCTCCCTCATGTTTAAGAGAATTTATTTTAAAGGGACCACTCACTTTTAAGAAAATTCATACCTTCCATCTCAGTAGACACACAAACCTATTTGAAGAAGACTTGAAATGCGAAAATACACACAATTCCACGCCAACAAATTATCAGGTGACTTCTTCTCATTTAACATTGAACATAAATAATTCAGTTGTTATAGTGAACCGGGCAACTATAAACATAGGAATCGCGAGAAATAATGAATCATAAAAGGAACCAAAGGAACTGTGCCACCCTAAACCCGGGATCAACCCATTCTCAATTAGTTCCAAACATTCTGCTGCAAAATCTTCTACAACTTCATTTGATTCTTTGGCGGATTGCCCGGATGCCACGCGATTCACTCTTTTATTCAAATTAACTTCACTTAAAGGTTTCAACAAATGTTGCCAACGTCTTGAAAATTATGACGTATTTAGCGAAAAATGCCTTTGAGTAATGCCTTTGAATGCGTTGATTAAACTCCAGAGTTTAATCAACGTCACCCACATAGATCTATTTAGGTGGCGTTGGTTTAATTCTCGGTGACGCCACATTCAACTAGTAAATTTAGTACTTCTATTCGTCATTGTCTATAACTAGCTTATTTTGTTAAATAATCAAGTGACTAAATGTAGGTTCAAAATTATTTTATTACTTTTGGTTTTTTTTTGGTTATCGATACATGTATATAGTTTTTAATATTCTCAAAAATTAAGGTGATCATTTATTTTTCTAATATACTAATGTAATGAAAATCCGTGCTCTTCCGTGAGATAAAGAGGAAATAGTTGACCTTTAAAATTTGTTTGGATATCTCACACGTGACTGTGGAATGACCCTAAGCCCTAACACGTTCTACGAATTTTCCATGATTGAAAGAGTAGGTTTTTGCAGCCGGATAGGTTTCTGGAGCAGTGTCTACGTAATACTATCCAATATCTTTGGTGTCTACTTGGATGCTCGGAAGACGTCACGTCCTAGGCACCGATGCCAACGTTTCGCTTATCATGTGGCAATCTTCCTCAAGGCGAAATACATTTCGTAATGCAAATTATGACAGCCGAAACATTACCATCTGTGTTCGACGCTGCGTCTCCCGAATAGCCAAGTAGATAATTTTCGTGATTGATTTTTTTGGAGAGGTGTTATGGAGCAGCCTACCCTGGTGAGGTGTATCATGATTTATTCTAATATTACAAAAGATGCTAGTGCTATTATTAAAAAAATTACCTTCCGCTTAGTCTTCTTGTCACGATAACATGATGTCTTAAGATCATTTTATTTATGTTACTCAAGCAAATTAATTGTAATTCCGATTGAAAGTTTTCTAACATCGTCGTAAGCTGCTCATACGGAATGAAGGGCAACTAACGTAGCTAATGAGAAAAGATGTTATAAATAACTTTAAATGTGGGCGATCCTTTAAGGTGAATACACAAGTAATTCATCAGAATTGCGATCGGTAATATGAAATATCATCCATCTCTCAAACATTGAACATTACAGAAAATAATGAGAATCCAACCGTTCGAGTAACAATTGAAAATATGCATTTGTCCGCACTCAGAGAGTTTGCGGATTGCGTATGAAATATATTCGATCTAAATTCATAGTGATTTGAAAATCATTCAGATAAAAACTAGTTGTTCTTAAAACCCCACGTACTTTCTCGCCAGTATGTTCACGCGAAAAGTACTCAAATTTTCGAAAAATTGTACATGGCCTTACTTCAAAATCTATATTTAAGGAACAGCTTTCATTAAGGGAAAAAAATCTTTATCTTTAACATTTTAGTTGTAGGAAGACTCCGAAAAAATTTTGAACTTTTTTTCAATTTTCGAGAAATTAGGATCTTCAACGAACATGAGACCTACACCGTTCTCTTAAACCTCCTTCACCGTTTTTTTGAAAATTTGAAAATTTTTCTAGGGGCTCCAAGTAAAGTACCCTCCAAAATTAGAATATCATTTTCAAATTCAAGAGGCCTCGCCATCAGCCAGATCGATTGGGAATATCAATTTTGAAGAAAATCGACTGAACAGTTTAGCCGTTAGCGTTGTTCACAGATGGGCCGACTGACAGATAGGCAGACAGACGTTTTGCTGTTATTAGATTTGTGGGTGTTAAGGTCCCCCAAAACATAGATTCTGGGTACTTCACGTGTTAGAGGATTTTTTCTAAATTTAACAACTGGATTTATCCACTTTTTCGTACAAAGGTCCAGTAATTAGAGTTTTCTGTCGAAAATTCGCCGATTTTTCGCGCAGCAACTTTCTCTTTACTCCGTAGCAAGAAAGTAAAAATCACCACTTGATTGTGATTTTAGAGAACTAAAGAATCAAGAATATTTTCAAATATTGCCGAAAACAAAATAGGCTTTTTTAGGATACAAAAGAAAGAAAAACGAAATTGACGGAATTGAGATACAAATTACAATAACCTTAAATACAACAGCTCTGTAATCGCGCCAGAGTTTAGGCCTTAAAAACCTGAACCCTCTAGCTGGCCGTCAGAATTGCAGTGCACTCGCTATTCACAAATGATGATGATAATAGCCCCTCGATTCTACTACAGCGCTTCAAAAGTGCGCACGAAAGCGACTAAAAGACCACTACGAATTTGAAAAATTGCAAAACCCACTTTCTATAGGAATCTAACCTTTTGAGGCCAATTTTTGGTGTGTGTTCATGAACGAACTCTCCCTGCAATATTTCTCTTTATCCATTATCCAGAGAGAGAGTGAGAGAGAGAGAGAGAGAGAGAGAGAGAGAGAGAGAGAGAGAGAGAGAGAGGGAGAGAAAGATGACGGCTTAAGTGATCTAGAAATTCTGCCACTCTTATCTACAATTTTTGTTTCAATATATCATTTTAATCCATTTTCCAATTTTTAATTAATTATTGTTTTTGGTCAAACTTAAAAACGTTGAAAACATTTTCCTCGAATATTGCCTGCCTCTGCGAAGCACGAAAACTCCCAGTGAGGTTCATAGTAAGTGATTTTTACCCTCCATTTTCAACACTGAATTTAGACTACTCCGACACTGAATTTAGACGATAATTTTGGAGATTCCCCTACTGTCCCTAGGGTAAATTGCTCTTCCTCTCGTTTTGTATGCATACCAATAGTAATCGTACTACTTTCATGCACCGTAATCGTAGTACTTTCTGCTTAGTGTGATAAGTGCATGCAGCGGCGATCTTAGAGCGAAGAGTACGAAAATAGATAACGACGTGCCTCAAATAAATCCGATTCCTTTTATGTTTAGTTCATCGAGTGCAGTCTGTACAAGGCGTGTGACGTGAGTAAAACTTGTCCCTTCCTGAATATCGAGAATCACCATTACTTCTTCCTAAGTTGCCGAGTCATATTACCCAGACAAATGCTAGAAAATAAGGGAAAGTTTTGGTGTAGTTTTCAAATTTGGTTCCATTATGTTTTTTGGGGTCGCTGAAAATGAATATCCCATTAGCCAACAAGAAAGTGATGATTTTTAGACTGTTTTACTTTAAAAAACTATTTCTAGACAAAATTATTGTTCACAAAACTGATATTCGTGTTCAGCATCCCAAAAAAACATATAGAAACCTAATATCGAAAATACATCAAAACTCTTTGCTATTTGCCCTTTTCGAGCACCATTTGACTGGACTAATACAGAAATGTGAACCAGAGGTCACTGAGTAGTAGTAGTAATATAACATTGATGATTCTCAAAATACTAAATGACTTTCTGCCAATCATTGTGTGTGACTCAAAGAGAAGAACATTGATTTGTGAATTTCAATTTCTATATTGCCCAGTGAATTTCTCCAATCACTCTTTGCATGAGTCAATGTAGAATAAACTAATTCACAATAACCTTACAAAACATGAGTAATATGATCATTACGTGTGTACGAAGCTGCGTTTTCAAATGAGTTGCATTAATTTTTAGAAGTTTAACTGTGAGTTATCTGAAATATGAGGTGTGTATGTGTGTATTCTTGTAAATGGCGATCCGCGTGTGTGTGTGTGTGTGTGTGTGTGTTTGCGCACCTGCATTTGGGCAATTAAATAAGTGCTACTGGCTGATTATTTTAGCCTGCGACTATCGAGTAATTTTATTCAACTTTTAAACAGCTAACATACATGATTGCCTCTAGTTTCATAAATTTTAATAAGTTGAGTTCAAAGTTTTATTTTTTAATTCATTATCAAAAATACTTTTCCAACAATATTGTTTAGCACCAAATACGATGTTTAAATTTGGTTTGGAATTTGAAGTGTCGAAGTAAATCGCCATCAATTATATTTTTCTTGAGATTTAAAAATGAACCCAGTCTGAATGTCATAGTTTGTTTGTCGAATGTGTAACATGTTCTAAAATTTACTGTGGTTAAGTTAGAAGTATTACTAATCAGCTCAGTTCATTAATTAAAAATGTTATAAAATTTCTATTTCAGATTTAACACGAACATTTCGCTAGTTAATCTGACGAAAATTATTGTGATAAAATTATCAATATAATTGTTTATATAATTAATTATAATCCTGAGATTTGCTGTTACTACCAAACATAAAACTGTAATCTAACATTTACTCTTAAGTATATGTTGTAGAAATGTTGAATGAGTGTGTGTGAATGTTCAGCATTGGTTTTTGAAGATCTGTAAATTGTTTTCGTCAGTAAAAGATAGAACGTAGAGATATTTATTTTAGTCTTACAGACGGAAATATTTAATTGGAAATATGGTAGAAATTGTTAGCATTATTACTATTAATTTTTTTATTTTACAGAAATGAGCCAGTTCATTGACTCCAGAGAGCATAGTCTCTGGACTGATATTAGCGTGTCCTTTGCCATTTTTTTTTTGTAAAGATCGCTTACAGATTTTTTTAATAAAATACTTTTAGATCAAAATGTCTTGGAGTGCGGAGAGCGAATGAAGTATTCCTGTAATGTACATTATTTTAAAAATTTAATTCTATGTATCATTTTTATCATTTCAAATAAAACAACAAAAACATTTTTCTGAGCCACCTTCAACAAACAGAATTTGTTTAACTACACGCAGATCACTCACTTCAAAGATAGTTAATATTCCATTTCCTTTCCCAATGTATAAAAAGTTATATCTCTTGTTAAGAGACTCTTTTTTGTCTTGAAATGTATTAGACATTCGTTACAACTATATACATCAGACGTATGTACATCCAAAATCACTAAAAATACTTCGTATTATAAATCCTTCCATTTAATAATTGTGAGTACTCCGACAAAGTACTCAGTACATTAAAATATGGTGAAGTCTTCCAATGATGAAATTTCTTTGTTTTTTACAACAGTTTGTAAAATACTATCACTTCATATTGTAGATCATAAGATAAATTACTCATCTATCTAGTATTTACCTAACCAAACTTTCTCTCTCTGTTCTATATTTTGTCCACTTTTCTTTACACTTCTGCATCATTATGGACGTTATTAAATCAGTTTTATTTTTACAAGATGAAGAGATGTGAACGGACAGACGCACGCACGCGCAGACGAACGAACGAACGAACGAACGAACGAGCTTGCGGATGGACGGACACACGCACGGACGAACGCATGCATGAACGAACGCACGGACACACAAAAGGGTGAACGGACGCACGGAAGAAGGAACGGATGCACGCACGAACGGACGGAAGCACGCACGCACGCACGCACAAGTGGGTGGACGGAGGCATGAACGGGCGGGCGGACGCACGGACGAAAGCACGAACGATCGGACGCACGCACGAACAGACAGACACCCAACCGGACGGATAGACGCACGGAAGGAGGAACGGACGCACGGAAGAACCAACCAACGAATAAACGGACACCTGAACGGAAGGACGCGCGCCCGCGCGGTTTGAAGAACTGACAATATTCAAATAAGAAAACAGTTTTTAAAGGAATACTTTTCCACTATTAGGGACTCTTAAAACCACTTTCATTGCAATGTGGAGAACGACTTTTGTACGATTTTTGTAACACTGCTTCTTTACTACTGGGTCGATAAAGCAAATGTCTTTGCCAGGTGACCTTCAAAATCAAGTTGTATATTTTGGTTTTGTTTTTTCTATTTTTATATTCCTCTAAGAGTACAGGACTACGTCGGGTCGTTGTGTTTAAAAGTCGCAGGGTTCTAGAAAATAAATCTACTCAAAAATATCTACCGCTTAGAAAAATTGGGTAAACCAAAGCGTTTGAAAGATGGGCGTGAAACAAACATTTTAATCAATGATTGCTTTCGTTTGTGAATTAAATTTTTTTATAAATCTAGTCCTACGTGATTATTTTATCATCTTCATATAAGCTACGAGATAACGCAGAAAACGTAAATTTCCGGTGAAATTTGTATTGGGAAAGTAGGAGCAATATGATCTCAGAGTATAAAATTCAAATGAAATTAATGAATGTTAATTATTTTAAACTAAATAAATCCTCATTATGTATATTACTAATTTCCTAGTTATATTACTAATTCCCGATGTGCCCAGAAATTGAAAAAAAACTATGTAGTGTCCGGCCATGTAAGAGGGGACTGTGGTTTTGTTAGATAACCAGGAACTCGGAGAAAAAATACAAAAACACGATACGTAAATTCGGTGGAAGAGCATTTAGAAGCGATGAAATATTTAAAACTTGATGAATTTAATCCATATTAATTTAAAGAATCATATTTAAGTTTGCTTGTTCGTATTAAAGATTACATTTCTGTATTTTCTTGTTAATCACACTTGATTTAAAAAGTAACTTTGGAGTTATTCGCCTTCTAGCAGCCGGCCGCTTGCCACCCAGAGGCGACAGTGCTGCTCTCCGAACTACTAAAAGTCACGTGTTTTGGACATCTCTATTGTAATATCCCTACTGAACCTCGTAAGCGCGAATTTCCAACAGTAATATTAACTTTTACATGAGGTTCCCACGCAAATTTAAGGCGCTTCCATCCAGCAGCAATTTTTAGGGAAATGTTTAATCTCAATAGAATTAAAGTTTTTCAATACGTCAGTATACAAGATAATGCAATGCAGGGCATTTGACAGGATGGGAGTGTTCGGAAATGGGTGAAGCGTTGAATTTCCACCATAGGGCAGGATAGGGGAAAGGCATAGCTTGCGGCGAAGCGAAACCATCCGGGGCGGGGTTGTAAGTAAAATTATTTTTTGTTGGTTTTCGTCATGTACTACGCGTTCAGTCAATGTGATTCCGTGTACCTTCTAAACACCTAGGCGCCTACCAATCAAGGACAACTGTCTTTCTTACTAAAACTTCTTTGTATGAGATTTCCCAACTCATGCTCATTCGCAAAACGTGATAATCTTCAATCTCCTACATGCCCTGCAAGTTGCAGCATTTATTCAAAGAATTCTTTATGTGTATAAAGTTCCCCAAAATTTGGTCCCCTTTCTGGATCTGCTCCAGCGTATACTGTAAAATTTTGCATTCGTTTCTCTGAATTTTCATTTGTTTCTCAATTTTACATTAGTGATGTCTAAGTACAGTGCCTCTAAAGTGAGCCCTCTTTATTGGTAGCCCAACAGTCTTGCTTGCTAGCTAATGATGCTCACTTTACACACTTCACACACAATTTACCGCAGAGATATTGAAAATGTTCTCCATCAGTGGCGGCTCGTAGTCATAGTATTAGGGTGTGCAACGCCTCTCTTCTCCCTCCCTTCCTCCCCTCTCTCCCTCTCCCTCTCTCTCTCTCTCTCTCCTCACACACACACACACACACGCACACACACGCACGCACACACACACACACACATACACACACATACACACACACATACACACACACACATACCCATACATATAGGTATACATTACAAGCGTACACATATATTCATTAACATAGATAATGACAATTAGAAACAAGGCATCTTATAAACTTTGACAACATGTTGAATACTTCCTTTTATCACCAACGAGGGTTGACAGCATTTCTTTTCACAACATTCGTTTTGACTTCGCTCGGCAAGGACCCCTCCGAAATATTTACTACTTGTGTCGTGTTACCGCATGATTCGGCACTTCCAGAACGTTTTTCAAAGGGTGTCAAGAAACACATTGATTCGAAACTTTTTTACTCCCACATTTGCATGGAGTATTTTCCATAAATTCGCTGTACAAATTTAAGCTTAAAAGTACAAGTTTCTATACCCAATACTCAAAAAATCTGGATAGTTTGCAGTCTACACTGACTGACGAAACACCAAGTCTGTGTCGCTTCAGTAAATGCTGTTTCTTTTCAGCAATTTTGCCTGTGACTTTTCCATTGATGTTATTTTTATATTTTCGACGCTATGCATTGTCAGTTGTACAAACACACTTCACAGAAAAACGAACACTCTAACTTCGGTTTTTCAAAACGCATTAAAAAGTAGCCTCCTACATACGTTTACACAATACATGTTGGTTTCCACATGCTTAGGAATGAATTTTTAATTGCAACTCCCTTTAAAATGTGCAAATGACATTCGATTAACACAATACTTATGAATGCAACACTGCATAGCAATGCGTTTGCGTTTCGTGCGCTACCGAAGAATTGCTTTGGAAGGGGTGAGAGCTCATTTACGTGGAGAGATATCTCACACTTTCTTCCAGCAATGTCACACTTACTTCTCTTAAAAACTTGAGCTAGCCGAGTGTTATATCTTCACGTCAAGGCACTTCAGAGGTCGCGCCTGCGCAGTAATATCCGCACGGTCCGGAGTGTGCTCCCAGCGCTAGTAAGCCACCATGTTCCCCCTCTTTCCCCTTCAGCCCCGCGGGAGCCACGGACCTCGGCTGCTCGCTCGCATTTCCCGAGTGTGTTCTAGCCTGCTGTCACGAAGGGCATTGGCGGCGAACTGTCAATCGCAGCTTCCGAACAGCGCGTGTTTTGAAATACCATGTTTCGGAAACGCTCTGAGAGGTCTTGCATTCCCCTCATGTTAAGAAATGTTTAAGAAACATTGCACCGCAGTTATTTGGGTGTGCACATGCGAACGTGCGAATACCCACGAGCCGCCACTGTTCTCCACCTACTTATACGCACTTCCAGCTTACGGTGAAATATCTTTTGACTTTCATTGATTGAAATATGATTCTCCTTATTTAAATATGCCTTTATTATACTGACTATATAAGAAGATTATGAAAAATATTGTGAAAGCAATATTTATATGAATATGAAATATTGTATAAGATATTTCTTTTTTGTGCCAGATGTTCCATTGAAATCGGATTCCTCTTCAACCTTTCTTAACACACGAATCAATGCAGCTCCCCCTCCCCCATTATTTCTTAGTTATTTACCTTTATCTGCCTGAATTATTTTTATGTTTTAAAAAAGTTTTATTATACCATTGTATAATTTTAAAAAAAATTCTCAACATTTTGAATTGCACATCGTGACACCTTTTATGATTATGGTTATGGAAAACAACATTAAGTCTTAATTGCATTACCGCAATATTATAAGGTGAAAATTTGAACTCTCTAAAACTTTCAACAGCACGCCCATATGGGCACTCTAGGCAGATAAGGGTTAAATAAGTTTCCAATGTGATAGCTTTCTTTCAAGGATGGAGTTGAAACTTGCATAAAAAACACAGATTCCAAGCAAATATGACAAATAAGCAAGTAATTGCATCAAATAACTTGCAAACAAATATAATTAGAAGACAAGTAAACATTCAATGAAATTAAAGACTACCTTGAATTCTAGATTATGGAAAAAAATAAAAAGATACATAATGGAATATTAATCTAGTCCTGCATAAGAGCTGAAAAGATAATGTAGAATGAATAGAATATTTTTTTAACTTGTCCCAGAATAGAATTTTTTTTATTTGTTCTCTTGCCAGGAAATCAACTTAATCAAATCAAAGTCTGATGCATTTTAACCTTCTTGCTAATCCAGTAATCCTTTAAACAATAATGGTTGCAACATTCCAAGTTTAACTTTTTGATTTCCATTAAAAAAGACTCTGATCCTAGTTTGCCCTGAATACTTCTAGGGAAGTGGTTCTCTGTTCACTAGATTCTCTGTCTGAAATGATTCTTTAGTTTCTCAGGGTGTACACTAGAGTCTGTACTGATTCCTTAAGAGTCAGATCAGCACAAAACAAGGTTCCCCCATAATCAGCATAAACAAGGCCATATTTGGTAGGTTACTTCATGTAATTACCTAAGAAATGAATTTACTTTGATATTATTATTCTCAGATATACTGAAATTTGCACTTCAAATGATAAACAAAAGTTTGTTTTATCAGAGAGCACTCCTTTCATTCTCATTTTTCATTCTGGATTTTCAAGTTCATAATAAATTCATGGAAGATAACTTTCTCATAAAAATGAGTATCCAAGAAGACTTACATAAACATTGCCTTAAAATCCACACCCAAGAGATGAGCATAAATGAAAGCTTTGGAGTGATAACAGGATCAGGGTGTCCTAAGCATGACTGAACTTCATTTCCTTTGCAACTTAAAAATGTAATATGAAAGTAATTTAACACATTCATGAACTTATATAAAAGCGCCTTTAAAAAATGTATGAGGGCCTTTATAGTGGAGACTGTAAACAGATGCTCCAATTTCTCCCCCATGCACTGCAGTTGGTTTTGTTCAATATTTATCAATCAGGATGATGAAAACTGGATTAACAAGAATAGCTTCTGCTTCTTCAGTTTGATGCATTACAACTTTTTGAGTTCAATCTCTTTTATTCCTTACAAACCTTTAGTCTTAACAAATAGTTTAATACCTTCCTTTAAATCTTAGTAGGCTATTTTAGATGTACATCACATTGTTGTCTACGTTACCATTGAAATAACATTTTAGATCTTCCACACAAGATGTTTTGAAAAAGTACTTTTGTTTAGAGATATGCAAGCTACATTAGTGTCGATAAACAATATCAAAATTTTAATGAAATACCCTTTGCCAAAATACCTTCCATTTAAAACTTTTAGAGATTTAATAATAGTAAGTCACATAAATACAAAAAATACTCAGTATGACTTTATGAATGGAATCTGTATATTTTTACTCATTTTAAGTCTAACAAATATCTTCAAAAAAGTTTCCTAAAAATTATTTGAGACGATAACTAATTGGGATGTAGCTTGCATAGTAAGTGTATAACCTGTTTATGGATCTGATTACAGGTGGGGACAATAACAACCTAAGCACATTATCTATGGTGTTTATTCTTGTCGGCGTGGTGAAAGGGGTCTTCATTTGCTTTGCATTAATGGCTGTTTGCTACAGGTATTGTGTCCTGCCAGAAAACATCGATTCATTACTCTCTGTTAACCCCAAATCATAAAAAATAATTCTCTTCATAATACGCTTGTTAGCTCATGTCCTTTTTTGTGCTTGTGTTAGTTCTTTCTTGCATCCCAGTCAACATGTGACAAGATGCCTGGACAAGGGATGGTTTTGTATGTTTTAGAATCTGGATGATCTAGAGTAACTATGAACTGGGCTATAGTTAAATGGAAATTTTTAGACAGCAACTTTACTCTAATACAGGCAACAAATCTGGCATCCATGATTTGATCACAAAAAACATTTAATCACAATATATATATTCCATTTCCTGAATCTTAGCTGTTATGAGGAAACAATTGTGAAAATTTAATAGAGATTCCTACTTTTAAAAATATCTTTTTTTGTAACCATTCTTATATATATGATATCTATATTCTGATAAGTATGAACAATTATTGCTGTACGTAATTTCATAGTGGCACGTTGAATTTGGTAGTGGAAGTTTTGGAAACATTATAATTCAAGTTTACCTTAATGTGTAGTCTAATGAGATTTGAATCTTTTACAAAGTAATGACTAATTGAGCATGGTGCCAAACTATTTACGTTGTTTGCAAAAGTTATTTCTCTATGCAACTTACAGAAGGCATTTGTTTTCACAGAGGATGACTATTATTTGCCTTTATTTATTTGGTAAGAACCATTATTATAGAAAAAATAGGAAATTGGTATTTCAGAAATAAAAGTCAATTATAAAATCTCTGAATCATAAATAAGAAATATTTCAAAGGAGGGTATCTTGTCACGATATGTTATCCTATTGTGTAATAATTTGATTAATGCACAATTGCTGCTCATAAAGTTTCACCTACATAGATAACTGTCATATTTTGCATGTTTTAATTGTAAAACCTTAAAAAATCTTATAGAAAAACAAGTTGAAAGAGGCAGGAATGACCATCTCGTATTTGTTGACCTGCAAAAGGCATACAATACAGTGCCATTAAATAAGTTATGGCCAAGCATGAAAGAAAGTCGTATTGAGCCAACCTATATTAATGCTATCAATGCATTATATAGTGATAATAGCAGCTCTGTCAAAGTAGGTAAACGACTCTCTCCAGAATTTCAAGTGAACAAGGGGTTAAGACAAGGCTGCTCATTATCTCCTCTCTTATTTAAAATTTATCTTGAAGAAGTCGTAGGCTTCCGCGTCCACAGTCATGTAGATGATCTTGGCTGTCCAGGTGACGCCACGTCGAAGGCTGTGTTGCCGACGTTTCAACCATCTTATCGTGGTCTTCCTCAGGCACAACAGCCCTGAGGAAGACCACGATAAGATGGTCGAAACGTCGGCAACACAGCCTTCGATGCGGCGTCACCTGGACAGCCAAGATCATCTACATTTATCTTGAAGAAGCTCTTAAAAATTGGAAAAGGAAGTGTAGCGGAATGGGATTGCCAATAGGAAATAATATACTGTACACTCTGCTGTTTGCCGATGATCAAGTGGTCATAGCTGGAGACGAAGATGATGCAAGTTATATGTTTCGCAAATTACAAGAGGAGCATGAAAGATGGGGTCTCACAATAAACCTTAAAAAAATGGAATATATGATAGCAGGAGATAAAGAATATGGGGACCTGGACGTCGCAACAGGGAAAATTAAACAAAGTGAAACTTTTAAGTACCTTGGAGTTACCCTCTCCTCAAAGGGAAGAAGCTCTGATGACATTTCCAACAAGATAGGACAGGGAAGTAGAGTGATAAGACAGTTAAACTCTCTCCTCTGGAGCAAAGTGTCACAGAACGGAAGAAAGCTCATATCTTTAAGACCATCGTACAGAGCATAAGTACCTATGGAGCTGAAACCTGGACATTGAACAAAAGGGATAAATGTAGGTTGATGGCCCTTGAAATGGACTACTAGAGAAGGTGCTGCCGGGTGTCCAGGATGGATCACATTAGAAATGAAGCAATTAGACAAATGAAGAACATGGAGAGCAGCATCATGGATTCAATTGAAACAAAACGATTGAATTGGTATGGAGATCGCCAACGTATGGGAAGCAATAGGTGGCCTAAGAAGATCTGGGCATGGACACCTCCAGAGCGGAAGAAGCGTGGAAGACCACCAAAATTGGAGAAAGGACATCCACGAAGAAATAGAGGCAAGAGGCCTCAAGGATGGAGACTGGGAAGATCGGAAGAGGTGGAAACTGAGAAGCGAGAAGTGGCGTCAGCCGTAAAAAAACAAACTCACAGCTTATATATAATTGTAAAACTAAAGATAAAGTCTAGATTATGTTTAAATATTATTAAAAAATCACTGAATAATTTGCACTCATTCACAGTAGAATGAAAGAAAGAAACAATTATAACTAATATATGTAATATAATTTCACAAATTGCTTTCTCAAACAGCAAAAATAAAGACCCTGTATGAGGGTAAATGTAGCTGCAAATGTGTTTTGTGCATCATCCTTCATGTGTTGTGTAAGTGTTTGGACATGATAGTGTTGATGTTATTTCTTTCATTTTCTCATTGTAAGTATTAGTATTTCTTTCTTTGATAAAAGATTAATGTAATGATAAATCAAGACGCTCCAGTTTCTTTCATATGGAAGAAACTCTTAAGGGCAGTAAATGTTTTCAGTAACAATGAGGCAATGAAAGATATCTAATACATATTGTGAAAGCTTGTTTGATATTTGCTTCTATGTTGTCTAATTGCAGTGGTCCTGTGACATCACAATTGCTTCGCTGACTTGTGTCTTCAGTAATCACGTTGTCTGTGTTGTCTTGTTTCATATACTGAGCAACTAACAGTATTTTATTGCTACTGTTGGTCTATTTTGAGTACTATTTGTTGTATGTATGTTTTGTGTGGGTGTGATTGTGTATTTATGTTAAAAATATGTGTCTTCTTTATTTTGTAGCTGGTAATTAACTGTTTTTGACATGTGTGTAGGTGGTTGCAGTTCAATGGTTTTATTTAAGGTTGTGAAAAATATCTTGGTATTGCTGTTTTATTTAATTTAATTGTGATGCATAATAGTCCTGTGCTGATTTATTGCTTTTCTCTTTTTTTTCTTTTTTTCCTTCTTTCTATCTCTTTCTGTCTGCATGCCTGGGCATCATTTGGGAACTGTCCCAACATGACGATGTATATTGGCATCTCCCAACACAATCACCGATTGGTTCTGCGTCAACTGTCGTCATCATCATCACGGGATACTAATATCGTAAATCAATCTGGTAATATGTATATATTATTAATTATCATGAACTGGAACATAAAAATAACTATAATATCGCTGCCTCCACTTCAATATAACATCTGTGTCTCCTGGTGGCAACGGGTGACATCTCGTCTACTGTGAGTCACTTTAAACTTATCTGATGTCTTCCCCTCATATTACTTATTTATACACACCTATATTTTTATTCCTGGACGTGTTCAATGATACAAAACAAATTTCCAATATTTTAAATTATTCATAATGATTTCCTTTTTATGTTTTTTCTTTTTTTTCACCCTCCCCGAAAATGCATTACGGTTAAATAATTTTCTTCTGTATCATTGCAATAACTATACCTCATGATTTTGTCTACAATTTTCATTAATCATTTTATTTTATTTTCAAATATTTAACTCATTTTATATTAATTTATTTATAATTCATGTAGAGAGTTATCATGGCACCAACACGGTGTTTTTGGTAGTAATGCTGATGTCCGTGGTAGGGGGGGTTTTCATTGTTTTTGCCCTGATGGCCCTTTGCTACAGGTCAGTTGTAGTACACAAAAACTTCTCCCTGTGCCTCAGGTTAGTGAGCAGAATACAAATGAGCAGGTAGTTTTCACACACTCACTTGGTTATTTGCAGCCCTTACAGTAGTTTTTCAAAACATTTAATTTCTTTTTAGTACTTTTTTAACATACTTCCCTGTCCCTTTGTGTAAAATATTTTACTTTGGTCAGGGTATCTTTAAATACGTACTCGGGATTTATGTAGAGAATGAGAAAAACTGAAATTCTCTTCATATATGCCCAAACCTTGGTTCAATCTCAAACAGCCTGTATGCTTATAAGGTAACTATTTTAAATTTTAGGAAATATTAATAGTCTACAGACACAATTTTAATGTAATTTTGAAGACAAATGTAAATTCTTTCTTCAAGAACAAAAAATCTAGCTCTTTATTGTACATTGATATATTTTACTAATATGCTGGAAAGGAAGGAAAACATATGTTTTTATGAAATAATTATTAGTATTTAATTAGATGATAAGACAGGAGTGTGAGTGTGTGTGAGACTTGTTTTGCTAACCTGATTCCTAAACTGAGGCAATTTCTTATTGTGCAGACTTTATTTTCAGTGAAATCTGCAACATTTCTTGTAAGTTACTTATTTATGAATGCTCCCTGTAAAGAACACAACTTTTACAGTTAATAAGTGACTTTTACCTTTTCCTTGCAAACCTGATTTTAAAAATTCTCTTTCATCAAAAGTATATTTTTATTCATTTTACGACTACTCTGGCACTTCCAAAATTTTTACTGGCACTGTTTTGTGTGAGAATTGGTTTTTTGCAGCACTCAAACAATAGTAAGATTAAATTGCTGACATGAGCATATATTTATTGTACTAGAAAATCTTCTTTAATAATATAAATAAACTCTATTGAATATGAATTTTTTGTGCAATGGAAAACACGTAAATTTTGATTTAATAATATATCTTTCCAAGTTCAAGGTACTTTCATTTTTTTAACAAACTGATCATTTTAAAATCAGGTATGGTATTTACCTGTTATTAATTAGTTTCTTAATTTTTGGGGAAGAAATGAAAGAAATGTCAATAAAAAATAAATGACATTTTTGCTCATGTCTAGAACTCACGAGTGTTTTTAAACAATTTTTTTTCACCTTTACCCTTATATATTGTTTTTCTTTTCGTGTATGTGTGTGTGAAGTTTTAAGCACCTGTTTTACATAGCTTCTTCACCATTTCACTTATGCTATGAGACCCACTGGCAACAAGAATCCACTTTACCATACAATTCTTGATATTGGGACAATATTCTCTTCATTTCATTGATGATTTTTCCCTAGTTCTTTAACTTTCAATCACTTCAGGTACACATAAAATACAATACTTTGTGTACATATACTACTGAACGTGACTGATTATTTGAATCTGTTTGAAGAATAAATCTTGAGTTGTAGTGACTATTACTACTTTTTACATAAACCATTTCATTTTTTTTAATATTTTTTGTTGGTCATTTATATTGGAAATCCCAAGCAATTTAGAGGCAACAGGCTGCATAAGAAGTAATCGGTTCCTGTTGACAACATATTCACTTAAAGAAAGAACAAAACTTGAGATTGAAAAATGGAATTTATTCAACTGAGGCGTATTTAAATAATACCATTTATATAGTGTTGTTTCTTTCATAATCCATTGTAATGTAGATTCATTAAGAATTTTGTAGTATGTAGTATCTTTGTCACATATGTGTTGTCGAATGCAAATCAGTTCCCTCTCTGCACTATATTCCACTAATCCTGCTGGTACAGAACCCTATGATTAGTGGAGACTCTTTTTCACATTGAAGTTTAGCCTTGTGTAGTGGATATTTCATTTCAGTGGCACATTTTCGTGAAAACAATAAATAAATATAACCTGACCAAGAAATTGCAAGACAGACTTCAATGTAAAATGATGTATGTGTTCAATCAGAACCTCTTTGTAATAAGTAATATTTGTAAGGCACTACATTATCACTTCTCTTTTATTATTGATTTAAATGCATCATCATTTAAAAATATTTAGTGTTTTTACGCTCTGTGATATATGTGGAAAGTCATTTTACATATGCATGCTATTCATACCTTAAACTTCCCTTCTGCCAAGTCTCAGTGATTGCCTGAGCGGTAGCATACTGGCTTCTTTCTATACTGCTATGTAAATAGCTATCACCAGTACAGTGATGTGAAAGTGAAACTTAAGTGAAAATATTATAAGCATATGAGTACAATTACACTGTGTTATGTTCACATATATTACAAAAGATAAATGTAATGGCTAGTAATCTCTCTTGAAGCTTTGTAATCCCAGGTGGGCATTACATTTTTTCACAAAAATAGTAAAAATTTTGTAACATTGATTATGTAGTTATCATTAATAGGAAACTCTCACTTAAGTACTTTAGACACAGAAACCCGTTTCTATTCTTATAGAAAATTAATTAATGTATATAACAGAATGATAAAGTATGTTAAGAAGCAAAGAAAAGGGGGGTTACACTTGTTTCATCCAAAATTCCAATATGTTAAACACTGGTAATACAAAACAGATTAATCAAAAAATACATTTTCTTACAAATAAAATTATTTTTTTCAACTTGTACTACTTCTTAAAAATTGGATTGTAAGGTATTATTTCACTTTAACACAGAATTATTGTTTGTGGAGAGAGAAGAAAATGTGCACATTTTATATCAAAATTTTTTGAAAATGTAAAAACTGTAAATTCATCTTTCAAATAATTTTAGACATAAATTAACAAGTAATACTGTTCATTTCAATATTCTATTAGATTAAGAATATTTTGACTTGTTAATTCATTATGAGGAAATACCTCTCCTTCCACCTCTTAACACCTTTGTCTTAATGTTCTGATACAGTAAGAGGGGCATCAAATAACTCTTTTTATCCCTTTCACTTTCATCACATTTCTAGATTAGATAGTAGATCAATGCTATAGGAAGATTTACTATTCAAATTTAGTTACACACTAAATAAGTTATTTTGAAAATAGATATTTCATTTTTGTTCTTTTCATTTTTAAATGAGTTTGTGACAGCCAAACAGCATTAATATATTCAGTCACGTACAGATCTTTATCTTCTTCTGTACTTGTTCGCTATAGGTACTGGTAATATTTGCACAACTGATTTTGTTTTCCTCTTTTGTTTCTTTTTTCCCCTCCTGATATTTAGTAGTGTGTTAATAGCCTTACTTTAGTAGGAAATAATATCTCAATATGAAGTTCTTTCAAAAATTGTATAATTATTTGTTTATGACTTGCCAATTAAGGAATTTGTTTTTCAGTAACCGTGAGTGGTAAGTGGAACAGAATTTCTCTTTTTTTTTGGAGGTCTTAACCAGTAATATTTTATTTAATATTTCATTTATTCATATGTGTATATGTAAATGACTTGTATCAATTATAAGTGACTTCCAGAATTTGACAAAAAACAAAATTTGGATGACATGCACTTAATTAGTGTGTGAGCTTCAAATCTTCACAAGAATTACTTCCAGAATTTTCTCTCCATTCAGATCCCATTTAATGCAAAATATTTTTATTCTATTGGTTCATTCACAGCTTTAATTAATATATTCATATCAAATTATTTTCACTATATCTTACCCCTTAACAAAGGACAACATAAAGTACTTAAGTGCCTAATGAATAAACAAACAAGACTTTGCTACTTGTAATTACTTCATATGACTTAAGTTTTGCTTAGGCAAGCAGTTCACTACATTTTGGTGTTTTTGCATTTTGGAACCAACACCCTTACATGACAGGGTTTGCAAGAAAGGGTGTCATGCTGTTGTTTGGCATTTCATGCTCTTTTTTAATTATGTGTGTTTTTATTAAGTTGTTCTCTTTATTTTGTAGCAGTATTTGTGTGTGTCTGTTGCTATGACTGTAAGGAATGTGTGTGCTTCCCAAACTGTCCCAGTCAGTAATATTGTCCTAGAACAATATAATTAAATAACTGCAAATAAGCTTTAAACATGTCACTTTTGCACTGATGCAAACTGCAGGATGCTGTGTTACATATTGTGCACAAAATTACATACACCACAATTTATGTAAAGTGCTGTACATATTTATTTCCAATCAAATTATTTTGGTTGCAATGTTTATGTTTGCAATTTAAAAGTGTATTTCTTATGTTTTTAAGTTTTGCATCAATCAATTTTTGCAAAAACACAAAACTGCTCTGGGAAGCTATGCTAATTCCTTAAATACTTTTTTCATTTTTAATTGTTTTCGATATTTGGTAAATGTAGTAACTTTAAAAATAAACTGTATTATGTGTTTGCTGTATTCGTAATGCATAAGTAATTTTACTTTGCATTTCTTGTAATATTTGTAGCATGTGACCCATCATAAGCTTCTAGCCCTTGGTGTTAATATGAAATACTGGCAAAGAATGAAACATGTAAATTTGTAATTAAATTATTAATATTAATCTTTAAAAAATTTCAAATTTTCATTTTTTAACAACTGATTAAGAAAATATTGTTTTAAGCTTCATATGTATTCATTTGCATTTCATTCTTCTTAACATTAGCCTTGTCAATATTATGTTTTTATGCTCATTTGCTTCTGATGAAGCACATGTCTACTTGGAACATGTGGACTGATTCGGAAAACGTTATTCTTTTTCTTTCTCCTTTTTTTTCCTTTTCTGTTTCCTTTTCCTCCTAGAAGGAAGAGCACTATGCCGAAATATGACTCACCATATGCAAAAAAGCCAATGATGAAGAAGTATGCCACCAAAGGGCCTAATCGTAACCCAGAAGAAGCTGCTATGGAAAGTGTCAACAAGATTCTTACATTTGGCAGCATGCCGTCCTATAGGTAAGGACTAATAAACAAGACTATGCAAGCCAAAAGGCAAATTCTAGGAGAGAGAAACAATATTCTATCATGTATACTTTCACAAAGATAACAATGGCAGAAAGACTGAAGTTAATTTTAAAATTAACTTTTCTCATTCTTGCAATAAAAGTTTGCATCAAACACATCCTTTTCTTACAGCATATTATTCAACATACTGTGTATAAAATTTATTATTTATGATTAATAATGCAAATAGTGTCTTTTAAAAAATCATCAATGTCAAGGGATAATATGCAACAGAATCATCCAAAATAATGCTTCTGAGTTGTAAAGATAATACCTAAAATGACCAATTAATTTTTACTATGTTTAAGTGTAATAAATTTTAAGAGAGTCATTGATATATTTCAAAAAGTAACCTAAGCATTTGATAAATTAAATATAATTATATACTCGAGAACAATTCTCAACGATATTTTTCATCTTGAGAAGCTGTGACATTACTCACAAATATTCTTAAAAATTCTCTTTTCCTAGATGACTCCTGAATTACTATTCCTACACAGCACTTCAAAAATGTTTTCTCATAAATTATGACCTGATCCTCATAAATCAACAAAAAAAAAATAGAATGTATGATAATTCCTTACTGGGATGAGTGAGTGAATGAATGGTTAGGTGTGTGTCTGCTTCTTTATAAATAATTTGCTATCCATAAGTTGATTATGTGTTTTGTTTTAAAGGTCCATTTTTGTGTAATTTTTTAATATTTTTGTAATCACTTTTGAAGATAACATTTGTAATTCATGGCACTTCTAATAAATGTATGAAATTTATTTTTGATTAAATAGTAATATCAATTTTCTTTTTGAGGTAAAAGTAAATTTGCAATGCTTAAATATATATAAGACATTTTGAAAATTTTTATGTGAATCCTTGTGTGTTACAACAGATTTATTTTTTCTTCTTATGTTCTTCTTCTTCCTGTCTTTCTTTTTAGTTAATAAACGTTTTGGTTAGATGGGATTCTTGGATGTACCAACTTTTAAACTTCATCTCCATCAATGTTTACATTTTAAAACTCTGGTGTGATACTGCTGACATATGGAGGTTGGATTTCCCTGTCCATCCAAAGACGTGTAGGATCTACACTTGTTATATTATACACAATATCAGTCACAATTTTTATTACAAATCATTTTGCAGAATATCTCATATGTAATTCATGTTTAATTCTATTTTCTAACGTTCAAATGTTAATTCAGTAATACTTTTGAATTATGTGGCTACATTTGTTATAGTTTTAAAAATTTTTTAAAAATTAAATATTTTTTTAATAAAAATTTTTTGCAGCTAATTGTAAATCAATTATCAGGAGAAAGTGAATTTATCATGTACCACCAACATATATTTGCTTCTCTTTTCTTTTTCTAAGCAATACTCAAAACAGCTCTAATTTTTTCATACATCATTATAAAATTATATACATTTTAATTTATAAGTAAGCTATTTGCAATAATGTTGTGCCTAACCCTTGGCCATTTATATTTTTCTCACTTGTGAGATAGGCACATTCAAGAGAAGGAGGTACTGAAAACATGTTTTAAGGAATAAATGAAACAAAACTAAATGTTAAAGAATTATCATTTAAGAATACAAACATTTAAATAACTTAAATGTCTTTAATAATTTTATCACTTCTTTTGAACCCATTGGTATATATTCTTTAAAGACACAGGTACTCACTTAAATGGAAAATGAACTTACATCAACTTTCTATTTTGTTATCTGTAAATTTTTGGAAAATGTGAAACGCATTTTTCTACAAAACATTGTGTTGCAATTATTAAAATATCTTAATCAAATATTGACTTAAAAATTAAATAAAGAAGATCAAAAGTGTTTCCAGTATCTCTCATTTGTAGTGTGGACTGCGGCCCACTCCAGATGCTTGGCTTGCACTTCCTTTTAGTTCTATTTTTGCATAAGCAGACTATCATGAAGAAATATCAGACTAACTATATTTTAAAGATTCTGTGAATTCAAAATCTGTTTTGAACATTACATGCAATCCCATTCATGTCATCAGAAAATGAATATCTCATAGTCTGCTTATATTCATTCAATTTCTACTGATAAAAATAAGTATATAGAATGAGCCTTGAAGGCTTAAACAATTGGTTGACAGATTGTTGTTCTGTTTTATCAGTCGCGCAGATTCCCAGCGTGTGCTGTTCCGCCCGATGAACCATATGACAACAGGACTCGCCTCACGCTTCCAGCAGTTAGTTAATCCATTCACTGTTCTGCTCGCTTTTCCGTTTCTTCTTTGCAATTCAATTTATGAACCTTTAGTGCCGCACCCATGAGAAAATTTTTCTTTGCCTCAGCTAATGGTAAACACCAAGAACATGCAGGTTTATGAAAGAAAACTTCAATGGAATTAATTTAAAAAATGATTCATCTTTTAACATTCCTAATGACAAAATTATAAATTGTATACACATATTTTTGAACATTATAGGCAGTATTAGAAAAGTATTAAATGTGTATGGTATAATTGGTACCTAGTTTTTCAGTAGAATGTTCTGGTGTTTACCACTTCATAATAATACATGTTTCATATGTTCATGTAGATGTTTTTTTTTTTAAATTTTTTTTTTAATTCTGTTTTAATTAACAACTTCTGTTTTGTTTCCTTATTTCACATTGCATATAAAAGTTGGTGATAGGTATTGTACAATATAAGGAATAGATAACAGTATTCATACTTCCTTTCTTGTGTATTTTCTTTGTTTTTGAAAGTGTTTTTTTATGGTGGCAATATCTCAAAGCTTACAAAGTTATATTGCCTTATTTGATAGTTTTATTAATGTATTGAGTTCAATGTATTTTCATTCACTAGATTCTGTTATAAGCTACTATATCATTGAATTAGAAGCAGATTGAAGTAAATTATAGTAATCATTGAAATGGAAGAAAAACCACTGAAAAACTCTATTTTCTTGCCAGGTACTTATTAATGTGCAAAAAAAGTCTATCATGGAAAATTTGTGTAAGGTATACGCAATGAAAAATTAGAAATTTAATACATTTTCAGCATATGTAAAGTGTAATAGTTGGACTTTGTTGTTGTGTTTTAATATTTAAGAGTATATTTGTTTGTATTACTGTTTGCTTCAATAAATTCAACCACTTCGGTTTAGAAAAATTTATAGTATTGAGAGGGTGTGGTGGATTGTCCTATTTTTCAGAAATTCAATTGTTCATTAATCTTGGTAAGCAAGAATACATCAAATTTTTACTATTCACAAAATTTGAGAAAAGAAAAAAAACATTTTTTTTTTCTTCTCTTCTGTTTTGGTTTTCTATATTGAAGTTTGCTTTTGTTCTGCTGGTTGTTGTATATTATGTAAGCATTAAAAAACTTAAATTTGTGGCCACATTTTTTTATTATTAGAATTTTTTGTTCAATAACCAGAAGCAAAGTATATGCAAGCATTGGTGGACACACTGTTAACATGACACAGTGGTTATAATTGATACAATTTATTACAATTTCCAATTAAAAATGTCACTAATGTATGATAAGTTTGCAATTGTAGTTATATGTAGTCTTTCCCTTCTGTCTTCTGCTTGCAATTTTCCATTTCATTTTTAATGTATATTAACAACTTGATTGGAATATAATACAATAGAAATAGCTAATTTAAGTTTCTTTCAATTCTGTGTGCTCCTGTGTATTTTGTGTTATGCTCACAGGGAACACAAAATTCAACAAATGAAACGCATGGGATCAGGTAGTGAAGAGGATGCAACTCACTCAGGTATTTTTCTTTTCTCAAAGTTAATTAATCACATCCACTACTTAACTATCAATCTATACTTTTAAATCCAAATATTGAATGTAAGGAATAAGACTTCATTTTGAAAAAATTAATTTTTTTTTAATATATGTTTGTTTTAATAGCCTTAAAGATAATTGAATAATGTAATATCAACTAAAAAGTATCAGAAAATGTTTGGTAAACTTTTTAAAATTTTGCTTGTTGTGTATTGATCATATATTGAGAGCAATAATTGAATAAGACATTTTCATTTTTAAATGAAAGATTTATTTTTATAATTATTGAAATGAAAATGTCATTTATAACAATTAAAATTTGGAATTAATTAGACAAATAATGAAAATATATTGTTTTGTTCATATTTTGCTTTCAGTATAAGTAAATACATCTGATTCAAATTTTTAGGAAAATATTCATAATTGAAAATTATACTTTATTATTAAATTATTATGAATCGATTTTATAATATTCTTTCCTAATACGTTCTGATATACATGGAAAACCTCTTTTTGGGAGTGTAATCCAAGAAATATTCAATCGAGTTCCATTGCCATTGCATTGATTAATGAATGAATACCAGGTATTTAATTCTAGTAATGTTTTCTTATTGATGGAAATGCCTTTCACAGGGGATGAAACTGTGTCCTTCATTGATCTCCCTCCCAATAACCTCTCCAAGTTACCAGAAAAGGGCATTTTAAAGAAATCAGGACCCTATGGCACTGTAATGGGTGATGTGTGTAAAGAAAAGTGGTCTGAAGATTCGCAGTCTGACAATCAAGAAATAATGTCTCAGTCAGACAACAACTTGGGTCCTGATATGATGAGTGGAGGAGGAGGAGCTATATCTGAAGTTGAGAGAACCTTGAAAAGCCTCAATGGTTATCATGAGGATATCCTTGAAGCACTACGAACTGCTGCAAGCCATAGAGGAACTGCAACTCCCTCTGGAAGTAGTAGTTTACTCAGTGAAGAGATAATTCGAAAGTCTTTAGGTATGATTTAATTTCACGTCAAAATTATTTTCTGAGTTTAAGCACTCTTATCTTTATTTTTAGAAATTTTTGCACTTAAATGGTATTCTTTAAACTTGAGTAAGAAAAATAAAAATAAAACATTGTAATAATTATGTTTCTTAATATTACTGTAAATATTACTTGAAAACTGCAATAAATAACTAAAGAAAAAACATAGAAAAAGTTTTTTTCATAAAAATTATTTGCAATAACAATAAATGTTATTATTTATTGCTAATTTATTTATTTTCTTATTCCTAGCTGAGTGTAGTGGTGGCAGTGGCAGTGTCGGTAGCGGTGGGGGTGGCGGGGGGAGTGCGGGAGCGTATGGTGACTATAAACGTTCAGGCAGCCAAGAAAAAATTTGTGATGGTGTTCCTCAAACCCACACAGTAATGGTGGAAGGAGGTCACCACGTTCCGCACCACTCCCACCACACACACCACCCGGCTCAGCCACAGCCTCCTGATGAAGACGAGGAGGATGAAGTGCCTCCATCATGTGGACCTATTCGCATCAGGAACTTGGAAGATCTCATTCGCCAGTTAGAACATCATTCAGCTCGCCACATGAGCCCCAGTGGTTCAGAAGATATACGAATGTCTGAGACAGAGGCAGATCGGCATTATCGTCTCGAGTCAGCTACTTGCAGTGAGCCACAAACGTGAGTAACCCCATAAATGCATTTCTTCTTTATCTTATGTAATGGTGTGTTTCTAAAGAACAAATGATAAAAAGAGAGAAAATGTACATGTATTGTTAAAAATATTTGAATTTATCTGCAGAGGAATTTTGTTCACATAACAAAATAAATTTCACATCAAATATTTTTTAGAATAAAATGTGTTATAATATAAGTTTCTTTCTATTTAACACTCATTTACAACATCTCAACACTAGGGCCAGTATTCTTGTTACATTCTTTCACGGTATACCACCTATCCATCATTTGGTCACCAATAAAATAATTTCTTTTAAACTTATTTCTTTATCATCAATTTGACAATTAATTAATCAAATCATTACATTGTTTTCTTTAGTAGTATTCTAGAGAAAACATGAATTAACAATTAATAAAACTGTAGTAATTTATTTTTTACATCTTCTCATTATACTTACCTCTTAACAGCACAAATTATTGTTCATATTTTAAAGTACATTAATTATTATTATTATTATTATTATTATTGTTGTTTTATTATTATTATTATTATTATTATTATTATTTAATTATTAGTTCAATTAAATTTTTAAAATAATTTGTTTGATTTTGATTTCAAACCTTATAATAGAACCAAAACATTTTTCATTATACATATTCAGTTGTTCAAAACATTCTTATGCTAGCTGTACAAAACAGATAGATAACTTATATAAGCAGTATCATGTTTTGAGAGCTATACATTTTAATTGTGCATTCAATGGCTAGGAGTGAATCCTATCGAAGGTAAGATGTTCTGACTGTAAATCCCTCTGATTTGTTAAGTTATTTTGTGTTGGATGTTATAACTATAAGTAAATATTGATAATACCCATGTGTGTACACAGAATGGTAGTCTGGACACATCCCCACCAATTCCACCTTTTTATGCAGGTCAAAAAGTTTCTGATGAATTACAGTTAAAAAGTCAAATGAGTTTTAATTATTTTTTTCAATTTAATATACATGTCTATTACTTTAATTAAGAATTCCATCTACATCTTTTATGGTTTCAAACATTTCCCTGTTTAAAAATTTGTCATGCATGATTCTAGCTAGTTATTGAGGAATTTTTATTCTGGCACTATGTAGCATTGGACAATTTTCACCAGTTTTCGCTACAATTCTTATTGGAAATGTGCATTATATGTATTTATGAGTATGACATCAGTTGTGCACTGTTACTTTATTTCATTTCTTTAAAATATTAAGTTTATTTCTTTCAATAAAAATCAATACCCTAGTACACAGACTGAAATGATACAAAAAACATCTTAACGTATAAATATAATGTAATGCCATCTTAATGTAAAACAGTCAAAAATATATAAATGAATATTTGTTTTATATTGAGAGACTGTAATGTTTCGATTATCATCTATTGATAGCTGAATGTCTTCCTGAAATGATCTTCTACTACAACTAAAATATGAGAGAGAAAAAATATTGATTCTGAAAAAAATTCCCATAATTTACCTCTAATTAAGTTTAAAATAATTTATTTACATTCAATTTTCTTTTAACTAATGCCCAAAATTAAATAAATGATAACGGAAGTAAAGTAAAATTTGAAAAAAGAATGCACTATTTCAAATTTTTTTTTTTTTTTTACACATCTACACTAGGTTGGTACTTGGATAAGTGCATGAGAGTTAGCTGGCTAGACTTTAGAAACATTGGGTTTCGTTGATGAATCAAACACAACCTTCAACCTATATGAAGAGAGAGATGAACTTAAAGAAACTTAGTTTTAAGTTACCTATTACTGTTCCTAAACCCATAAGGCAAAGTTATTATAAAGGACTCTTTCCTCTCTGCTAAACCTTACTCATTATTCTGTCGTAGAACTAGTGATTGGTTAATAAAGATATTTTCAAAAAGTTATGCCTCTGTAGATTTAGGATAATACATACCATCTTGTTCCTTTTTAAAATTTTTGGATTTTTCTCCACTATCTCAAAAAAATAATAATCCATTACAAAATATCTTAGTAGTTGAACTGAGTAGAATATCTTAGTAGTTGAGAATTTACACCTAAAATGTGCTAAAGAACAGCATACATTTTCAAAAATCAAATGAATTCCAACTGGAGATGATCTCTTTCCAAAATTCAATTGACATTTCTTTACGAATGGAAAAGAATTATAATATATCAATATTTCTTAGTACTCCTTGATTTTAAGACATGTATGACTTAAAAGGTCTTCTGACCAACATTTTATCCTCTACAAAATTTCATCTGTAAGAAATACTCATAAGAGAATATTTTATTAACAGGAAATTTAAAATGGTAATTCACATTTATTTCTTTTTTGTTTCTGATGTAAATAAGAAATAAATTACTGAAATGAGAAATATGAAATTGAAAATAGGATTTTCTTTCTTCACATTATGTGGAAGTATCTTTTGAAATATTTTCAAAACTTTTACTCTAAATTGACAATCTGTAGCCAATGAAACAATTTGGTTCCAAGAGTAAGTGAAAATGAGTTTCCAATTTGGTTACCATTAGTAAGTGCATTACATTTCTCATCTTTATCTCTTTGATTGTTGTTGCTGATAAGATTTTCAGATTTTTTTTTTTAATTTTATTTTTAAAGAAGAGTATACTAGTTAATGAGTCAATAACAATAGAAGTTCCATAGAAGTTCGGAGAAGACTAAGTAGCAGTCTTTTTATAATTACAAAAGAAACTAGAAGGTTAGAAAATGGAAATTGGGAATTGAAAATTGAAATTCCTTATTTCTGTGATTTCTATTAAGGAGCCATTCAAAAAATAAATTCAATTTTAGTGGGATCAGGGACACAAATGAATGAGGGGAAAGGGGGTTGATTAATAATGAATGTTCTTTCAATATTCTTGCACTAATTATTGTTTTAAGTAAAAAATAAATTAGATGGTAAGCAAATAGAAATTCGGAATTGAAAACTTCTTATGACTGCGATTTCTATTGAAGGGCCATTCAAAGAAAAATTCACTTTTAGGTTATCTACAACCCAGTGATACAAATGAATGAGCAGGAAGGGCGTTGATAAATAATGAACATTCTTTCAATATTCTTGTAATAATTATTGTTTTATTAGCTTAAAAATTTTAATTAATATATTGATATATATTGATATAAAATTTGAAAAATTATTTTAAAGTTTTTACAAAATTTCATGTAATGTTTAGTAAGTCACTTTTGTTGATCTCCTGGTATGGGAAATAAGAGTGTGGGGAAATCGAACAATCATCTCATCACAGGTGTCTGTTAGCAAGTATTACAAGTTGTTATGATGGGGAAGTTCAAAGAATTTTAATTATACAAAAGTATGTTTTGAATGGCTACTTCTCAGTTCTCCAATCCAGTTAACCTTTCGTTCAATTATCCATTTCCCAGTAAATGAGTTTTCAAAACCAGGGAATTGCTGGGGAGTTTGAAGAGAAGCTGTATTTGAATTCTCCATTCTGAATCTGTAAACAAATTATTTTATTAATTAGCATTTATTTGAATCACTATTCTTCTTTCATTTATTCATTTTGTGAAAATCTTACAAACTTTTACATCCCTAAATTTCTTTCCTTTCCACTCTGACTTTGCTGAATTCTCAAAAAGAAATTGTCATTAATTTCTGGATGTGCTTATGGATGGTTCGATATTTTATGATCTTTACTGATTTTGCAAAAATTCTTGCAGTTCTTGAAATTCATCAGTGTAACTTTCTCAATTTCATTACTTAATGCCGTACTTACTGAAAGTAAAATTATAACCATCTCAAAAAGTACATTTTATTGTAACTGTTGTTTCAAACAGATACCAAAACTTATGAGATTGAAAGAATATGTTATACTTTTCTTTCACGAAAGCATTCATTTTTTAAATGATTGTGATGAAAGAGTTGAAAACAACATTTAGAGGTCATAAGTTTTATTCCCTTATCTTATGATAATTTCAGTTTTTCTTTTCTTTAATGTAAATTTTCCTGAAAAATGTTGTATTAACTGTGAATAAAGTAAATTATATTGTATGATTTAAACTCATTTAAAATTCAAGAAAAATATGTTTCTGAATTCAAGAATAAAATTCATAGTCTTTTCTCTTTTGCAACAATTTTTGTTTGCTTACTCACAAAGAAATTAAGAAAGTTGAATAACATGGGCAATAACATATTTTGACTTATGGTAAGATTAAAATAATGATGATTGCAAATGAAAGATGCAACGGATCTCCTTTTCTTTATTTTACAGCATGATATACACATGGCATAGAAGCTTTAAAGAAAGGTGTAAGAATATTAGAAATGAGGTCAAGGTCATGGAACAAAGTGCAGGTTTTTTCTTAAGTTATTGTGTAGGAATTCACTTTGCCTTTGACACTTCTTTTTCAGTTAAGATATTGTCAAAAAAGGTTTTTTGAAGTTTCAAACAAAAACATAATTTTTGTCTAGACAACATTAGTGCGTACTGTATATTAACATCTAAAATTATTTGTAAATGCTTTGAATTTGAACGTACCTTCTTTTATTTCCATGAAATATTGCTCTGTTACAATTCTATTGATGGCAAATGAGAATTATCAGATTAAAATATTTGTTGTCAATATCAAAATTATAACTACGTGTTTGTATATGAAATGTGAGATTTGTAGGGTTACTTTATCAATTTACCAAATTTCTTATCTTCTTCACGAACCCCCATAATGTTTCACTGTTAGAGTTTCTGATCACAATGTTGTCCTGTTCATTATTTGCATTTCATTGACACATTGCAACAATGCTTTCAATGGCAGAAAATAATAACATAATAGCAAGCAATAAAACAAGAAAAGCACAGCCACTAAAGAATTTTTAAAGTCATTGCAATATGAAATAGCAGTATGAAACTATCATGATATTCTAAAATTAGTATTTTGAAAGTTGAATTTGCTGTATACTTTGAGCATGCAAAATAAATCCCAAGCTTGTCACATATATTCAAACAATGATTCTCTTTTTCCTCTGATCCACTCATTGAAGCCAAAATAAAAATTAATGTAACAATAAAAGTTCAATGTTTTCTTTATCAACAAATATTCATTTATATACTTACATTTTTAAATACTTTTCATACTTTTTTAAATTTTTTGCTCATGATCTTTTTTTAGTGTTGTATAATTTATACACTCACATAAGTTTGATATTTCCTCTATTCTGATGCACTCTTTTTGTTACTGTTAAGATAGCAATTTTACTTTTTTGCATTTTGTCGATATAAAAATATTGTTCATGTTATTAGGAAGTTTCAAGTACCTCAGAACTCCTTTTCAACCCGACTCTTCTCAACCTGTTTTTATTAATTATGTTTTAAACTCCAATAAAATGAACCTCCCTTAAATTGATAACACAAAATAATCAGTTATTTTTGCATTTATATCAAATAGAATAAATTAAATATATTAATTAATACAAGTGTTATACACTTAACCAATAGTTCTGACAGACGCTTGATTAACTTTATGTCATTGCAGGAAACGCAAATTCTACCTGTGAAATGCAACCTAGCACGTTGTGATCATAGACTGAGGTAATAAGACAATCATTAACCAGGAGTATTGACTAGTTTATCTCATTCTACTACTTTGATTTGTTTAATTCCTTCTGTCTTCTTTTCTTGAATTTATAATTTAATATCTTTTATACCTGTTTCTGTTTTTCAATCTACATGTTGCATGCACCTTTCGTGAGCCTCCATTTATAGCATAATTTTTCCTTTTTTGCATTTGGTTTTTCAAGTTAAATAATATATTCGGTTTATTTTGTTTTTTATTTTTATTTTTACTTTGTAGCTTGGAATAATGCTCAATGCTCTTTTCATTGAAAAATTATTCAAAATTTATTTATTGTGTATTTCAGTGTGCTTCATTATTTAAATGTTAGTTTTCTCTCATACTTACAGTTTTTAAAAAAATTTTTTTTTAACTATATATTATAATTTTCTAAAATGAATTTATTAATGTAATTATGGAAAGTTTTCAAGAAATAAGTTACAATTATATGTGTGTATGTATGTATAAAATATTTTTAAAATGTAGTTATATCATTGAAAGCTCTGAGTAAACTTTAAAATTTTTATTAAGATTAAAAAAAATTTTATTGTTGGTATAATCATATCTATTGTAGAATAGTTATTATTTTTGATGCTTCAAAGAGTCATTTCAAAGATACCACTCAAGGAAGACCTTTTTAATTTGCCTTTCTTATGCCATTATATCTGCTTTTTATCCTTTTGATTGTATTTTTTATTTTTATTTATTGGTTAACTAGCTTCATTATATTTGAGGAGAATTTGTGGAAGAAATGCTTCATAAAAAAAATGAAAATTGATGTATGATATAGAGGATATTGGTGACATATACTTAAAATTTGAGAATAGTCATAGGGTTAAAAAAAATAATAAACAATGCCTAAAAAACTTATTACAAAATAAAAATAAAAAAAGCATAAACCAAGACTTTAATATAGGAGAATTTATGGAGAGAATTGATGGGTCCTTCACCATCCCTAAAACCCTTACCAATGTTCATCAGACCTCAGAAAAATCTACCTTTCCTTTTACGTTGCATGCATGTATATTGACTGCATGAATCTTGAATGAGCTTCTACATCAATGATTGCCAGTAGAAAGCTGCTACAAAATCTTAATTTTGCTGGAGAGCATGAAGGAATATTTTTCACAGATGCATATTTATGTCTTTAAAGAAAAGGTTTCTATCTCAAGAATCGTATGCCCAAGAGCAAGGTTTTTAAGAAATACTATTAGGAATTGATTGGTGCCAACTAATCTTGACCACCATATGAAACAGTTTCATACTGCTATGGATTGGTAAAAGAAGGTCTGTCATGACAGCCTTGTCTTGTTGTCATGATTAGACCTTCCACTGCCGTTGATTTGTAGAAAATAGTTTTGTTTAAAATTGTTACTCAATGTGATTTCAGAATAAACACAAAAAAATTATTTAAAAGTAATATTACATTTTGTCAGTGTTTTCTGTTTAGTGAAATGAATAATGCATTACAAGATGGATTTTGATTCACAAATAATAATAATAGTAATAATAATATCTTAATTTTTCAATATTATCTATATTAATATAATTTACTTTCAAGAATATCAATTTGTGTAATGATGAAAAATTTATTTTTAATGAAATGCTGATTCATTTGTCAATACTGAAGTATTTCACTAACCTTTCACTACACAAAATGGTAATTCCTATTATCTGAATAATATTTCAGGTGCGTTTTTTCAAGAACTCAGATTTTATGTGTAAATTTGCTCAATTTAAAGATTAATTAAAACAAAAACATTTTGTGAGCTGAGCATTTGTGATCCAATGACTTGCATTGACATGAACATAATGAAATGTAACAAAACTTAATTTTAGACAAATCATCAGAGAATAAGATTTGTGACATAAAAACAGTATGTATTTGCAATTTTGCGAGGGAAATGATGGAACTTTACTTCAAGATGCAAGCCAGACATCGTCTCATCTTCCACTACAATGACAAACCATTGTAAAATAGGACATGATTTTCATTTACCTGTCAATAAATTATGAAGTAACTACATTATTTGGCATTCAGAGGAATCCACTAATTTTTCAATAAAAAAGATTATGACAGTTCATTTTGTGAAGATTTCTTCCTTCATCTACATATAATCAGTCTCAAGGATAAAATAAAAAGTGCTAGTGAGATCTAGTACTTTGACACTAGGAAAAAATGATCAAAAAATTTATTATTAAAAATCCATATTAATCTTCAACAAACTTCTGTTATACTACTTCTTAACATTAATTTACTAGCAGATACAGCTCATTCATTAGCAATATAATCATTTGTGTATGTAAAATGTTTTAAGATAAAATTTTCATTCAGAATGTTATAAAGCCCAGGCTTATTTATCATTTTCTAACAAGACTTAATGGTTTCCTTCTCGGTCATTCTTGGGTTGCCTCAGTCTTAATTCCTGTTGGTGAAGAAAATGTACTTTTTAGAATTGTATAAGATAAATTTTTTGCTTAAAAATTAATTTATGTAATGAAGTTTTGAGGAAACATTTTTTCTCAGCATTCACTTTTCTATTGCCCATTTTATATCTTACTGATAAATAAAAGTATTTTTGTCAGTCTACTAACACTATTCTTTCCTTTGTGCTCTTACAATGTGTTGTTTGTTTCTTGTTTGCTATGAACTCTTTTTGAAAATATTGTTTTAGTTCTAAGCTCGGTTGATGATAATTATCATTGTGATCATTTCATAGTGTAGTTTATAAAAGCCCTCATCATGAAAACTTCCCTCATGTGGATTGTAATAGTTTCTTTCAAATTCTTAAGTGCTATGGAACTAGTGTTTGTTTGTTTTTTTCATAAATTTATTTTAGGAATATTAATTGTAATAGAATCTGCATGACAGTTTTAGATAGTACCTCATCATGAGCACCGTAGAAAAAATTAAATGTGTGCATGGACATGTACTACCAATGTTAAGAAAAACAACACTTTCTCAGTGATTTATTTTATTAAGTTGAACATTTTGGTGAAAATGTTTAAAGTGCATGGGTAAAACAAAAATTATTTTCTTCATAAATTTTATAATTATCATAATAAAAATTTTGTTTCTTAAAACATATTTGAGATTTTAGTTGATTTTAAAAGACATAAATCAAATTATTAATCATATTCTTTGCAGACGGTGCAGAGGACGTGAGGAAGAACCAAGGTTTGTTTATGGACGTTATCGACATCCTACTACCACTCGGCATCCACCCACATACCATCAACATCATATGCAGGAGGAAGAAAGCATCTATGAAACCGCTGATCATGATCGAAGTGGTGAACATCTCGTTGGCGATACACCAGATAGTGAAAGGTGAGCACCTAATCATTTTCTTACTAAAAAGAATTCATTTTCAAAAATTTGTTTAAAATGGAATTGTATTAATAAATTCATGAAAGCAAATCATGAACTATTTATATATAGTAAATTTTTTCCAATATATAAGAAATCTGTGATTTGATCAATATTATGGTTACAGTAACTTTGACTATTACCAATGGCAGATCCAAGGGAGAAAGGGCCTTGTATATCGTCTCCCATAGTCAACATTTGTTGTAATTTTGTAGGAAATTCACTTTTGTAATTTTACTCAATTTATTCAAAATAATTAAGAGATATAGATCTCATCACATCCAAAGCAATAGTGCCATCATGAATAAACTTGTACATTTTTTATTACAAAGTAAGAAATTAAAAAAGTATTTTTTCTAAAATGGGGAGTTTGAACTCCCACTCTGAAATACTTCCTGGCTCTGCCATTGATGATTACCATTTTCATGATTAATGAATGCCCTTGTGCTCATATTGTCATTGATGTTTTTATTGTCTTTTGTGATGTTCTTTTGATAAAAGTTGGAATAATAAGGACCCTCAGACACCTCACTTATAGTAACCATATTATATTAGGTTTTCTTTAACAACCAAAATTGTATTAAACATATACATATAAGATTAATTTCAATTAGAAAACTGCAATAATATATGTCCTTTCAGTAAAATAATTATTTTGAAGTACATTTTTGGTTTGTTTATTTTTATTGTCACATTTTCTTTCTGCTTTGATTTTGGCATAATTAAAAATAGATCTTTCTTCTTTCATCTGTACTCCTAGAAGTTTATGAAGAGTGGAACAGTGATGTGTCTGTAATGAGGAGCACCTTTTGTAACATGTTTTGAAGTAATTGTCTAAATGTTAAAGAGCACATTTTATTTGATGTAAGAATTTTTGTATTTTAGACAAGGCATCAAACGATTTGAAACAACTTATAGTTTGGTTTATAAAATATTTAAGTTAAGTGTTTTGGTTTTTGATAACAAAACCTTTTGGTTTTCCTTTTTTTAATTCCAAAAATTGTTCCCAAATTTTTATCAGTTTCAAAATTAATGATAGTGCTAGAGAACTTTGATCAATTGAATTTTATGGCCAATTCCTTTTTATCCAGGACAAAAAAACTCAATTTTTTAAATAAGTTAAAATTTTAAGGAAGTTGAATAACACCCCAAAATTCTGGCATCTGTTTTTTAAAACTACAGTCAACTCTGGTTATAGTGAACTCTCAGTTATAGTGAACTTATGTCACTGGTACGATTTCACTTACATTACAAATTATTAAGTAAATAATCAAATCCCTTAAATTCTAACTAGCACCTTGGAAAAAGGTCATAATCAAAGATGTGTGATGTCCCTCCTGTGCGAATGCTAGTGTTTAAGCGTAATTCACGCAGGAGAGTTTCACGTTAATGAACTGAGTGGTCGAGGAAGGGGAGAAGGAGAAATGAGCAAAGATTTTTCATTTTTGAATTAAATATTTAATTTTCATTACCCAATACCATCTTATTCCAAACTGAGAGAGAAGGAGGAGAAGGAGAGAGAGAATGAAGAGTGGGAGCTGAGAGAGATAGGAATCGAGATGCGCTCCTGATGGTGTCAACCTCTTACCATAGCCCCGATCTCGGCCTGGAGGAGGTTGGATGCTGCGGCGGCGTTCGGGGCGGCATTCGGGTCCATGGCGTAGCGTAGAGATGAACTCGAGATGTAGAGGCGGAGTGACGGGTCGTTCAGTACGGCACACACGTACGCGGCACTGCTCGGAAAGCTCAGACTGCTCCCTGCTTCGTGCGCTCCGTATTTACATGCTGGGGATGCTTTTTGAAAGTTTTTCGAAAGGTCGGTTTAGACGGTCAACATGTTTGTCCCAGAGCCTTGATTTCTTCACGTCTTGTCTTCCGTGTCCGGGTAGCCATGAGGCGAGAATTGTACTAAGATTGAATTTTTAATAAATTAATGTTGCTCATCACAGATGTCTCCCCTGAGGTGGAGGTAGCGGACCCAGAACGGGGACCTTACTAATGACTGTGTGCCACTCAGTGTCACTGTGAAAACAAAGGCCGGTTCCTGTATGGGCTACAACTGGTATCAGCAACATGCGATTGCTTGCCTCAGTTTCAAGCTTAATGTTACTTGGGATTCTGCAAAGCATGTAGAGTTCTACACAAGTGACAGGAAGCACAAAGAGAGGATTTTGGAGGAGAATCTAGAGAAATTACTTATGAAAAATGTACAAAGCAAATAATTGAAAATAATTGACTTTTTTAGGTCAAATAAAGATACTGAAATATATATTCATGCTGTTTACATATTTTGCTGTCTATTTATGTATTTAGTTATATCTATATCAGTAAAATCATTGGGGAATTTTTTTATTTAATTTTGGAATAATATGAATATAGTGAACCTCTGATACAGGGAACCAAAAGTGTTTGTCCCCAGAAGTTCACTACAACCAGAGTCAACTGTAAGTCACTTCTCAAAATGTGAGCCTAGTGTAAATTGCATGCAATAATGACTATTTATCATTTAAAACACAAAACTGGAGCCATGACCATTTCACTCAGTTCCATTTTCAGTAATATATTTAATGATAAAATAATAGTTTTTGTTTCACTGTTACTGTTGAAACAAAAACTAAAACCAGTAAGTTTTAGTTTTGGTTTGAGGCCTTGATTCTGAAACCCTTAAGACTTCAAAAATATTATGGCAATATCCTTTAATAATACAATAGTGAACAGAAATATTGTATTATGATCTGAAATTGATAGTTTTTATTTTCTTCATAACTATTGTTGATGGGTTTACAAACTTCAATTTGCTAGTGTAATGCAAATTTGTACATACATTTGACAAGTACTTGTTGATGCTTACAAAATAATACTCTGTTCCTCCAAAATAGCAATTTTCAAGAGATCTCAAAATGATTTATTCTTTTTCATCATTTAAATATGTACTACTTATATTATTAAATATTTACATTTTTTAATGCAAAAAGACTGATTAAACAATTTTTCATTTTACTGCTTAAGAGTGAGTATTAATTTCAAGAAGTAAGCTAACTTTCAATAAAAATAGAAATAATATGTTTCTTTAGTATTAATGTGCTCTTTGACCTTTTTATTTCAATTACTTCATTAAGGCTTGAGCATTCATAATGTTTTAAATTTGTCATGCCTTAGTTTAATATGACAAAAATTCAGTTAAAATACAGCACAGTGCCAAGTTTTGTAAGTCCTAAAATCCTAGATTTTCCATTTTGACCTCATAATGAATATCATCCATTCAAATTATGATCATTATATATTACTGTAACAAGTTTGCATATTCTCCATTCTCTATCATTTCATATCATACTTTTCCTGAAATTTATAATTTTTCTGCATTAAAATACATTTATTGTAATACAATTACTAGAAGTTCATCTTCACTTTAAGAATTGACTTTGAAAGCTAACTTCACTAAATAGGAGCTATTGATTCTTTGAACAGGTAGCAACTTATTTCTAACCCAATTTTTCCCTTCACTTCGTTCTTTTTGTATATCATTATTCCTAAATCCATCTTCACTTTTCTACTTCCATTCTTCTTATAAACATTGCTTCTGCGCTTTGTAAGTGAGCTTAGAAACCTAGCTTCCATAGAGCGTGGCCTCTGCATTATAAAATTTAATGGTCCCTTTCCTCGTTTTATTTTGCAATGTCCTGTGAATTCTAAAGGATAAATTCAATTCATGTGAGGTATCTTCTTTATTCCTACATTTATGTGTGGTATATTCCTTCATTTTTTGGTATCTTCCTTATTCCTACAATAGCACACTGGAAACCTTGCCTCCCTGCTTTACAAGGCAACTAATTGCATACCATCCATAATACTCTTCTCACATCTGTTCTCCCTTCATCACCCCCAGAAGTCTGTGTTTGGAATCAGCAGCTTGGAGTCCTCTGTTACTCAAGTTGTCCCTCCCCGTACCCTCTGGTGCCCAAATCATCTTTTCAAGTTTTCCCCTTATCATACTTAACTGGTTCCTTTTTGGGGAAAGTAGACAGGTTTTCAAGTGATAGTGGAGGCAGTCTGTCTGGGGGAAAGTACTCCCTAGGGAAATGAACCGTATCACAATCACACATTACTCCTGTGCAGCTTTCATAAGGCAGCCTTGAAGTTCTTCACAAAAGCAATACAGTTACTTCAATTGTCTGACTAAATATGTAAGGGAAAAATAAATTACTTGGAATTGTGGAGTATTACAGTAATTACAAATAGACAATTTGGATTTTATCATCAGCATCAGCGTCTCTGGCATACAAAATATGGTGGGATCATCAAAGAAAGTGTGGAACCTTCCTGGAATTTTAGTTTAAGTCACAACAATGTTATTAATAATATATTGAAGTTAACAAGATACATTCAGTAATTCAAAAAATGTCAAGTAATGTTCATGTTATTCATGAATACAAAACTATACTCTGACAGTAAATGGAGAATAAAACAGCAGCCTTAGAAATGAGGCTGCAGTGGTGGTTAGAGCAGTAATGGGGTCAAGCAATGTGCTTATTAGTCCTCTTCATTAGGTACTAAAATGCAGGCTCATAAGGGATTTCTTCATCTACCTGCCAGTTCAAGATTATCTTTGTATTTCCTTTCTTGAGCATTGAATGACTGCAAAACATTTTTTAATACACCACATCATCATTTCACATTCTGAATGTTATAAAACAAATGAAAGCATCATTAAAATATGTTATACTGAAAGTGTTTTCACTAAAAAATTAAATTAGAATAAAACTACTAGTTGTTCTTGAAAACATTGAGGAGACAGGTTCCTCCATGTCCCCAGCTAAATAGGCTCATGAATATAATTCTGTGTTTAGTGATGGGAATCAGACAATATGAAAGTACTTATTTTTTCACAGATATTGTTTGCCAAAATTTTGAGATTCTAAAGAACTAACACTTTCCATAAAATGGTTGAAAAGTGTTTTAAAGACTGGGTTTAAACATACACTCTGTAATCCAAGATTCCACAAAATCCAGGTATTTAAACCATTGACATATTTATAATAAGTTTTTGACATGTAGTAAACTGACATACAGTTAGTTTTAGTATACATATAATTTATGACACCCTTTAGCACAATAGGTATGTTAGAAACAGTAACATCTTAAATAGAAGCAACATATGTCCAATACTATAACTGATACAAGAATGACAAAAACAATAAAACAGTATGAACAATAGAGAGAAAATCATCAGAGAGATATAAGAAATGATTATATCACTTCTAAGGAGTTAGAATGGGCCAGAAGACTCAAAGCTAGATAATAATCAAGAATGTCTGAGTAAAGTTAAAATATTATGCACTGTTTTGTCAAATGCTGAAAACATTTCTTAATGTTTCAGCAACAAGGCTTAGGATATTGTCTTTTCGTGTCATTTGAGAAAGCTTTTGTCAAACTCAGAACAGTCTCACAGCCATTTGGGCAACACATATTTTAAGCGTAGGCTTCCATAGCCAGAGTCGGTATCTACTTGGGTGATTAGGAGTCTCAGCATCTCCTGGCCAACCAAGTAGATACTAATACATATATTACCCTGCCTGAAGCCAAGGCATTCCTTCTATTACTCTAATTTTCCCCACATTTCAAAACTTGCCTGTGTTGTTTTCAGTGGCTTAGCATGACAAAATAATCAGGTAGACTGCACAACCAAGAGAGGAATTATTCTCAGTTGTAAACTAAATATAAAATCTTAATTATTTCATAGCTAAGACCATGAACACCATAAACATTTATCAATTGAATTATTCAAAATGTATATTCATAAAAATTTGAAGTGTAATACAACTACATGTAGTGTTAATCTAAAACACTCATATTAAAAGCAGAATATCCATTTTGGACAAATTCTTTCCTGTAGTTGAGGATTTAGTGTTCACAGACCATTTTAGGGCTAAAGAATCTTGCTTTTCCTTAAAGTTACTTTCTCTCGTGTTTGGCCCGACTTTAAACATCATAACTCTTCTAATTTTGAATATATATCTTTATGATTTTTTTAAAAATTTAATAGCAGAAAGTTAATTATTGTGCCTAAACCTCAAATTGTAATAGAAAATGCATATTATCAGTAATAAATTGATCTGTTAATCGATAGTTACCGGTTGATTTTTAAAAGTTCTAATCCAAATCCTGGTAAAATACACACAAGTCAATTATCAATATTGTTGTGATGAATTCCTTGAATTTCCTTATAGATAATAATAGAGATCTGTCCATCTTGAGTCTCCTCATTTGGATTTTTCTTGACCTTCCTGATGGAGTGTAGACTCAACACATAAACTCTGCCTTTAGCTTGAAAATACTCACAATTGACGAATAATATTTTCTTTATTTATTGAATAGACAGTTTCTACTTTTCCTACCTTCATGCTATGCCACTGATGATGAGTTCAAATTAAAAAAGTCTGTGTGTTGTTTGTGTGCATGCGTAGCAAAGTGTATTAAATGTTCTTTTGTGAAAGCTTTCATTTTCCTTAGCAAAATGTGTGTGCAGTGTGTAATACCATCTCCCTGCAAGACCGACACTGGTGTTCATTCTCATCTGGCTCAGCACAGTTACGGAGCGCATCCTGTGACTTGTTAGCATGCTACTGTCTCCTAGCTTCCCAGAATTCTTATCTCAAGGCTGCATGCTACGATGTAAAACAACCCCCTGTTGTTGTTTGTTTATCATTATTATTTTCTAGTGATGAATTTATTCAAGCTCAACAACAGCTAGTCCGGTCGGCGAGTGAGGAGGCTCTCCCCGTCACCCCCAAGCTGGCCTCGTCCTACGAACGCGGCTTGAACGTGTCCGCCGGCCACCACTCTCGCCACCACTCGTCGCACCACCACCACCATCACCACCACCACCACCGGTCGAGCCCCCGCCAGTCGGCTGGCGCCGCCGCCGACAAGGGCGCGGGCTCAAGTCAGGCGGGCGCTGCTGCCGCAGGGATCGGCGCGGCGGCGGCGGCGGCGGCAGCGGCGGCGGCGGCCGGGGCCGTGAAACGTGAGTACTACCCGTCGCCCCCTCCCTCCGAAAGCGAAGACGACTCCTCCACCGGGTCCGTCCGCGACGGTCCCAGCCCGCCGACGGCCGGCGCGGGAGCGGCGGGCGGCGGGGCGGCGCGGGCGGCGCGGGCGGCGTGGGCGGCGCGGGCGGAGCGGGCGACGGACCCCGACGCTCGCTCAGCGAGGACTCGGCAGAGGAAGAAGACAACGACTCGTCTCGGGAGACCGCAGCTTCGTCGTCTGTATCGGGCACGGAACAGACAGCGCTCTTGCGGCCGAAACGCTACCCGGAATACAAGCACTGATCACGGAGAGTGTGTAGTGATGCCAATTCCTCCAATACCTTCGGTACCTCCTTAAACATCCCTTCTTCGCAGTTCGTCATTACTTAGAGCCTTCCTTCAGGTTTTTGGCACCTCGGAACTGTGTAATGATCGCAATGTGTTGAAAGAACCTTTTACTCGTTGGCACAATGGAAAAATACAAACGTTTTGCTCTCCTAATCTGTCTAATAGAAACATATATTATCACTTGTTTATTTTAAAGTGATGTTGGTAGTATTACCATTACATATTGAGCATGTGACTGTGGTAAAAATAAAGACAGCATTTTTAAACATCATCTTCATTCCACCTATTTTATCATCGCCATACAATTGTTATATATTCATAATATAGTCTGGAACTATTGTTTTTTTTTTGTGCAAAGTTCTTATCTTGCACCAGAAGCATATGAAATTTATAAAATCAAAAATTATAACAATGTGAAATGAAAGTTCAGGGAAGGCAGCTATAAATAAAAATAGTCATAGAGACACAATTTTAAATTTAATATGATCATATTGTCATTGCAGAGAGACAATTATCCTGAAACGTTACCTTTTCACAAAGCTTTATTTGAGTACAGTTTAAATTTTGATATTTGAAATGATCAGCACAGCACATTTGAGAAAATGAAGTGAATGATGCTTTGGGATTTGTGGGGCATCATGTTAGATGTTAGACCCAGTAGGTTACATAACACATTTTAAAAGTGCATTTATAAATTGTCTCTATACCAGTTGGCAATTCTCGTGCTGAAGATTTTCAAGGGGTGTATTTTATAAAAGAACATAATTCAATTATTCCAGGGGCTGTTGTCAAGTATGCAATGCTACTTCAAGTAAACATGTACTCATTTAAAGTGACATGTAAGATAGTTGTTCAGACCCATACTGAACAAATAAGCTTTATTTCAATAGATATATCTCTGTATAAGTTACTGAATTTTGTTTAAAGTACATTCAAAGCTCATAAGCATGATATTAATGTTTTTAATTTTATTGTATTTTCTGCACTGTATCAGTGACTGAATTACTTGTCCACAATATGCCTTTATATTTTATTTGAACTTCTCATATTCAGTATTATATTGTATAAATTAATTAGTGAGTAATTGTTAAGAAAATGAAAGATGACATCAATAATTTTATTATAGAATATTACTGAAACAGATACAAAGTGTTATTAATATTAGAAATAACAAAGTTACACGAATTTAAGAAACAATGCAATCTGTTTACATGGTAATTGTTGATTATCATTGATGATGTTGGCAATGTGGATATGTATATGAACTTTACAGATTAACCCTAGCACTTCCCTTTTCCTCTTACTTTCCTAATCTTCTGAACGTGACTCAACTGGAAAGTAAACCAATTCAGGAAATGAAAATTAAGTGAATTTGAACAAGAGTCAGTGCAGTGGGAAAATAGAGGAGGACAGAAATAAGAAGATATGGAAGTAATAGCAGTGAAAATAAAAATAACAGTGTCCTTTTCCTGTTTTGGTGTAATGGATGTGTGAACATGAAGTGATTACAAAAATAATTGTCTTGTCTTATCGCATTTAGTAGTTTCTAAACAAACTGAGAATTCACTTTAATTTCTATGCCAATTTAAAAAAATCTTGCGAATCACCTGTTTTAAATAGTGAGATTACACCGGTGAATTACATTATTTATTCTGTGGCCAACAGTATTTTATAATTTACAATACTTTGGTAAAGTAAAATATATTTATAATATTATTTATTATAAAATAATATTGCTACATGCACTCTTCAGCACATACTTAACATGTCAGAGAAATCACTTTCATGACAATTAATAGTAAACAACATACTCGAACTTTCTATCATTCACTATTTTTTTTTTCTGTTCAAATTTAACCATCTTCTCTCTAAAATCCAAAAAGATGTTTTCCTAAACACATGCCCTTCAAACCCCAATGTCTGTTAATGAATTCTATTAAATAAACATAAAATTAAGAAATAAAAACATTTATCAACAATAGTTTTCTTCAAGTTTTGGTGTGATCCAAAATTAGAGAATGAAGAATAGTGTTTTATTTTATTTTTTTCAGCTGAGGCCTAAAATTTAATAATGAACAGACTAGAGGACAGAGCAAAGATTGTGCCAACTTGTTTGTTTCTCATATAATTTTTTAAAGAATATAAATAATAAAATGATTTAAACATGAAGAGATGGGCATCTTGTGAATGCCAAAAACTATTAAAAATAAAAGCTGTTATCAGATTGTTTGTTGATCAACGTCTGATGTTCCCAAAATTGGGTGTTTATATTCAAGATGGTTGATTATAAAATAAAATGTGGACTTCGTACACTTGCTCAGTTAGTGTATACAATTGTAGAAGTTGTGTATGTTTTGTGTGTGTGTGTATTTGAGAAAACAATGGACAGTGTGTATTATAAGGCAATTAATTTGAAAACTAATAAAATAAAAAAACAAACTAAATTGATACATAATAGACTCAACATTAAGAATACATTCTTTTATTGTGAATTACTATAATTATTATAAAAATTGATCAGTGGTTTTTAGGTAGCTAAACCTTAACATGAGTTTAGTAGGATGAAAGAAAGTATAGGTTTCTTTGCATTAGAAGAAATAAACAGTTAAAAATAAAGGTCGTGACTACATTGAGATGCAAAATATTCAATCTCTTTTTAGTGAATTATAAACAGCGGATTCTTTGACATCTGCTTTCAAGACCAGAGCTTTGAACTTCTTTATCAATTCCAGTGGGCTTGCGGTACTAGTGGTGTGTCTTGAAAAACAATTTGGTGGGTTTTTACAATTGTAACATTTTAACATTAAGATAATGCCATTACATTAAATAAGACAATTTTTACTTTAAATTCAATAATCAAAATAATGAAACTAAAGCAGTGAAATAATAATTTATTGTTCAACAAGTCACACTGTTATACCCAAAGAAACAATATCTGTAATTCTGTAACATTTCTTCTTCAAATTCATTCTGCCTTCCACCTCCTCAATTGCTCTGTAGATCTTGTTGTTTAAAAGATATTCTATAGCTGTTCATTCTTTTAATTTCCTTTAAACATCATTGTGCCAAAATCTATTAGATAAAATGGTAATAAGCTATACCTGTAAAAAGTTTCTTGTTCTCCTTTGGATTTTATGTTGCTACAGGTTTTAAACTACTAACTTCAACTCTAATCGAGCTGCAAGTACATTGAAAAACCTGGTTGGTGTGCAGATACTTATAAATATTTTTGATTTTATAATAACTAGTAAAATTTGTAAATTAATTTAATTACTGAATAATTTACAAGTTAATGTTGTGATATCATGCTTTGGAAATGAAGTAATCTGCTTGACAAACTTACAGTAAAAACTCTGGAAAATAAAATTGAGGCTTTTCAACTGTAGACTTCATTTTATATTCTTCGATCTATTTCCAAAATAATAATAATAATAATATCATAAAACAGTTTTAATAAGACTTGATTTAACTTGTAATCTGTGTATAGATGTCTAAATATTTGTTAAGTAGAGAATATTTAAGTTCCAAAAGAAGACGTTTCATTATTTTATAATCATGGATGGATCTTAAATACACACATTTAATTGTTTTGCGGTAATTTATAATTATCTTTTTTTAATTTAATAAATAATTTGTTACATATCTAATTGGGACAAAGGAGCAGTTAAGTGGTGTTATAGAATTGAGATTTTTGAAGTGAATATTGGAAACATTCTTAAATCATTTAATTATATTACTCATCACTATAACATTCTAGCTATTAATAGAAGAAACAGAAGTTTTCCTTTATGCTATTTCTGATATCTTTGTTAATTGAATTGAGTTTGATTAATAAATGTATGTCCATAAAAAGAATCAATTGGAAAAGAAAACTTTAAGAAATACCTGAGATTTTATTATGCAGAGCTTTTACTGTTCGTTTTCATTCATTTTTCCTTCTGTTTTGTGAAACAAAAAGGACTTATCACAATTATCATCAATAATGCCCACATTCAAAATGAAATGTAAATAATTAAAAATGGCTTTAATCATGGATTCTTTTACTTTTTGTTATTGTTTTCATCATTCTAAATTCATTTTTAATTTGTGTGTTCTTGACTGTTTGTAGCTCCAACTTACAGCTACTAAGCAAGTGAATTAGAATGTTCTTGAAAATTAGACTGTGTTGTTACCATGGTTGTATTTGTCAGACATACAGAATACTTAGGTTGATGATGTTTATATTTATTTAATATATGAAGTGTTGGAAAAAATTTGATGTATGGCATTCTAAATATACTCTACAAAATGCACTTCTTGCAAATTTGACTACTGTCCATTTTCTTACGTCTAGAGAAGGCAAAATGATGTGCATTATTCCTATGAACTTTTATATTCTATTCAAAAATACAATATTGTAGGGGCACAGGTGAATATACCCTCTGTCAATCTAATTACATGACCTAACTTATTTGGAAAAATAGCATGCATTTCATAAATATAATGAAATCCAAATTTGTTGTGCCCATAAACTTAATTTATTGCCTTGGATTATCTATAAATTATTTCAAATTTCAATTAAATAATATTGATGAGGGCACTATTAGTGTTTATCATGTGTATTTCAATCTTGAAATGCTTGTAAAGAAAATAGTAATGTCTATAGATATGAGGGGTGTAGCAAAAATATTCACCTTGTGAACAATGCTCAACTGCAGGTTTCCCATGCATTTTTAAACCAATTTTTGTTTTATATGTGAATTTTCTTAGCTTCTACACCCACATTTCAATTGTTTGTTGTTCAGACAATTGTGTAACACCAAAAGGATCAGCTTAATTTGAGCATCAATCTTGAAATTTTTCATCCATTGAAAAGAGATGCTGACACAAGAAATCCACTCACAGATATTGATTTGTATCTGATTGAGAATGAAATTTTATAATATAAGAGTGATATTGCTTGTGATAAAAGCAAAACACTCAAACAAAAAGATATAGAAAGTATCAATCTACTATTCAAATTTCAAAATCAAGTTACATTTAATTTTTCTTCATAATCCTGACACATTCAAAAGTGTCAACATTTTTCTCTCAAAACGTTGTGAGGTATTGTTTGAGAAGCTGGAAGCACAAGAGGCGTTAAGAGCCAGAAATTGCTAATATTTTTTGTGAGAATCAAAGATAAAAGGAAAAGTTCAGTTTCATCATAAAGAAACAATCTCATGAGTTCCATTTGCATGATCAACCTTCTCCAAAATGTATATTTTTCCTTGCTTTCCTTTGCAGCATACAAGTTGCATTTCTGTATAGTCCAAGATTTCTGGTGCTGTGTACATCTCTTGTGATTTACACATGTAGATAATCCAGTTTTGCTGTGATGCAGTGTAGTTGAAAATGCCAACATTGTGAAAGGATTTCGATTCACTAAATATAGAATGCAGAGAAAATATATTGAAGGACAAAATTGTCTTTATTATATCCCCTTGACTAAAAGAAGTGGAAAAATGAGAATTATAGTTTATATTTGAATGAAATGTGTAAGATGTTTAAACTCCAATTATGAAGTGTTTTGGTTTCATTATAATTATTTTCTGTCTTGAGTGAAAAATTTGTATATGAAAATGTTGAAAAACATTGTAAATAAAAGTATTATCCAATCTTTTATAAATTTCTAAGTATTCTTTTCAATGTAGTGCAAGTCATTGCAGTGTACTGATGGTTAATTTTGTTTGTATGTATGTTTGTTTGTTTGTTTGTTTGTTTGCTTTTTCCTTATTGTGTTTATTGGAATTCAAGCAGCTTTAATTGAAATTGGAACAATTCAAAACTCTGCTTTGAATTATTCATTTGGAAGCAAAAACTGTCTTCCTTAGCTTTATTAAATAGGGTGTACTTGAGTATTAGATCTGAATCAATTTAATTATAAATTTGAAATGCATACTCTGCAAAGGCTCAATTATCCATAAAGCTAAAGTTTCATTGTTAATCTAAGGTGATCAAACATCCCTTACCAACCAGAGAGTCCCCCTCACTTTCTTTTTTGAGTCCCTGTCTCGTATTTTTTTGAAAGGAAATCAGGATGTCAAAAGTCCTGTTTTGTTGACAATGACTAATCAGCATACAGTGCTGTCAACAATTTTAAATTTGTCATAATTCTTTTGCATTAGTTTACAAAAAAGTAAGCACGAATAGATCATGGGATTATGTTCCACTTAACTAGTGTGTTTCATAGACCATTGAAATCAAGAAGGGAGAGTTTTAGTGGTTGTTCTAGGAAGGGAAAATGAACTATCATGTCATTTGAGCTTGTATATGCTTTATCGCTATTGCTATCAGTATCAAGAAATTCAATAACCCAAACCTTCAGCTTCTGTGAGTTACTGTGTGAGTTAGTAAGCAATCTTAATTGAGGAACATGGGTTCCGTTTTGTCCCCTTTTTGTAGTCAAGGAAATATCTCAATGTCCTGTTTGTTTGCTTTTTAAGATCTGGTCACCTTATATTAACCAGTTGATGCGTGATGAATAATGTATTGATGCATTATTGTTTTGACAATACCAAATACCTGGTAAAGCAATATATTTGTCCATCAGAACATTACAATGAGTTTGTATTACATACAACCAAGCCTACCAAGATTCCCTAATATTTAACACTTCTGTAGTATTTTATTTAAACATATTACTTTCTAAAAGGAATATTGAACAAAATTATTTGACATAATGTATTGCAATTAATTTAAAAAGGATGAAGTGTGTTTTTTTATTGTGAATTATCAAAACTCATTAAAATGGAAAAGATTTTAAATAAAGACTTCACACAGCGTGCTCGTATGCCATGCCCCATTCGTGTTTTTAAACTCTGCAACAGACACTTGTGTAAAGTGCACCCACGTGTCCCTGGCCTACACATCCAAAATATATCTCTTAGATTTTTCCCACATAACACATACTGTAATTCAAATGCTGATCAAACATATAAAAAAATTATGAACAAAAGTGAATGTGAATCATAAGCAGCAGAAAAAATTGTTCATCATCTCAGAAATGCCCATATTTACACCAATTTTGTTTTTCTCTAGATTACAAAAATGGGGGCTATGTTAACCTCTTTAATTAATGTTTAGAATTTAAGAATACAGTTTTATATCATTTTTCTGTAATAAAAATGAAGGTTCTTCTGAAAAGATCATGATCAGCCAACCCCTTTCTAATGCACAAGGTATTGTGTTCCATTGCTGGCAGAGGCAAAGAGAAATGTGTAACTTTCACAGCATATAGATGAATATTGCTGTCACTGGTTGGGCCAACATAAAAGCTACTGAGGGTATGGATGTCACAGAGAAATATTCATTCTTGTTGTGGTGTGAGACTGATGTGTGTTTTGGCTCTCTTTGGATGGGTGAGGAAATTAGGGGAAACTACCTCACTTCCTTCAACTGCCTCATTAGTGCTTTGAGAACCTTAGTCAGGCGGTCAGGAGGGTTCCTTCAGACTTCACAGTCCAAATGAAACTTTTTGTCTGTACAGGACCAAACTGATGCAAAATTTCAAACAATGTCAATGCAGAAGATAACATGTTTTCAAAAATTGTTTTTATTTGAGAAGAAACATGTTTGGAAAATAGTATATATTTACTAGCAAAAATTTCAAAAAAATAATTCACTAGTGAGATGGTTTTTACTTTTTCATTAATAAATTGACTTAGAGGGGAAAATAAAAATGTCCATTTGTTCGGGCCGATGATTCCATGGCATAAACTCCAATTCAAACAAAGTGGCATTTCAAGGCTACAAGCTCAATGGAGAGGGGAACGTCATCTAATCAGGAGCTTTGGTACAACTTCAATTTTTGGTATTGGAGCACTGAACTTAATGACAATGTCCTCCTTTCCTTCCAGCTCATGACCTTAAAGTGCTACCATGTTTAAATTAGAGTACACACAATAGATTTGAATAGGGTGTCTTTAAAAATATTAAATCAAAATGTTTTTAAATTCAAAAGAAAAGAGAACATTTATTCATAACAATAACAAAAACACTTTGCACAGAAAAAAATAATAAAACTTTTAGTTAATGTAACAATTTTCAGTGATCATACCTAGGTTTATCTTCTTTAAACAAAAGTCCTCCCTTTAGGTCCAATTTCATATGTACACTACATTATATCAACTCTTTCAAATATTGTTGTTCATTTTTTTTAACACTGTCCTTAATCAGATAATACCACCAACATGACATTGCATTTTTCACATCCAAAATCTCCACTGAATTACGCCACTCTGACTGAACTGCTCTATTAATCATTTTCATCCTCATTCCAGAATGTACATTTTCTCTCTTGTTGTTGATTCCATCCTTCTTCTCAAGTCGATAGTCTCCATGACATCAAAACATTGCCAACCTGTGATTTTATTTCAGTAGAGTAGGTGTTATTTTTATTCCAGAATTCGAAATGATTATTAAATAATGTATGTACTTAATATTTGTATTTTTTATTTTCTCGAATTATCTATGACGTATTTTATTTTTGGAAATTTAAAATAAAAGTTAAATAAATAATTTAAAATCAACAGAAAGCTTACATTGATGATTATCGCCTTCGTATCAGGAAAGTGAGTGGTTGATGTTAGAAAGTGCTCACAGAAAATAAGGTCTTACTCCTGTGAACTTAGAGATTTCTGGAAGAATTAAAATTTGTAGTAAGGGAAGTACTTCAGCAAATCATTTGATACCAATTGCGAGTAATTTTAAACATTCTATAAAAGTTTATGAGTAGTGATGATTGAAATGTGCTTGTGGGGTAATGGTGACTCAGTGATTCTCATTATTGCAGCATGACTGCCATTGTCACAAACAAAATAATTTATTGATCTAAATGAGTTTAAATGACCACCTGGTGCTATTTACATATGTAGCAAAAATGGCTGGACAGATGAAGACTCAAACATTTTAAAAGCCTTTTACTTGACAAACTGCTCAAGACTCAGTGCTGGTGATCTTGGACTAGATTGAGAGTTACATTACTTTAGTCACCTACAATTATTTTAAACAAAATGAATACTGTTTGAAGTACTAATGTGTTCATTTTGCTTCATATTTATCTAGTCACTGCCATTACCCGCATGTGAGGGTAATGGAGGTCAAATGCAATTTTTTTGAAATTTGACATTTAAGAGGGTTTTAGTGAATTTATGATTATTTTTACTGGTGACAACTCAAGCTTAATAACTAATATGTGATATAAAAGCTCATACTCGTTCATAGGAACAAATCGTACTGATTTATACTGAAAAAACAAAAAGTGGCCCTCATTGTCGCTGCTTCCCCTATACAAGTATGTGATTAAATTAATTCGAAGTGCACGCTTGCTTTATATAAATCAAAGGATGTAATGAGGTATGTAGTAGCATAAAATCCGCTCTGAAGTTCTCTGCTGTAAGTGAGTATAGTCCTAAGTATGCATGTGACAATTCTCCTGAAATTGATGGCGCAGAGAATAACATTTTTATTGATTAAAATTTCCCTTAAGAGGAAGAAGACAAAAAAGCCTTTTCTTATTATCTTGTTGAAAGTAATAAATTTGATGTGGGATATGAACCAAAGAGATTAAGATAGTGTTTTGTCTGAAGGCTTATACTTCATTATGTCATTTTCTGGTATTTCATTGTATTTGAGGCGCTCAGAGCAATAACAGCAGATCCCAACGGAAGTTAGTTTTAAGAAAAATTACCTTTTCTGTTTCCGTTCATGTTCGTTTTCACTCAGGACAAAGTTTTGAAGGTGGAATGTGAGGGTTTTGCCATTTCCCAATTTATTTGATATTTCAGCATTATGATAGATGTATACAGAGTGATTCAGTTCTCGTTGCTCATACAGAACTCAGTGATAGAGTGCACTAAGTTATTCTTGAGTGCAAAAGGAAATCGTGTAGACCTGATTCAAAATTTTGATAAAAAGGTTTTGTCATTGGTCGTATTTTGCAAATAAGGTAGCCCTAACATTAAATATTGTTTCCTGTTGTCTACTTAACTAACGATCATGAACGGAGAGGGAAAAAAACTATTATTTTAATGTTTTTTAGGATAGTTTATCATATTTGCGTATACAGCCAAAATTTTGCATTTTCGTCTCGTGTAACAGGGGTTCAACAAGTGTTCAAAATGGCCTCGTGAACGCAAGATATGCATGTGCCGCACGGCCTCCGTGAGTCCCTTTATTTCTGCCATCGCGATTTCAATGCGCCGAAGGTTGTCACTAGAAGCTTCATCTACGTAATCCAGAACCGTAGTTTAGCAGCCAGACCAAGGTGCATTTATGTAACGTTATGTACACCTTGAGCCAGACCAGACGCAATAGAAGCCATCCTACAAACTGGCGATAACTAAGACCAGAAAACAATCACTGCAGCGTGCAACATTCTCATTACAGTGTTACAAGTCGGCGATCGCCAACGTTTTGTCGGAAATTAAGGTCGTGAGGCCACGGAGGCCGTGCGACACATGCATATCTTGCGTTCACGAGGCCATTTTGAACACTTGTTGAACCCCTGTTACACGAGACGAAAATGCAAAATTCTGGCTGTATACGCAAATATGATAAACTATCCTAAAAAACATTAAAATAATAGTTTTTTTCCCTCTCCGTTCATGATCGCTAGTTAAGTAGACAACAGGAAATTCACGTCACGAAACGCGGCGACACGCTTAGATTTCACCAATAATGTAGGGAAAAAATGCTGATTTTTTTAAATACTTCTTTTCATAAAAACGTAAAAAATTGAAGAAAATCGATAGAATAAAAAATATTTTGTAAAAATGGCAAAATATGTAATAAAGTACTAAATATGTAAAAATTTGTAACGAAAATATTGGATATTGTCTCACGAGAACGACGATTCGCCAAGATTAAAATTTTAATAACCGTAAGTAGAAAGACAAAAAATATGCATTTACATAAAAATCCGGTCTCTAGTCATCACGATCCTCGACTTTGGTAGCATAAACGCGGTCTTTCATTAAACCCCAGCTCCAAAAGTGTTATGAGTACCTGAGTTATAAAATTTAGATACTGAACGCCTCTTGAAATGCAGTGATAATGCCACTGTGAAGACAGGCCTTTAGAGGCAGCTATATAAAAATCGCACTACAATTAGTTTTTAAACCAACAGTCAAGTCAGTTCCAGTGACAATAGTGCTTTCTGTTAACTTTCTGATAGGTGCATGTGATCTGAATTCTCAGAAGAAAGTGATCCGTTGTACTCCGATAGCTGCCCTCATACGGGCAGCACATTTTCGCTGCGTTATCAACACTAAATAGTGACGGAACAATGGAAAGTGAAAATGTTGTGAACAATGAAATAAACCAACCATTACCATCATCCTCACAGCAGATTACAACCAACCTCCAAACATGCCTTCAACAGTTCTGCCAACACAATCATTCACTCCACCAAACCCTTTCACCGCCCCTTTTCCCCTCCTCACCACCTCAACACCTCAGAGAAAGACCCCGGAACATTTCTCCTTTCGACGCACTATACCCAGACCGACCGAACCGAGACCACCGTCCTCGTATCAATCGCCTTTGTACTCAGATTTCCTCAAACCTTCAACATTCCCAACTCACTCTCACTCTCAAATAATTTCACAAATTGTTTCCCAACAAGTTGAAATATTCCTTTCGAAAATGTTAAATCAAATAATCCCCGTTCTTACCAATTCAATTCTCCAATCTCTGAAATTTTATTATCCTCAGATTTATGTCTAAAAATAAACCCCGTCATCCAATCCGCCTAATATCTGGAATGCAAATGGTCTACGAACCAATATTCATATACTCGCACATTTTCTCCATAGCAATAATATCGATATAGCTTGCATCCAAGAAACCCACCTGAAGCCCTCTATCAAAATTTTCATTCCTGGATATACGATGTATCGATATGATCGTCCACGAAATCATAGCAGTGGTGGTGTAGCCATTTTTGCGAAAAATAATATCTCCCATCATCATCTCCCTGAATATGCAAACCCCACGTTTGAAAATATAAGCGTTGCAGTACAGCAAACCGGGCAATACCACCTTATTGTGACCTCAGTGTATAAGCCTCCCAATATTCCTTATAAAACAGGCGACATCGATTCACTATTTTTATCAAATCAACCAACAATTGTTGTTGGAGACTGGAACGCCAAGAATACAGTATGGGGTAGCAGACTCAATTCTCCTGCCGGCATCCTTCTTCTTGCAGATATTGAAAGATTAAATCTAACAGTACATGCTCCTGATTCTCCCAGCTATTATCCCTACCAATCTTCAATACCAGCAGACATCCTCGATTTCGGTATCTCAAGCAACATTAGCTACAATATTATTGTGGAGCCACACATCCCCTCTCCTTCAGACCATCGACCTCTTCTTTTCTGCTTAAATACTTCATTAAAAGAAAATCGCCCAGATCAGCCCTACTGCCTACAAAAGTCAACTGGCCTCACTTTCAGATCCTGATTTCTCGCATTCTGCCACCACTTCCGTCACTGAAAAGCTCTCAAGAAATTGATAGAGCCCTTGACTCGCTCACCCACACCATCCTCGATAGTTTAGATCTAACAGCTCCCCCAATACGTCAACGCAACCCACTACCTCCTATTTCACCCATCTTACAGAGACTATTATATCACAAAAGATACATACGTAATCACTGGCAAAAACATCGTTCCCCCTTCTTAAAATCGTACCTAAACCTACTCACTAAAATAGTAAGACATCTTTTGGCAATATCTAACGCCCAATATCTCCACTTCCAAACTCAAACCGCCAACCCAACCGATCATACACTGTGGAATATCACTCGCCGCCTCTTGCGCAAGCCAACTAATATACCCTCCCTAACAACCGCGGCATCCGTAGCAACTACTCCAGCAGATAAAAGCAATGTACTAGGTGAATACTTTGCACAACCTTTACACCCCATCCTACAGAAAATCCCCTTCATGATCAGTTACTCCTCGAAGAAATACGACGAACTAGAACAACAGTCCCAAGATGTCCAAAATTCATATCTCCCACCGAAATTGTGAACCTTTTATCTGTCGCTACTCCAAAAGTTTCCAGTGGTCACGACTTAATTCCAACGTACGTACTTAAACGCATTCCATTCACAGCCATTTTACATATAACAGCAATATTTAATGCTTCTCTTCGTCTGTCATACTTCCCTCGCAAATGGAAACACGCCCACATCATTCCCATTCTGAAACCAGACAAACCAAAAAACGACCCGTCAAGCTATCGCCCAATTAGTCTTCTGCCCTCCTTAGGAAAACTGTTTGAAAATGTATCCTCGCCAGATTAATCTCCCATCTCAGTTCAGTACAAGCCATACCTCCGCACCAATTCGGTTTTCAACCACTACTTTCCACAAATCACCAAATACTAAGACTAACCGAGGATATAATCGAAGGCTTCCATGATAAGAAACACACAGTCGCAATCTTCCTCGACATAGCTAAAGCTTTTGACACCATCTGGCATCCAGGACTGTTATATAAACTTATTCACATCGGAACCCCCGACTATCTTATTCACATCATCAATAGCTTCCTTGTCGATCGCACTTTTTCTGTCCGCCTTCCGGGAGCCCTTTCACTATCTTTTCCCATAAAAGCAGGAGTACCCCAAGGATCTGTTCTCTCCACACTATTTAATCTTTATACAGCTGATATACCATCCACCCTCATACCTCCATTGCTCTGTTTGCTGATGACACCGCAATATATTCCTCAAACCGTGATATTGATACCGCACAAGAAGACCTGCAACACCACCTCTTTAAGCTCTCCGACTGGGCCAAGAAATGGCATATCCGGATAAACCCTACGAAAAGCCAAGCAAAAATCTTCACGCTCCGTAGACCAAATAATCCTCCCCTCTCAACTATCAAGGAGAAAATATAACTTGGCTCCCAAACAACAAGCCAGTTAAATATCTGGGAGTACTTTTGATAGGCGGCTCACATGGAAATCAAATATTCTCCACAGAATAACCCTGGCAACCCGTAGAACCCACCAATTATATCCCATTCTCAAAAAGTCATCACCCTTGCAACTCCATGTCGCTACTCACCTATACCAGTCAATGATCCGCCCAATTTTATCCTACGCTTCTCCTATCTGGGCCTCAGCCAGCAAATCGAACATCCAAAAAATGCAGATTTTCCAAAATAAATTCCTCCGATCCATCACTAAAGCTCCATGGTTTGTACCTAACTCCCAGCTACATAACGAACTCGGCATTACTCCTATCTCCGTCCATTTCTCCCTCCTATCCTCTCGCTTCTATCCTAAAATTCCCCAGATTCCCTCAGCCGTACATTTCAAAATCGGAAAACAAAATCCTCACCACAATAGACTAAAACGAAAACTACCGCGACAGTTCTTCGACCCTCCTTGATTATCATGCACCCGATGTGGCTTCTCAAATTTAATTCACATGTACTCAATGTATTCAAGTCTAAGTTTTCTCAATCAATGTTAATTTAATTCATGTAACATCACTGTATCATACACGGATGCTGAGGGCCTTCGGGCCAAGCAGAAATAAAAAAAAAAAAAAAAAGATTACAATGATGCAATAGCACATTGTTCAATTGCAACAAGTGATACAGCAACAGCGAAAAAAAACAACTACTTGCCGCGCTCGTGGCACATAGCGAAGTCGCTAGCCTTTCACCACTGAGGTCCGGGTTCGATTCTTAAATTCAATATCACCGCAAACAAACTCAAAACGGAAGAGGACATAGAAGAAGCAGTCGAGTACTTAACTCAGTATATTCAGCAAGCTGCGTGGTACTCTACACCAAGATACCTTGAAATACATCGAAATAAAACTTACCCAAAATTAATCATGGAGCTACTTTTTAGTAGTGCTATCTAAAAAAAGTATGACAAAGAACTCATCATCTTAAAGATAAAAAATTTAAATCGAACCAATCAAAAACTTCGTAGAAAACTTCAACATCTAAAAGTTGCCAAAATTAAATATTTTCTAGAAGAGCATTCGCGCCAACAAAAGTAGTTGACTATTTCTTAAAAAATTTCAATCCTGACATTAGACAAAAAGTAGGTTGTATCACAAGAAGATAAAGCGAACGTGTTTGCCGAATACTTCCAAGAAGTAATGCCTCGAATCAATCACCGGAAGAAGAAGAAATCACTGACTTTCTCGCATCCCCAGCACAGTCGTCATCCATAATAAAGCCATTTACATCAACGGAAATAAAACTATCAAGAAGCTACCTAGCAACAAAGCACCAGGATACGATCTTATAACAGCTGATATCCTTCAAAAGCCACCTAGGAAATCAATAGCACTTATTTCATCAGTATTTAATGCAATGCTAGGAATGTCCTTCCTTATGTACTTCCCTGCTTATTGGAAAACGGCGCAAATTATAGTTTTTCCTCAAACCGAGAAAGATATACTTTTTATATTTTACGTCAAAAATAGTTAAAACTGTGCTATGGGGAGTGTGACGTGCTATGGAGAGAAGTGAAATCTGTGCACATTTTCAAAATTCTGTGATCTCATTTTTAAACAATATACTATAGCAAGGATTGTTAACAGAAACAGAAACGATTTTACTTGGGATTTAAACTTTTCTATCGAATTTAATTGTGTAATGTCATCTGGCAAAGAGTTATAAAATACGGTAATGTACGTGTATTGTATGTGAATTTTTTGTAGTGAGCTGTTGACTGTCACCTGATGGATATGATTACTACGTCGAGTGTTATAGACATTTTCTGAAAATATATTCCTGCCTTAAGCAAGTCATTTTTGACAAAAAACACTGATTCGTAAATCAACAAACAAGGCAATGGTAGAACTCCTAGATTAATAAAGACAGGCTTACCACGTGGGTGGGATTTGGTTATTATTCGTACTTTTTTTTTTTTTTTGTAATCTAAAAGTATGATCCCCATCATCTCACTTCCTATCGATCCATCAGCATGTTAATAATTCTCTCGAAAATGCTTGCAGATATTGAAGGATATTTTAATATTTTAGAACTAATAATGTATGTATGTATTTAGCAATATACGATGATTACAATCATTTTATGCATGTTTGTGTAAAAATGTTTTCAGTTTTTGAGGTATGGCAAAGGCAAATATACTTTGAACTTTTTCTGTACTCAGGTTTGGGCAAAATACTTTAAATTTAGTATTTAAATTCTTCGCCAAAATACGTTGTAAATAAGTAGTATTTAAATAATACTCAAAATACACTAGGTTTTAGATAGCTAAATAATACGTATTTAAAATACTTAAAATACTCAAAATACAGTAAATTCAATAATTTTTCATTATTACTTTTTTATTGCAACAATTTATTGAAATTGTCAATTGCTGTAAATTACTGTATTGCCAGTCATAAATTTCTGAACAAGAACTTATGTCTATCTCAAATAAGCGGAATTTCCTTTTAAAGCGACCAGTTTTTCAAACAAATAATCAAACAATAGACCCCTATTTGACGAATGTATAAAACCCGCAAAGGAAAACTGTCGTTTAACGGGCGCAAATGGACGTAAACTAGTGTAGCGTAAGAGAAAAGTAGAGCTCGAACATGTAGGCACTGAAAAGGTCGAAAATAGGCAGGGAAATAGACAATTAAAACTTAAAAATAGGCAGGGAAATAGGCATTATGGTTGAATAATATTAAAATTTACACGTAATACGTTCTGTACAAATGATGAACACAATTCTCTAAAAACAAATCGAATTTCTTCGATTGTAAAAACATGTTGCGGAGTTAGATAATATTTCTTTAGCGTTTGCTCGTATGAAATTGTATACTTTGTATATTTTGATGATTAAACTGATTAAATGTTGGAATTTCAAGTTTTGAAAATGGAATATTTGCGGCTTGGCTCAAGTCAGTATTTAAATTCTTTTTTGTCTTCATCTTTTGACTTGCACTGCTGAAGAAGGTTTGAATAGTTTTTTTCACTTTTTTTCCCGCATTTTTTGCATAAGTTGCAGTGTTTTTATGTTGTAATTTTTTTGCCCAGTTTACCACCATTTCACTTCTGAAGAAGGTTTGAATTTTTTTTTTTTCACTTTTTTTCGCATTTTTTGGATAAGTTGCAGTTATGTTGTAATTTGTTTGCCCTGTTTACCACCATTTCACAACACTGGCAAAAAAATACATTTCCAGTCCGCCGTGAATCTTCTCCATAAATCCACTCTTTTAACAATGCACTTCTTGAAAATTTCTCTTTTGGCACTGTACCAAGCTTGCTTAACAGAAACAGCAAATTTACTGATCTGGCATGCACCAAACTTCGAAACCAATACAAAATTATCGAAGAAAATCCGCCTATCTTGTGTAATTCTACGTTCTAAAAGAGAAAGATACCGGTAGCGCTATCGTTGAAGACAGTTGTGTTCTTGGTAAGGAACAGATAGCTCACTAATCATTGCGAAGGTCGGTAAGACGAGAGCAATTTCGTGTTCTCTGGAGCGCCCTGACTGGCTTCGGCCGAGTAGATGAGGTAACTCGCACGACGTCAAATTTTCATACGTCTCTAAGCGGTGTCCCTGCTCGACGCGTTACAGGCAAGAACACATTGGGCATAGAACTTCTCGATCGGAGAACGCCCTGGCAGATTTTACGCGGTTGTTACTTGTTTGGTTAAAAATTACATATCAGTAATTTCTCAAAAAATGATTGTAGAAAACAAAATATACTGAACAAAAAATATTAAAAATGCGGAAAATTCAATATTGGCACTTATAGACTCAACGCTCGATTAGTCAATTATCTCTAAAATAGGCATTATAAAACCCTTACAAAAGCCATTTCTGAGATAAACATTGATAATGGGGTAAGTTGCCTAAAAATACATTCGGAGAAATAAAATAGGCGAAAAAAGTAATGTCGTGACTAGTTATAAGGAATAAACTATTGTTTGTTGTCTGATAATTGTCCAGCATTTTTAATGATTTGGATTTATAATTTAAAAAGAAGACAATTAAAATTCAACAGCTGAAAGGGGCTTTTATTTTTGTTTCATTGAGATTCATTCACTAGCAGAATAAACAGAAGGAAACTATTCTCGTTATCTTCATCTGTATTTAAGTATTTTAAGTATTTCCTTTTTTAAATAACCTATTTTAAAATTAAATACAATATTTAAATTAAACATTCCAATCCTGCCTGTACTTGCGGTCCTTTCCGCAAGATTTCAGGTACCGGTTTTGGTTTTGTAAGAACTAGTTCAACGTTCACTATTTTACTACGATTGCAATTTGCATGATTGCTCCGGCCGCATCTGTTCTCTGCATCGACAGATTCTAAAATAAGATTTTTTGGTATTTATGGCTGTAATTTATGGCTGTATTTTATGGTATTTATGGCTGTATTTAGTATGATTGGCTGTAAGAGAGTCCTGGAGATTCCACGAAGCGATTACGCATAATATTTTTTTTTTGTACAATTTGTTTTGAGTGTCTAAAAGCCATATAAATAAGAGTTTGTTCAATACATTGATCCTAATAAAATCATCATTTCATCATCATAAAATCATCATCATTTTCGAAATTATATACGTTTTTCGCTTAGTTTACTAAATATGCTCATTAATTCCATGAAAAGCTGTCGATTATTTCTGTGTTAATTGCAATAGAGCAATTAAAATTCCACCGTGCAGTTAAAACTTCACATCTACCAATCAGAACTCAGAAAAGAAGCCACGCAGCGACAGTATTTCCAGTTGGCCCTGAAACAAGAACAAAAATGTACAACAAACATTACGTACTGTACGTGTAAACTTTTGGTCTTAGGATTACAAATTTTAAAAAAATGTAAACGTCAGTTGTATTTACCCGTTCAAAAATGAGCAAAACTGTGACAGAAGAGACTAGTTTTTTTTACTTACCAATTTTTATGCACGTATTCTCTCTCAAACCTGTCTATATTTTTGTGGACAGTACTGTTTACATCACTTTGTCAGCTTCTTCTAAATTTTATCCTCAATAAGTTCAGTACCTTCCATTTGCAAATATTCTATGCAAACAAACACAATGGCCCAAATTCGATGCCCACTAAAATAAATATTTTTCAGAAGCAATACGTCATGAAATGTAGGGCCTATGCCTCGAATGGTAAAGATATGCATGAATTTCTCAAACTTTAAGTTATTCTTTAATGGAAACGTAAAAATATTGAATGTAACATGTGGATAAAGGGGTATACTTGCACTCGTGGTACATAAGAAAACTCGCTCCTATCGCCGCTCGTTTTTTTGAACCCCTCATGCAATTATACCTTCTTTGTCCACTCATTTCGTTAATTACTGTAATTATTTTCCTATTACTTATTCACACCGTTTACGAAGCGATTACGCTTGACGAATTTTTTGTTAACTTTGCTACTCGTTGAAAGTGCGACTATTAAGAGATAGCAGTCGTTCTTTGCAATCAGATTCTTTTTTCAACAAACTATATTTGTTTCGAATTTCTAAAATCATGTAAATATGTGTTTATACTAAACATTAGATTCCAGTACAATCTGCATTTTCGAAACTATATGCGATAGTTATTTTTCTATTACCGAACTCTCTACGTGTTCTTAAAACATTCGGAATTAAAAGAGGAGCCCTGGGGAGGGCTCACAACATAATTTGGTACGTTTCTGTTCTAAATTGTCATTTTTTCAAAATTATGTTTCTATAGGTAGAATTCCTAATGATCTACACAGCAGAGATAAATATTCTCAACCAGTATGAGGAAAGTCAAGCTATTTCGTATTTTAGAAAAGCATCAGAAGTTAGTCCGATTCTCGTTTGGCGTTCCTGCTGACCGGTCGTTTATGTAACGCGAGGTCGACCTGCAGCTCGTGGCCCGTCCTGGAAGCATCCAAGTCCGTCGACACAGTGGTCAAGATCTCGTTGCAGAAGAATGAGGAGTTAATAAAAGTAGAGTTAATAAATCTTCACTTTGTTTATTGCCAGAGAACATTGTGGTGTTCGACTCTTCACTTTTGCGTACAGCTCATCGAATGGAAAATATTTGAAATTGGAGCTTCCGATTACGGCTTCTTTCTTTCTTTCTTCTGCTCCTTCATCATTATTATTATTATTATTATTATTATTATTATTATTATTATTATTATTATTATTATTATTATTATTATTATTATGCAGTGACAATTTTTTTGGAAAACACGTATCGTTAGCTTCTGATATCGAAAACTGGATAAATCTAGTTCATAAATGTAATAAATTACTTTTCTCTAACGCATTGTGGAGTCAGAATATACGGTTTGTGGATCCTTGATACCAAAAAATTGGTTAAGGGTGTAGCTGGTATCTAAACAGTTTCTCCAAAATTGATATTCCCTGATCGATCTTGGTGACCTCTAGGACGAGTTTGAAAGGGATATTTTAATTTTTTGAGGTACTTTACATAATGTCTTAAAATTTTCAAAATTTTCTCAAAATACCTCCAATTTGTTTATTAATTTTTTTACGTATCGCGTTAAAAACGCTTAAAAATGGCGCAGATCTTATTTTCGTTCAAGTTTTTGAGTTTTCGAAAATTACAAAAATTCAAAACTGTTACAGCAATCCAGAACTACAATATTGAAGATATTGTAGTTGGATATCATTTTTTCCCTTAATGAAATCTGGTCTAAAAAGTAGAGGTGCTACAACAGCACATACTTTCTTACATTATTGGAAATAGTTACGTAATATTGAAATATTGTAATTTCTGTCAATTGAAATGATTGAAGGCGTTGTCATGGGCGATTGAAGGCGATGACAACGCCTTCAATCATTTCAGTTATGTAAATGTCAACTACAACTCACTACTGAATCAATTTCTGTCAAACTAAAAACTCAGTTAAACCTGAAAAATACATTTCAACCAACTCATACGAAGCGCCTATAGTGCATATCTGCGTTCATTTCGATGTCCAGAAACAGTAGTTATTTATTACTTTTCCTAATGAAACAAACATGAATAAATTTAACTGCTACATTATTTGCAGCACATGATAGAGAAAAGAAAGCAGCATATTTTACACAAACGTGCCTAGATTTCATCGAATGAGCTAACAATTCAAAGGTATTTGTTAGTTCTACGTTAAATATATTACTTTCCTAAAATATTTTTCTTTTCGTAAGAATTTTATCTGAATCGTACGATATGAATCTATTTTCCATTTCGATTTTTTTTCGATTTTCGAAAATACAGCGTGTCTAAAATGGGGCCAGCACCACTTTCGTCACCGTTGTTCGCTACATACGTGACAATGTAAATAAAAAAACTCGTGGAACAGTTTCTGAGAAAATAATTGTTAAAAAAATTAAAAATTACCTATGTTTCACGCAAAATTACGCCAACAATACTCATAGGTTCCAAAGTTTGAGCATGACTTTATTTTAACGTCTGTTTCTGAGGACCACATTTCATTGTGAAAAGAAAATATTCATAATTGTAGATCCGAATAACAGGAAGACGCCGACAAATTTTTGAATATTTTCAATTCTCCATGAATCAGGGATTTCAACAAAAAATGCGACCTGCACCATTCTCTTAAGAATCTTTTACGCTACCCGAGATCAAAATTTAATTAAAAAAATGATGCTTTTTTTAATGTCCCAATGTAAAGTGCCCCCAAAATTAAAACATCGGTTTCAAATTAAAGGGGTCACGAAATCGACCAGTTCGAATGGGGAATATTAATTTTGATGGAAATCCTGCTTACGGTTTAGCCGCTAGCGTTGTTCACAGATAGAGAGACAGGCAGACGTTTCTCCGTCAATCTATTTTTCGCGATCAAGGACCCACACAACAGCAACTTATTAGAGGAAGTACTTTATATAGGGACAATATTTATCAACTTTTTCGTTTCCAGGGCCCGTCAATAAGTTCTTATGTTGAAAATTCATCGTTTTCTCCGTGCCATTACAGTACCTTCTCTGTACTGCGTAAGCAGTAGCGATAAATTATATATTTAAATAAGGTCATGTACATTTTTTTGAAAAAATAAACGAGCAGTTTGTATGTAATTTTTGCTCGAAGTAGATGCTACTAATAACTTTTTCTCAAAAATGACTCCATTGTTTTCTTTATTTTTCCATGGATAGACGATCACAGATCTCACTTTCTAACTCTCAAAAATTCACTCACGCTAATTTCAAAAGCTTTTTGAGAAAATATGTGCCGTTGTTGCAGCAACAGTTGCTCCAAATTCAGAATAACTGTATGCAGCAGTTAGTTTGGTGCGGTATGGATGCGTTGGTCACGCCGTCACAGTCCGACAGAAGTCGCAGGTTTGGGTAATGTTCGTTCTGCCTGAAGCATGTGTTTGGAATTTGGAGTGTGTAACAGATCTGCAAAAGAAGATAACTGTACCCTATCGTAGACCTTTTCATGTAATTGGACAAGCTGACATGATATGATAAATGGTTTTTATTTGTTTCTTGCTTTTATTATCCTGGGATATTTTGAAAACCGCTTTATCATAATGTCGTGTTCTCAATGCTTGACATTAAGCAGATTTTCCAACAACGGCTTCATTTTCCCCCTTTCAAACCATAGAAATGACTGGTCCTTCTTTTTTATCTGTAATTTGTCTAATCTTTATAGACTAGCTTAATGTAAAATCTACGACGCTTTAAACAGTTTAAAATATTTTCATGCTCATAAATTTGAGTTTATAACTAGTAGATTAGAAGGATATCAAAGCCGGCAGTGGCGAATGTTATCCAATCACCACAACAATATGTAACACGCTGATGAGCGCTATGTCTCGATGGTTGGTGATTGGATCTACTGGTGATTGGATCGGACTGATTACGCAACGAGTTAGCGATTGGAAGATTATATGTTCTATCCCCGTCAGGTACCGTAAACTTTCGTGATGGGTCTGTGAATTTATGGCAACTGCCGAAATCGAATTCATAGGCCGCCTCCTCTGATCAGTACTACTCTGATCAGTAGTTTCTGCGGTTTCCCTGATAATTTCCAGCCGAATGTGGGAACAGCCCCAGAACACGATCTATGGACCGCGTGCTAACTTTCATTCCCTAATCTGACCACATTCTCTATGCTTAAGGTCAAGCAAAAGGCTGAACACTCGTCACCCACTGATCTTGCAATAATATCCGTTGCCGACTGCTCTGGTTAGTTATCTCTTTCCCTAATTGCTTGTAAGTGAATACAGGAGCTGACCCTATAACACGGGTTACGGACCGCGATCTATCCTTCCTTCCCCGATGAGCTGAACACCCACCCACCTCTTACTGATATAGAAATCTTCCCCTGGCTCTATATTGAAAACATCATAATGAAACGCGCATCAATTATATTTTATCTACGGTGGTCCAAGATTATTTTTTTTTGAATTTAATAGTAGTATGTATGAATCAATAGCCAGTTACGAAATCTGTTTGATTTATTTTCGTCAAAGAACAGTGAAAACTATTTGCAACGTATGGAGGGGGAAGTATATTCTGCGTCCGTTAGTTTCGTCATTAACGACGCTCGTTTTGTTTTTTAAATTTGAGGAAGAATAAGTTTACGTGAAAAATATCTTTTTCACGTACAGCTTAGTTTTACTTCAAACTGATAAGTTATTCGTGAGCAAAATAGTATTAGAAGAAGCGTATAGAATGTAAATGCTAAAATATGGGGTTTCTTCTCAAAATAATTTTGAATGCGGAATATGATCTTCATTAATCTTAACTCTTACAACTGGTGCATATTTTAATGTTAGAATAAGATATTCATTAATTGTTGTTTCCGCTTTTGATACTGAGTTAGGTTTGCCAATAATGTTCATGTAAAAGAGAGGACATTCGATAAACCAAACAAAATTGCATCAACACATTTCTTCTTATAAATATTTAAGTTAGACTAACATCAGGTCTATTACTTTCTTCTCTCCATTTGCGATTCAAGTGAAAACATACGTCTGCACAAAAGAGATGAAGATGGTCTGAACGTCACTTTTATTTTAGCCGCTAGACAGAGACACTATCACGCATGCGTTTGTCATGTGCGCGTGTCATTGTTTAGAAAAAGGATATTCCTGTTTTCTATTCTAAATGAAACAATAAACGGTACCACGTAGCAGATGTTATTCATGTGGTAGAATAAATGACAACCAGTGTTAAAAATTTGTGAAAAGAAAGACATTTAAAATACAAAGGAGGACAAGAGGACAGTTAACGTCAATGGAGGACTGTCTTCCCAAATCGAGGACGGTTGGCAACTATATGTCGAGCGCTGTCTAGGTTCTCCAGGATTCCAACTTCAGTCTCATTTTCTGTTCAAGAACACTTCATTCTCCACTATTTCAATTACTTCTTCTTTCTAGGGTTTTTATCCAGCCGAGAGCCGGTTACCCTTTACGTCCCGATGGGACGCATATTCGACCATACACTAGCCACCAACACACTTGCGGGCTCCTCTGATATGGTGTCAGCAGAACGCGAGGCCCTCCGCGACAACACATACAAAGACAAGGGACAAACAACCATGCCCTAGGGGGGACTCGAACCCGCGACCCTTCGGACCGAAGCGCTGAGTCGGTACTCGCTCTTAGCCACCTTGGCCATCCAGGTCGGCTATTTCAATTACACGAAACAATTATTTTAGGGCTTCGAAGGGAAACTAGGAATTTTTGTGCTCCAATGATGAAACAGAAATTTAAGGCATTATAAATTTGGTTCCTTGATATTATTGAGACATGAAATGTGTTCATAACTGAGGCATCGAAAGGCCCAAGGGGATAAGTGCTCTTTCTGTGAAAAAATGAATTATGTGTAGAAACATAGACAAAATGCCCAAAAATGTGGCCAAGATATGTAAGTGAAAACGTGTCCAGTTCTGAAACATAATGTTGAACAATGAAAAATTAACCTTGAATGCAATGTGAAAACTGAGAACTTCATTTTCTCAAAACTGGAAAAGTTTCACTTATTGTCCTTGGTCCCTCGATACCTCGATTATTTCAAATGTTTACACTAAAGGAATAAAATAGACATTAGTCTTTTTTATTTATAATAGTTTTTATTAGACATTAGTCTAAAATTTCGATGACTACTTTTAAAATAATCGAATCCACTTTCACAATTACGAGCTGTTACAGCTGAGTGCTCTAGAGCTGTGTGTCGCCAATTCGTCATCAATTTGGGCGAAGACGGTAACACATATGGAGAGGCCTCGGAATACGTTTGATAAGCGATTCAATTAGCCGGTTTCGAATTCCGTGTAGGATCAGAGATTTCATTGTCGCCTTCACCTTTAGAGAATGGCCATCAGTCCCACTCAGCCTGAGTATCAGTTCTTTGTGGAAGATCGGGCGGAGACGTCACTTGCACATGTAAGGTGACCATATTTTGTGGTTGCTTTGTTATTTAAGGTCGCATCAACATCTAGGTCATTATCGACCACTATTAGAGTTGACGTTATGGTAACTATGAAGATGAGACGATATGATGATAAGGGGTGAAAGGACGAACACAAAAACCAACCATGCCCGACGCGGGACTCGAACCCGCGAATCTTTGGTCCGTGATCACTACGACACTACTGCCTCAGAGATCTTGGCCACCGGATCGGCGACCACATTTTGAAATCATAAAAACGCGACATTTTAGTTTCTGTCACAACTCGAAAAGGGACATAAGAGGACGTTGGACACTATTTTATCACAAATATTTAGATTTCGAAATTAAGATTAAGTAAATGAATAAATACATAAATACGTACAACTTTCACGAAGTAATAGCATTCAAGTCACGCCAACCAAACAATCCCTTACAAAGAAACATTAGAAATAAAAAATATACATTTATTTAATTTGCACTTTTATTCATTACGAAGTAGGTTAGTATTTCTCAATTAAAATTGCATAGTAAGTCGTACAGAATCTCTCAGAAGCAAAAGGATCGGAAAATTGAATTTCTCCATAATGATATCGTTAGCGATAAAGTTTATACAAGTCAAAATGGCACTACAGCTGCATTTTCTCTTTGTGGAAATCAAAATCAACTCTCTAAGCACTCTTATTACGTAGCACGTGAGCACAATGTCATGTCGCACTTAGTATTTTTTTAATGCGAAGCAAACGGTACATAGAATGATAAATTTAATTATGTTAACGAAATTTTATGCTGACAAGTCATTGTCACAAAAAGGGACATTTTAGCGTCCCGTTTTCGTGTGAAAAAAATACGGAACATGGCCTCAAAATAAGAGACTGTCCCGGCTAATCCTGGACGTCTGGTCACCTTAATTTACACCAGAAATCCCCAGCGTCTTTCAGGTGTTGGAGCAAAAAAAAACTAAAATTTCAACATGTTTTATCAATTTTGGAGGTCCGCAATGACTCAATGAAAACGAAACTTCCGGCATATCATAGAGAAATAAAATATCTTTTTATGAGAATATCGGAGAAAAATAATTGTAACAGTTTTTGAGAATGAGGTGTTTTTAGAGCGTTTTTTACCATGTGTCATACAACAAATGAAAAACAAATGGACTACGTGACAGGGTCAGAGCCACCAGTCAATCGTGGGGCAACTTGTGGTTGCATACATAGAGCTTAGCTTATCGGACTGTTGGGTTTGTTGACAGACCCAACTGAGTAACCCTGCCACTTTTTTTTAACCACCTAGGCATAATTTCGAGAACCACGAACTTTTGCAGTTACCAGCCGCCATTGATTATTAACAGTTCTTTGTGTTTGAAGAGAGAGAGAGAGAGAGAGAGAGGAAGAAACTCAGAGACAGAGGGAGAAAGAGACGGAGGTAAACCGAAACCAAAGAAACAAAAGCAGTTACAGTGGAAGATGGAGTCGGAGGAAGAGACACAGAAAGAAAGAGAACCGAGAGAAAAAAGGAAAACAGAAAGGGAGGAAAGAAAGAAAAGAAAGAGAGAGAGAGAGAGACAGACAGACAGACAGAGACAGACAGACAGAATGAAAGAAAAACAGAGACAGAGGGAGGCACAGACAGACGGATAGACTGATAGATACAGTCTGTCTGTATACAGACAGACTCTCAAAGGGTACAGACGAACGGAGAGATAGAAAAATTGATTGATTGATTTGATTTATTTAAAGCCGCATCAACTACATATGGTTATTAGCGACTAAGAGATAGAAAGAGAGAGGGGTTTCCGAAGCGCATTTAGTTTACACATTCACCCATTTTTAAAACAATGATTCAAGGTCGTTCGTCCCCAGAAATCAGGCTTCACCTGGGGGTGCGCAGAGCGAAAGCAGTGCTGTGGGGTATTCATGACCACACGTAGCAGCATTTGCGCCCACTGCACGACCGCCAACACCTCCCCACGTGTGGCGGCGGCAGCGGCGGTGGCGGTGGCGGCGGCGGCGGTGGCGGCGTCGGCACGCCGCGCCGTCAGTGCGCCGGCAAACACGCGCGCGAACGGATCAGCGGAGGAGGAGCGTTCAGAGTGCACGTGTAGTCCTTGTTCGTCTGCTTCTTCCAGCCGGCCGCGCCGGGGCTGGGTGCTCCGCCATGACGGCCAGCGACGAGCAGGAGTCGGCCCCGCTGCTGGAGGCGGCGCCTGCCCACTCCCGCCCCAGGAAGTCCTCCTACAGCACCTTGCCTTGCGTGAGTGCTCCGGGGACGGCGGGCCCTCGCCTCGGCGAAGCAACGCGCCAAAGGTCGTTGCTTCCAGCCTTCACCCTTTCTCTGCTGCGATTAATTGGTTATTATTTAGTGTTTCCTCACAAGTCAACTTCACTAACAGTGGCGGATCCGGGGCCAAACGGCCAGGTTTTTTTTTTTTCGCCGGCCCCAGGATTTAAATATTTATTTATTTTGAAATTGTGTAATTATTTAAAAGATAATACTGTGCAGTATATTAAATATACTATAAAATAATATGCAATATAACAAATATGATTATTATTTAACAAAAAATCTATGAAGGTCCCCCAAATCGGCTGGATCCGCCCATGTATATACTATGGCCTGATCAATAGTCCTGTGTTGTTGCCGGAGGTGATAGTGTTCCTAACCCGTCGGAATGTGAGATCCGGTGCTGACGTACACATCGCTTCCAGGATTTTTCTCCTCCGTGCATCTCCCTAGAGGCACTTCGCCCCAGCGGGGATAAGTTCTAATATCCCTGATTTCCAGACACGTGATTTAGTGTAGGAGTACTTTGTGTGTGTGTGTGTGTGTGTGAGAGAGAGAGAGAGAGAGAGAGAGAGAGAGAGGAGAGAAGGAAAGAATGGTCGGTTGGGGTCCATGGCTCGGATGTTAAGGCACTGCTCCAGCATTTGCTTGACATTGATCCGCGAAACCACGGAACGTGAGTTTCCGATCAGAACCGACGTACCGATCAGAACCGACCGCTAGAATTCCCCTCCACGAAGTGGCAGAATTGGTCGAAAAACCGCTACTGTCGTGACTCAAACAGAAGAACCTTCCGGTTAGTGACGTTGCAGGGGCAACGGCTATGCTTGCACTGAGCAATCACTGTCGTCCCCCTCCCTCTGCTGTGGCGGAGCCAGAGAGGCGCACGGCCCCCTACCTCACCCATCGTTTTCTTAGAAATTGTCTCAATTAATTCTAAACTTTTTATAAAACCGTATCGTCGGCGTACAAGAAAAGTGACATTTCTAAAAAGTCGCATTTTGCAGTAGATCGCTTTAATCTGAGTGGAGTCACTTATTTCACAGAAAGAATCCGTGTTTTTTGCTAGGACTTTGCTGTTTTAATAATTTTTTTCTAGTAAAAATAGTCTCTTTTCTAAATATACATCTACTTGGGACTCAATTATCAGGTGTGTAAGTTTTCTTGTGCGCCGACAATATTCATCGCATCACATTCCAAAAGAATATTTTAATCATGCTCGAAAGAACGGCATTTCAGGAAGAAGTTCACAAGATAGAAAGTTGTATATTTTCTTGAACAAATTTATGAGAGAATTGAAATCCACCCCCCTGAAATAGTTTATGGATTCGCGTGTCCCTCTGCTTGGTTTCCGGTCGCTGCACCTAGTGTAGCTTCATAAATTTCAAGTTACAATGTGTGTGAACTACTCCACAGGTAAAGTCAAGCATTAGGATTTTATAACAATCAAGCGCTGACATATAATTCGGCTTGCGGGGTTTTCCTCCTGCGCACATCTCCCTAGCAGCGCATTTCGAGAGCGGGGATAAGTTCTAAGCTCGCGATTGGTCTCCCGAATAAAACACGTTTTTTATTCGTCAGTTATATTTTGCTAGGAGTTTTAACGAGAGCTCAATATCTTCATTGAAAGTGTTGTCACTGTTCTTATCATTATGCAAGGTTTATTTTAACAAAATATCCAACACATTTTCCCAAAGTGAACTCACCCCTACTGGATCTGTTTCGTTCTTTTCTTCTGGCATCGTTTTTGCTCACCCCCTGCCATTGTCTCTATTCTTCGTCACTCTTATATTTTGCCGTTTCTTTCATCTCCGTACTGTTCTTCAGAAGCTCTTACTTGACGGTGAGCTTCATTTCGTCTCGTCTGACCTCGCCTCCTGTCGCGCCTTACGTCACCTAATCGCATAAAGTGAGGAAGGGTACGAGTTCCCAGTTCACCCTCGGGTTGCTGTTCTTGTTAAGACTCCTCACAAAATGATAAGAAATGCGTTTATGGGCGAATAAAAATGTATTCGGGTTTTAGAAAAAATACTTTAGAGACATATAATACATAATCATAATACAGAATATGGCGTTGATTATATAATTACTCATACATAAGGCATTAATTGAAAAATAAAAAAAAATAAAAAAAAAAACAAGTTCGAATTTAAATTTATGAACAAATTTTTTTAACTGATTGACTCCTGTGTGTTAGTTTTCAGATGAGGTAATGTACGACACAAATTTCTTCTAACCCTCCAGAGCTTAAGAAATCGTGCACAGTTTTCAATTTTCCCCATAGTACATCACACACAGATTTTAACTTTTTTTTCATTTTATAGATAAATAAATATAAAATAAGTAAATACATATAAATAGATAAATATAAATAAATAAATACAGAAATAATCATTTTCCATTGTTTTCGACTAAACACGATCAATAGAAAATCAAGTATCAATCTGTATAAGAAAGATTAATAATAAAAATAATAATAATAAATATTAGCACGCAACATCAAAAATCTTTGTGAGGCTGAAACAACAAACACAATGTTTAAAAAACAGAAAAACCCTCTTAAATACTAAGTTTTTTAAGTTCAATCGTTTTAAAAAGGTTTTCTTAATCTAAATATGTTTTCGAAAGATGATGTGTTTGAACATTTAAAATAGTGTGCTCGGATTAAAAAATCTTCATTTCACATTCAAAAGCATTTGAAATATTTTATTGACCATTAGTTAAATAACGACGTATTTCGATAGAAATATAACATTCTTGAAATAGATTGTACTTTTCGTGAAGGGTATATTTCACCCATAAGAAAATTAGTGTAAAGTTTCCAAGAAGGGAATAGAAGTTACACCTCAAATAATCATTGATGAAAACGAAATTCATCATTTTTTATAATATGAGGATTTGTGAATAATGAGTTTTTAATACTTCTTCAATGTCTAAAATGTCAACTTTTTCAATCCTAGATAAGGATAAATAAAACCTACAATTAGTGATTTTACCCTTGAAATCATTATATTCTCTGAAGAACTGATTTCTTTCCCTAAGGTAGACGCTACAGACCATCCACTTACGTAACAGTTGCAGACGCCATGTGTTACGTAAGCCTTTCAGCTCTTCCAGCCATTCACCAACACATATGTGAAACAAATGCAGCAGAGAAACGAAAGGGGTATAATCTACTGAAGGGCCACCTTATTTATCATAAGGGTGTTGAGCGTTTATATTTTCTTTAAGGATTTTTATTTAATTATTGAGCGATTTCAGATAGTTATTTCTTCGGTATTTTTAACGTTTTTATGTCCTTGAAATTTATGAGCAATATGCTCTGAGACTGCAAACCTCTTGCTCAAAATGAGCACAAGACTTTGCCGTAGGTGTTGTATCAAACATGTAATAGATACAAAAACAAATGAAGAAAATCATAATAATTGTGATTAATAATTTTATTTTCCAGTTATAAAATTAGACAAAATATTCTGAATTGTCAATAAAAAATAAGAAAGCAGTTTTGTGCTCAGAGTATTGGTTGATAATGAAGACAAATATCCTTCTTGCTTTGACACCGTAAACGTAACAAAATTATTTATATCTTTAATGTTGTTACTGTTTTTGTTGCATCGTTACTATCAATGATTGAGTCGTTTCTGCCACTACCATCCGTATGCAACTTTCTTGTAAACTGCACCACTGGTTTGTTTGCTCAATCCTCGTTACGATACGCTTTTTATCTAGGGGTGTTTGCAGAGGCTCAATTTTTATTACGAGTAGGAGAAAGGTCTGATGAAACTATTGTCAACACATTTAAAAAAAGTAAAACTAGATTGTTTCCGTGAAAGCTTAAGCAACAGTCCGCACATGCAAGTCTGTTGGTAAAAATGCGTTCTATCTAATTGTTGGCCTACGTAACTTCAACCTTTAATTCCTTCGTATTCAATTTTTATGAGCTCAATCTTTTGTCTTAATTCTCACTTACTTTTTACGTTTGCTTTAAACAACAATGTTTTACCGTAAATTCATCCTTTAATTTTACTCTTCATCATCCTTTTGCCCGTTCTTAGGCCTTTATGACTTGCTAATTGATTTTAGTGTACATCTATTTTAACATGTTATATTCATTCAATATACCCGTGTAGCACTTTTCCTTCCAAAACATGAATCTTTGGTTGTCAATATTTTTCAGTCCCCGGATAAGAGGTCATGACGGTGTATTTTCAATAGAAGTAGCGTTTAAATTTTTTCAGAAGGTATTCGTCGATTTCATTTTAAATTTGCTATTGGCCCAAGATTTTTACATTTTCGTCCATCGTTCTTCAAAATCTCATGGGTTTAGAAAATAATCTTGCCGCCGTTCATGCAATCTTTTCACGATGTCCATATGTAGAATAAGTTTCCAAATTTATAAATATTTGGTGGGCACTATTCGATTACGTATATGTAAGTAATAGGTGCTACAGAATTGCCCAGACTTTCTCGTAGTAAAGTTTTCTAATTTCCTTGATGTGAACTGGTACTGTACAGTCTTGCCCTTCCTTCTTGCCAGCTGCTATCTATCGCTGCGTAAAGTGTGCTTTTTTGAAATTTTCTCCACTTTTCGGTTTCCAAATAGTAAAACCGAATTGGTATTTTAAGAATATTAAAGAAGACTAAAACCTTCTCTAAATAGCAATTTTCATTGAAAAATTTGGAGCCGTTTAAGAAAACGGCGATAAGCGTTACTGTAAATGCGAACTATTTTTACAGGAATCTATTGAGTTTTTGAAAAACTTCAATTACAAATTAAATATTGTATACAAATTGATGGAAATGTGCATATTAACGGCGTGATAAATATTTTAAAAAAATTACATTTGTGTAATTTTGGAAAAAATAAAAGAATACACCAAAATGAACTTTACATCGTATTAAACAGTGGAATTAGCACTATCCGTTGGAAAAGATTGAAGAAAATCTCGTTTGAGCGTTTCTGAAAATGCGTGAGTTTGTGCTCATTTTAACAGATAACTGTTGAGTTTCAAGAAACTTTGACATTATTTAAAGCACATCTACTCATAACTAATAATGTGAAGAAATTGCCTCTAAAGTTAATATTACTGACGTGAGAGACAAATCAAAATAATTACGTTTTTGTAATTTTTGAAAAAAACAAAGAATAGAGCATGTCATCTTATACAGTACATTTAGCAACTATCCACACCAAAAATTAAAGAAAAAGTTTGGAGCCGTTTTTGAGAAAATCTTGTTTTTGTTATTTTTTAAATTGCATATATTTCATGCACTATATTTCATGCACGAAAACTAGTAAAATTTTCAAAAAATCAATATGTCCTCAATGAAAGAACTATTTATGAGCAACAAATTTCATTTGGAGGAAAAATCTGTGTCATCAATTTTATAGTTGTAAAAAGACGCCGAAAAAATTCAAACTTTCGGAATTTTCGAAAATTCGGAATTAACCGTAAAAATCAGACCAAGCCACCTTTATAAGAGTATTTTACTCTATTCGTACAAGAATTTTTAAAATTTAAAGGATCAATTGAAAAATCTTAACATAGTTTCCACATACGACAGACAGACGGACGTTTTGCTTTCAATTGGTTTTACGGCATAAAGAATCCATATATTGTGGCTATTCCACGTGTTAGGGGATGTTTTTCTTCATTTAGCAACTGGATTTATTCACTTTTTCGTTGTTAGGGCCCGACAATTAATTTTTTGTGTCGAAAATCGGCCGTTTTTTCGCGCAGCATTACATAACTTTTTCTACACTACGAATATTACACTGCATATACGTACGTATACGAGAAAGTAAAACTGTTGTCCCTAATGGTTAGACGAAACTGTACGAGCGAGGAGAATATTTACTCATTGTAATACTTTACTGGTGACCATCATCCACTCACAAAAAAAGCAAACGTTAAAAAAAATAGTTTACTAGAAATAAAGTTTCAAATTAAGAACTCATGCCCAGAAGAATTTTATTGTACGTTTTTTTATTGTTCGTTTAAACATTTACTATAGATGAAAAAATGCCTTTGCCCACCGAGACAGTTATCTTTTGAATCTGTCCTTCATTTCCCTGTAATTTCCGCCTAAATAATTAATATTCTACGTTTATTTTCAGTATCATTCGGTATCTTAAAGAGCATATGTATCAGTTATCAGTTCCAGCCAATTCATTTTCCTCTTCTCCTCCCCCTCCCTACGAATCCGAAGAGGAAGAAGAAGACGAAGAGCTCTGCCGTCGTTGTTTTGCTCCGAGTTTACGTAACCAAACGCAGATTACTAACTCGTAGTATAGGAGACAATCTATCCTTTCAGGACAAGCACATATTTTAGTCGTTCACCAACCTTTTCAATATAAAAAAAACGTTATCCAAGAATCAATTTCCCTATAAAATAACGAACTCGTGAAATTTGTAAAGTGGAAAAACATGTCGTTTCGAGCTCGAGCGAGTCTTTGATCCCGTTGCTCGCGAAGCTGCGGAGGCTCGCCGCGCCGCGCCGGTCCAGAGGAACCTGTTTGAGGAGCGACCTTGCAGCGGCGACGCAGGCGCCGCCGGCGGGCGATGCGATGCATGATGGGGAGAACGGGCCGCCATTAGGCCGCAGGCGGCGCACGGACGCGCGCCGGGCGCTCGCAGTGTTGCCTCGTCCGGGACTACGCTTCTGCACCTACGAATACGCTCGCCCTTCAATCACTTCTTCCTACAACTACTCTCCAGCAACGACAAATACGCTCCCCCTCAATCACTTCTTCCTACAACTACTCTCCAGCAACGACAAATACGCTCCCCCTCAATCACTCCTTCCTACAACTACTCTCCAGCAACGACAAATACGCTCCCCCTCAATCACTCCTGCCTACAACTACTCTCAAGCAACGACAAATCGCTCCCCTCAATCACTCCTGCCTACAACTACTCTCCAGCAACGACAAATACGCTCCCTCAATCACTCCTGCCTACAACTACTCTCCAGCAACGACAAATACGCTCCCCCTCAATCACTCCTGCCTACAACTACTCTCCAGCAACGACAAATACGCTCCCCCTCAATCACTCCTGCCTACAACTACTCTCCAGCAACGACAGATACGCTCCCCCTCAATCACTCCTGCCTACAACTACTCTCAAGCAACGACAAATACGCTCCCCCTCAATTACTCCTGCCTACAACAACGCCCCCTCATTCCCTATTACCTGAGCCTAAGCTCCCGTATCTAAGAATACGCCCCTCATTCACTCCTGCCACCCCCCTCAATCACTCCTGCCTACACCTACGCTCCCGGACCGACGAATACACTCCTCCCCCCTTCACTCCTGCCTATGCCTACGCTCCCTCCCATATCTATACTTCCATTCTCTCCTAGGCATCACCCACACCCACGCTCTCGCCTATACATGCGCTTACTCGCCCATGCTTACACATACGTTCCCATCCACGTAAAATCTCCCGCTCATGCCTACACTTCTACCCACGTTTGCGCCCCCGTCAGTGCCTGCGCTTCCGCCCGTGAGTTAACTCTCGTCCAGGCCTACGTTCCCGCTATACGTACGCTCCCACCCACGTCCACCCACCCCAATTCGCCCACACCTACCTCCCACCCCCCCCCACGCGGCCAAGCCTCCTCTGTTGCCTACAAATACGCTCCCGCTCGTGTCACGCTCCAGCCTGTGTCTACGCAGAAGCTACTACCTCCGCCCACACATACGCTCCCGTCCATGTCCCCACTACGAGTATGCTCCCACCTACATCAACTCCTACGCTCCCGCTTAGGCGTGCACGTCTACGCCCCCTCTCTCCAAGCCTTCGCTCCCTTTCAAGCCCACGCTACTACCTAAGCGTGCGTTACTACGAACTGTTACTGTTTTACTACGAACTGCGTTACTGTTTTACAACGAACACGCTTTTGCCCAACCGATGTCTACGCTTCACCTACAGCCTTCGGTCACATGTATGCTCCCGACCACGCCCACGCCCACGCCCACGCCCACGCCAGCGCTCTTGTCCACGCCTTCGCTTCCACGCATTCTTTCGCTTCCGCCCACATCTAGACTTGCCCACATATACGTTACCGCCTTCACCACGCCTACACTCTCGTCCATGCACATACGACAGCCCAACCGGAACCTTCGTGAAGACGTTAGTCTTCGTGCCGGTTCCGTCCAAACCCGAACTTTAACTCTGGTTGGATCTAGACCAGTGGCGTAGAGTAGTGGGGGCGGCAGGGACGGCCCGCCTCGGGCGGCAAAATTTCACAATAAATAATAACAATGATAATAGTAATAATAATAATAATAATAATAATAATAATAACAACAACAACAATATCGTGTAAAAATTTGAACCAATTAATTTAATGAATTGTGAGAATTCTGATGCAGTGAATTAAGTTGACAGAGATGACATCAGTCAATTTCATATTTTTGTCGCACCTTCGATTCGGACCGATTGCAATGAGTATGGAATCTTTCATTATTCTATGAGAACTTCTTTAAATTAATGTATTGTGATTATTATATTGTAAAACATATATACAAGAACTTTTTTATTTATAACCTGTACAATACACAATAATGCTGATTATTCTTGCCGAAAAGTTCAGTAGTCTTAAATTGATATACCTAAATGTGGGAGCGGTGAAATTTCCTCTACCCCGGGCGACTGTCACCCACATTACGCCACTGATCATTCGTTTTGGTGGCACTGTGTTGTAGTTCAATGTAAAAATATTACCTTTTTCCTTAAAAGAAAGTAAAACCATCATTAACAGAGAAGTTAGCTGGAGCGAGAGAAAATACTCTTCGTTATCATCTTCTTCTTATTTCTTGTTTATTTTGAGTTTTGTCTAGGAAAATAATAGTTATTTTTGCACCAAGGACGTCATAAGGTTTGTAATGATAGAGCGGCAACAGAAAGTGTTGTCGCCCGAGATCATTAGAACCAGTTAACACCCATGGTACATACAATGTTTAATTTTAATTATTCATATTTACTCTTTTACTAATTAACTAGATGTTAACTCGACTCGTGTGGTTTTTCATATTTTCCTTCCATAATTACCTCCATAAGAGAACAAGAAGCATCATTCAACTGTTTTCGTATTTCTCTCGTAACCACGATACTCTCGATCCACGACGTTATGCAGTGTATATCCAACTTCGGATCGAAGACAGTAAGAAGGAATAACGTCAATAAAATATAAAATCATTTTTTTAGTATTATTGGGAGATCGTGACTCCTGTGAACAACAACAACAACAACAACAATAATAATAATAATAATATATTTATTAGTGGTGAGACTAGGGCCAAGGTCCATCTCTTCCGCCAAACCTCAGTGAATCTGGAAAGTTTAAAATTTTAGTTTTAAGGTCATTCTGAGTAAAAAAAAAAAGGTAGTTGCTCAGGGGTCAGATTCGAAATTTTCCAGATTTGAAAGCAGTTACCGTGCCCCTCATGGCTCTCGCTTGTTTTTGAAAAAGTCGCAACAGCACTTGTCTACGAGCTTCCCTTACCCTTCTGTTGCCAATTACCACGACGTGTGCATTTCGTTTGAAAAGGCCGCGAACTGCAGTAACAAGAGATAGATAAACTTGATCTACTTGAACAATTTTTGCGACATCCTGACGGAAAGAGCGGCGCATGAATATTGGACCTTTCCAAATCGTACTGTGGCACGCATTTATCCACACCTTCAGAAGTTCGCTAGAAATATATTATAATATAATTTCATTATCTTTATAAATATAAATTCATTATCTTTATCTTTCGAACGCGGCCTTCTCCGTATTCGCAAGGAGTAGCCCCGTGAGTCGTGGTTGTTAGAAACGCTGAAGAAAATTCGTAAATGAGTGTAAGAAGAAAAGTAGGTTGGGTATTACGAAGAGCATGGACCATTCTCCACAACGAGAATTATATCTTTGCAAGTTTTTGATTGGTTCAGAATTATATCAATTACTATTTGGCAAAAATCTATATTGAATTTTGGAATTTATGAATGTAATAATACGACATATAGTATTGTTAAATCATATAATGAACTTAATTGTTGTGTGATTTTGTTCAGACTGGAGGTAGCTTTTTTTTTACTTTATTAGAGCGTAAAGTTTTGGGTTACATTCAGATTCGTAATGGTATTTCCAAAGTTGGAAATATTTTCTGGAAACTTACAACCTCAAGACGGAATCACGAGTGTATTTTTGTTCTTTAATTCTTCAAAGGCTTCAAATTTGCAGACAGACGAAGCACTGTTTACTAGTCGTGGAATAATCATTCTAGATTCTTCGTTTATGAGCTCTTAAACAGGTATAACTAAGGAGTATAGCTACAAGGATATAGCCCGTAAGTTTTGCAATATGTCACTGCTTCCTTATTACCACGGGTCGAGTTGTGCGTCAGAGAAGATGATGGTCATTTGGAACATATTATGTGAAAAGGTCGTCTCCAGCGCCAATTTGAAGTCGCGGCGAGGAAAATACTGAGTGCTAAATATTTAGGAAAAACTAAATTAACGTAGTTTCATTGCTTGTTTTTCTGTTGTTTTTTTTTGCAAAACAAAATTATTTATTTTGAAAATAATAAACAATTGAGCATTTTCTGAAATGTTCCACTTTTCATTTTAGATATTGGCTATTTACATGGCGAAGACCTTTTGCTTATTGCATCCAGTCATTCGAAATGCGACAGGAGTTCCTTACACCAAATCAGATTACAATTGTCCAAGACGTTTATTTTTGAAGTTTCGTTGTTTCCTGCGTGAGCAGTCTCTGTACATAACATATTTTTATTCATTTTCCAATGCAATTTGAATTCGTTTAAAATTCAATTAAAATTTCATTACAACCTCTTTCAAAAACCCTTACTTACCTCTTTCAAAAACAAAATAAATTTGTTGTACGTATGTCATACTGCGTTGTCCACCGAGTTTTCATAATTCTGTACTGTTATGTCGAGTTAACGCTACCAGAGAAACGAAAAGCCACTCTTAGAGACCGACGTTCGTACAGAAAAGAAACTGCCCGTTAAGAATAATCGAAACAAATGTGTTGTAGCTAATGATGACATATGAGTAGAGATGGTAGATTTTAGTAATTGCTAAAAATACGAAATGTTATCAAACGCTGAAAAAATAGTAATTGTACGTTTGACGGTCGGTGCAGTATATTTCTGCAGTTTTGCAATCTGCATTTTAATGCGAAATCACATGCAAAAAGGCGAAATGGTGATGGAATCTGGGATATAATTGCTAAATTGCATTTTATGGTTTCCTACATGTTCGTTCTTTAACTGGGGGTGCGACATCGACAACAGTCCATCGATGTTTGAAAACATTGATTAATTGTTGTGTGTGCCCGTGTTTATTAATTTATAATTAAGTTTTAACTGGCAAAACAAAATACAAAATAAGAAGAACAATTAAAAAAACCGATCCTGAAAGCCTGAGCACTCAGGGTCATCTCAAGGGGTCTTGGCTTCCTCAGTTCGCTGAACCGAGGTCCCGGGAAGAAGAGGAAAATCCTACGGAACGCCAGCAGTGCACTCGGTACTTCTACGCTTTTCGATTTGTTGAAGTTCACAAATGGCGAAATAGTAAATTAGTTTTTCTTCTTCCCTGATTTTAATGGGAAAATCTAAAAATCACCCAAATATTTTGTAATACATATTTATCTCAGAGTCCTCCCTTAATAATAATTTTCTCAACAAATACTACAAAATGCAAAATCTTAATTTTTATAATGCTATCAAATGCTATAGCCTTGTTTTTAAAATGCATTATTTAAACAATTTAGAGTACTAAAATTACTACGTATGAGTATCACTACTCTAAGAAAATGCCGTTTATAACTAGTGAGGGATAGCTCAAGTGATGCCGGGGACTTTTGCGGGCTGTGATGTTCGTCCGCCCTGGTTCGAGCGGGCCCGATGACGCGCCGGAAGGCTTGAGTTACGCAACACACAGAGGGTTTCCGACACCGGGGGATGAAGAGGCCACAGGGGCAGCCGCCGCCTCGCCCCCGCTCCCCGCCCCCTCGCACCGGCTTCCGCCGCGCCGACCCGGAGGGTGGGCGCGGAAGCGGGCACGGCCCGGGGATCCGGACGCGTTCGGAACAGGGAATCCTGGCGCGGGAAAGCGAACGCGACAATGGACACCGCCCCCTGCCACTGGACTTTTTTTTTTTTTTTTTTTAATTTGTTGCGTCTACTCCTTGACGCAGCGCGTCTCCAAGCCCCTTAAGGGGCGTTGAGCGCTTTGCACTGGGCATGCGCTTTGCATCCTCCATTAATGTGAATACTTTTAATATTTGTCAAGTCTCGTCATGTCGCAGTCAGTCAGTGCATTTTATCCCTTCGGCCAGGGGCTCGACGCCGTTAGATCCCGGGGTTCCTGGCCGGTCACCCAACCGCGAACCCGCGAGTCTCGAATGCGCTGAACCTTCGTGACGTCACGGAGCGTAGTAAACGCATTCGGCTAGCGCCGCCGGCTGCGGATGAAGACGCTCGCGAACGTCGACGCCGTGATGACAGTAGGGACGATGTCAAAATCGATTCGTCCCTATCGATTTCGATATCGTTCCTACTGTCATCACGGCGTCGACTTTCGCGCAGTCATCGATACTTGGTGCATGAAGTCATCCGGCTATCAATTTATTGTAGCCAGTGTTTGTTGCTCGATTTTTTACGTCGCCTATCGATTGTTCGGTGATTTTTAATGAAAATAGTAGATTACAAGAAAAAACGGCCATTTTAACATATCAATAATTGAACCATTAAAGTGAGCAAGGGTGAATAGTATGAGAAAAATAAGGAAATTCTACATTTTGGTAATGGCGCTTTCAGATGAAAGGGAGAACCTTGACCCTAGTGAGACAAATGACATTTATTTAGGGACGCAATGTTTTCGAAATATCAACGTTCTTTATTAAAAATAGATTAATGTGGTCTATTACTTTTCTCTTCAGTCCCATAAAAATTGTGAACTGTTCTTATATTTTTATATTGTTTTGCCAGATAAATGTTGATTATTGTGGGAAATAAATAAACCCGTCACATTTAAATTAACTTCACCCTCCTCTCCTCCCCTTCGATAAATAATATTAGAAGGTAGAAGACCAGTTTTTAAAACATGTTACAAATCGGAACATTTGGAAGAGATGTATTGTTATCATCCATGTTTTAATTTTTAACATGGATGATTTGAAAGATCAAGATTTGATTTGATTTATTTCTTCAAAAGACAATTAAAAATGTATGTGACTGGAGATGTACTATTATAATTATATAATGTTTAGTTGGCGATGTTGTAACCTTAGGCGCCAGCCGAAATGTAAAGTGCACCTAGATTTAGGTGCATGAAGTCACGCGGTTCAATCGATGTAGAATTTAGAAGTCGATGTTTGAAATCATTTATCAATTGTTGCGTGTGCCCGTGTTTATTAATTTATAATTAAGTTGAAACTGGCAAAACAAAGAAAAAATTAGAAGAACAATAAAAAAAAAGATTCTGAAAGTCTGAGCACTCAGGGTCATCTAAAGGGGTCTTGGCCTCCTCAGGTCGCTGAACTGAGGTAATGATAAGTACTTTATACACTTGTGTCAATGATCGTTGCCTTGCTTCACTCCTTCCTTCAGCTCCCACTTTTACGGCTCCCTATTGGAGTTTGCTTTCCTTCTCCCTTTTTCGTGCTTGATCATGAGACGCCACGTTAAAAAAGTCGAAGTATAACAGCTTGAGCAACAATGGGATAGAGCTTTTTTTTTCGTATTTTGGTACAAGCAGTGAGCTCACACCCAACGTACGTGAGAGTTGCAGTCTTTTCCTCCTCCCTGGGCATCGATGTCCCCGCGCGTGGGCGTTGCGCAGGGTCTCGTCTTGCTAGCCTTGCGTGCCCCGTGTACTTAATTTGTCTGCAAACACTAGTGCCCGCGGGGCTTCTCGAGTGTTGCGGGGACACTCAACCCGCCGCCGCCGCCGCCGCCACCGACGACGACGACTACGAAAGTAGAGGGATTAGGTGGCCGGCCGACGGAGAGGCGACCGGCCCGCGGGAAACCCTACCCGTGCGCCACGGCGGGTACGCACGGCATGCCCCGCCTCGCTCGGGCACTGCCTCCCGCGCCGCGCCGCGTCGCGTCAGGTCGCTCAAGCTATAGGTGTGCTCGCTGGCTAAGGTGACCAGACGTCCCATATTAGCCGGGACAGTCCCTTTTTTTGAGTCACTGTCCCTTATTTTACTTTCTGGCTACCGCTTGCGCAGTAGAGAGAATGTTGTGTAACTGCGAATTTTCGACGGAAAAACTCTTATTACAGGACCCTGACAGCGAAAAAGTGGATAAACCCAGTTGCAAAATTTAGAAAAAAACAAATTCTAATCCGTGTTTTGTGGGTCACTGATGGTGGAAAATCGGTTGACGGTAAAACGTGTATCCGTCTGTCCGTTTGTCAGTCTGTCCGTCCGTCTGTTAACAAAGCTACCCGCTAAACCGTTCGTCCGATTCTCCAAAATTGATATTCCCAACTGATCTGGCTGATGTCGCGGCTTCTTGAGTTTGAAACCGATATTTTAATTTTCGGGGATATATTACATGAAGCCCCTGGAACATTTTCCAAATTTTCAAAAAGTGGTTCCATTGTTTTTTATTAAATGTTTTTTTGGGTAGTGTGAAGGACGTTTAAGAGAACGGTTGCAGGTCTCATGTTCGTTGAAAACCGTGACTTTTCGAAAATTGCAAAGGTTCAACATTTTTTCGGAGTATTCCCACAGCTAAAATATTTAAGTGAGAAATTTCTCCCTTAATGAAATCTGTTCCTTAACAATATATTTTGAAATAGTGTTATGTTTGCGAAAATTTCAGTAAGTACTTTACGTAATTTTGTGTGAAACTACGGGCGAGAAAGAACGTGTTGTTTTAGCACCCCTAGATTCAACTAATTTTGTTGTTGGTTTGTATAAATATGAAATAATTGTTAACTGTCTTATTAATGATATAATTAATAAATTTAATTCCGTATTAAAAACCGATGATGCCTTTTTTAAATAATTTGCTGAACAAAACAAATACACATGAAAACAAAAAACATGAAACAAAAATTATTCATCTAAACAAAGATCTAGTAACCTTCATCGCCATACTAATACCACTGATTGTTATTAAATAAAATCATGAGGGCAGGCCTGAGGGCAGGCCTGACCTACTGAGTGTGTTGTCACTTCACAGTTACTTCTTTTGGCAATTGAAAATGTTGAGTATTGTATATTGAAATCCTCAAAATTACCGTGCGTTATATCGTTTACATGCTGCTGAAAAAAAGTCTCAGAATTTCATAATTTGGTTTCTCGAAATTATACATAAGTACTTTATGAGTTGAGCTTTGAATACGTATGTCCATATGTAGAATAAAAGTGTTCATATAGCTAGATTTCCCCAAGAATGGCTAAGTTCCCAGTTCAAACTTAAATTCGAACGTTTGCAATAATAAAATCGGATGAAAATAAATGTTTGATATTTGTTCCTAAATAGCGATGGTAGTCCTCAACGCTAGGGTGTAAACTCTGGTAGTGTTCCGTGATTACCGTGTGAATGTCGGCGTTCTGTCCCTGATGAACATTGTGGCTACTTATTTTAATCAAGCTTTAAACCTGTTTTACACGATCATTTTTTTCATTTTTTGCCGATATAGAAAGGTGATGGACCAGAATGAATATAATTTGTACGAAAAAATGAAGCGTACTTCATTTTTCGGTACACGTTTCATGCAGTTTGACTATCGCGTTTGACTACACTTTTCGGAACTTCCCCTAGTTTGTTATGCATGTGGTGCAATTTGTTCCTTGTACAGTTTCGAGAGCGTTCCGATGTGTTAGGTTGTAATGTGAAGTGATTATGTAGTGAGAAATAAATTATGTACTGTGTTCTAATGTCGTTGCGTTCCGTGCACAGTCCAGAATATAATTCCGTGCACAGTCCATAACTTAATTTGTTACTATAGATGCGAAGTTCAAATGTTTGATCTTTAGCGCTTTTTGCGGTGTGCGGATGAAGTATTTTTATCACGATTACGTACAGACCAGAAATGACCGTTTAAACGCAGGAATCATGTTCATTCAGTTTTAGCAGCGAAACATAACGCGTAGAAACGAACGTCCTTTTTGCGTCCACTTTCTGTAAAGAAAACTGATGAAAAAAAAAAGGATGAAAAATGACTGTGTAAAAAAGGCCTTAGTTTGGTTTCGCCCAAGTTTGGATGAGGTTTACCTCGCGTTTCCAGACAGCCTGTCGCTCACGTGACCCGTTCCCCCACATGCACCACGGGTCATATTTCTCTCGAGACAAAACACGACGTGTCTGCCGAGTTAATGAACTACTCGGATGCAGGGAGTTGGTATCGACTATCGCAAAGTTCGCATTACATTACCACGAACCTCAAAGAAAAAACCAGACCTAGGTTTAGCATGTTAACTAGCGGGATTTCAACATGCAATGTTTATCGCAAACTAGTCTTCCCCTCTTTCATTTCTTTAATCTATAATCGTGAAGTTACGAGTAATTTGATTATCTCAACTTTTAAGTCAACACACGTCTTCTTTATTGATTAAGTTGTAGTTTGTGAGAAATTATTACTTAGATATTTTTACACATTTATACATAGTGAACAACATACAACAACAAGGATACACAATGAAAAGAAATAACAAGGGAAGAAAGTTAAAACGTAATCTACATGAAATCGCTCATCAGAAAACTCGAACTGCTAACAACGTAACGTTTTTTTTATAACACACATTTATTCATTGAAAGTTTTACATCGTTCAGTACAATTACTTTACAGATGTATTTTTTTTTCAGACTTATTCTAGTTAAAATAGTTAAGCTAACTTAGTCTATAGATTGGAGAGGATACTCTAGGGGAGAACCTCGGTGTTTAAATTGTTTCCGCCCGGGATCGAATCGGAGGCCTTGCGCGTGTTAGGCGCACGCACCACTACACTACGGAAACGGGTGATAAATAAGACCGAGATTTGTTTTAGTAGGTAACTGTTATGCCGAAATCCGGGAACGAACCAGGGACCTTTAGATCTTCAGTCTAACGCTCTCCCAACTGAGCTATTTCGGCCCCAACAACGTAACATAGTGAATCTTTCTCAATCATTCTCAAGGTGGTGTCCACACAACGCACATTGGGAGGCAGCGAACGTTCCCCTTCATACGAATGTTTGTTATGATTTCACTTTTAATCCTTAGCGGTCGCGTTGTGTTACCCTCATAATCCAGCCTTCTCTATTTAGTTCTTGCATACAGGTTTACACACTTTTCACGCGTACTTGCATATTATTCTACACGATCAATTTAAATATCTTTTTTCCTATTTTGTTTATTGAATATTGACCAATTAAAATGTAGAATTTTCATCAAATTAATTTTTGAAAAAAACATAACAAAATGTGACAAAACGCAACTCTTGTGTTTTTACAATCTCCAAATTAATTTATCTGTATTTGTACTAAAAATTATATTCTGCCCGCGAGAATGTTGATATTGGAAAACAGATCCGTAGGATCAATACTTTGAGAGCCACAGGGCTTCTCGAATGTTGCCCGGAAATTGAAGATGTTCTAGAGGGCGAGGATCGCAGATATTCATTTCATAGCGCAGCGCGTGAAAGGAAAGAGCTACCGGCCGCAGCAGGCGGGAGTAACGCGATCTCACGACCTCGCGGATGAAACACCCGCCCCCCCTTCCTGGATCCCTCGCGAGATGTACCGCGTTTCGGGATCGGCCGGATTTGACCGCTGCGCCGGGGTCTTGTTGCCCTCTCCTGTTGCACGTTGCGACTTTTTCTCTCACCCCTCTCCGCGATGGAATTATTAATTTTTAGATAGTAAAAATACTGATAAAGAAAGCCCGGATTTGTATGCAAATGCTTATTTTTGTTAATTGTTACTTGGAAAATGATAACCTATCTTTACTAACCTGCCCATTGGGAGCATTCCTGACGAATTTTATATTGCATATTTTTGTATATTTTGCTCTATTTTACAAATACTGCATATTTCTGCATATTCAGCGTACTTTCTGGAGAAATAAGGCAAACATGGCAATAAATTATTAAAATAAAACTTCTTGAAAATTGGTGAATTATGATTTATAGTTATCGTGGTTCATGAAACAGCCCACCAGTCACCTTAAAGAAGTGAATGTCCTTTTAGCCTCAAAACTGTTGTCAACGGATGTAGATCTTGGTACTTCGCTTGTACCACGTGCGCGGACAAAGGTAAGATTGAATTTCGGGCGTGGGGGAACGGGTCGTCGCGCTGAGTGTGTCGGACTCGAATGGAATATAAATCCGTGATAGACCGGGGCTTTCTTGTCTGACAGGAATCGCTCCAGCAAGCGAGAGCTTATGCGAGGGCACCACCGCACCATGCGCTCGCTAGTCATGAGTAGAGCTTACCAAAAATGGTTTTCGAAACATGTTTTTTTCTATCGATGATTGTTTTGTTCATGATTCAAAGGGGCAATACCGTTGTAACACCAATCAAAGTTTTCTACAAGAATTTCGCATTGCATTTTAGTAATAAGCGTTTATTTCCTTGTGAATTTTACACTACATGTTTATTGCATATTTTAAAGATTTATCGTGCATATTATACGACATATTTTAGACATTTTTACTGCAAAGAAGGGGGCTCTACTGATAAAGTAGAAATGCAGATGAGCGTCGTTATTCAGACCTCAAAATCCGGGCCGTCGATCATCCGAAATCGAGTTTGTATTTTAAAAAAGACTGCACGTACTTTCTCGCATTATTTGTAACGTTTACATAATATTATAATACTACATGAACATAAACGTGTAATTTTTCAGCAATAAAAATGATACCTCAGAATAATGTTTATTTCATGTTTTCGAGGGCATCTGACTCTATCCACTCAAAAAGTTTGAAGAATAAAATTGGAGCCACTTTTGAGAAACTCTTGTGTTTTATAATTGCCGTAATTTTACGAAAAATTACGCAAAAAAAAAACTTATACGATTTTGTATTTTGAAAAAATAGTGCACGATCTGATTTAAAGATAAATTTAAAAATAAACTTTTGCAATTTTCCAAAATTCAGATAGTTTAACAAAAATCGGTTTTGTGTCATTCTTGTTGGTTCATTTTGTATTTTTATGAGAAAAAAATTAAAAATTCGAGCCATTCTTGAGAAAATTTTGAAATGTCTTCGGGACTACTGGTAAAGTATCCTTAAAATCAAAATATCCGTTTAAAATTGGAGGGACCGCGACATCAGATAAAATTGGAGGGATCAGACAAATCGATCGGGGAAGATCAATTTTCGTGAATTTCCGCCAGTGTTGTTCACAGATAAATGAACGGACGGACGCACAGACAGACGTTATGCCGTAAATCAATTTTTCGGAGTCAAGAGCTTTCAATTCGTAGATTGTTGCTACACTATGTTGCAGGAAGTAATTTATTGCATACATGAAAAAGAATTATCCACTTTTTCGGTAACAGGGACCTACAATACAACTTTTTCTACCGATAAATCACCGGTTTTTGCCGCCGCATTACGTATATTTTTCTGTAGTACGTTAATAATATGCGAAAAGGGAAAAAATGAGAACTGATGCTAGTTTCAAACTATTGCTAGCAGAAAATTATGTAATTCATAGATACAAAATGAGCTATAAATAAGATAACTTAAATGTTATGTTATTTTATGAAGCTTTTTTTTTACTTTGACAGGCTCTTTTTACTTTGATTTTATTGGTTAATTTCGAAAATCCGGACAAATTGATAATCGGGGTGGGTCGGGTCCCAATTAATCCAGATTACTAACGTCCATCTCTACATAGGGAACAAATGGGCAAATATCTGTCTTCGGGGGTACAAAACTCCTTGGGGAGGAGAGCACGAATCGAACTAATTGAAACGAAGATCTTCGCTTTTGCAGTAGACTAAATGAATTCTAAGATTGGTCTTTGACATGTTTTCATTTCCAGTTTTCTTAGCTCGGTTTCATTGATTTGAACATTTCAAACTATGAAAATCATATATGAGTCTCCTAGATATATTGTTTCATCAGATGTGACGCAATTATCCAATCGGGGTCTTCAATACCAAAAATGTAGGTCGTAACGAAGCTTAGAAATGGATAACTGCGTCCAGCTGATGATCAGTCACAAGTTGCTCTATTTAAATCAAGGTATATATGAGCCGACTGTGCTCGCGAACCTCTCCTTCTTTAAGGCCGGGCGGACTCAAAAAGCAGCGAGCCATACCGGTTGCCTGCGGATAAACGCTGAACCAAGAAACGTCAAGTGGAGTGCACTCCTGAGCAGCCCTCTTGTCCGATTGAAACATAAGGCGCATTGACGTTTGATTACCTGGGACGCGGTTATCCAATTAAGAGCATCAATTTCAAAAATTAAGTCATAACGAATCTACCGGTTGGATAACCGCGTTTCAGTTGATCAAACACCAAGATGCCCTATGTTTAAATCGGAGTACACTTTAGATAATAAAGGTGGGAGACCCTAAAAACGAGAGAACCCCATGACAAGACGGACGAAGAACGATGGGATTATACAAAGTGGTTGCTAGGGATGGAATTGCAATGAGATCATCGGCGCGGCTGTAAAATTGAGAAGAGGAAAGGAAGTACCGTGCGCGCTGTTGGTATTTTCTTGGAATTCAAAGTTTTAAGGTACTAAAACGATCATTGCAACTGGCGCCAAGAATTCTCATTCAGGCAGTGACATTCGTTCATAATGCGGAAACTTCGTCAACAGTCTTTGAAACTTCAGTTGTGGTCTTTGAACAGCAAATGCAAAAAGCACCCGGTCCCTTATTTGTTATTCTTGCATTATACATTCTCTGAATCGCGTAATTACAAACCTTCATGCCCATGATTCTAGGAAAGAAGGATCCCAGCTCTGTAGGTGTTTAAACGGCGCTCGAGATCACGCAGGTGTCTTGGCATCTGTTTTCCGGCGCGCACAAAATCGTGTACTTCGCCACTGACTCGGTGCGCGCGTTCGGCTACTCGAGCTACTCGAATTCCGCCGACACGCACGGCTTGCAAGCACGCTGCGGTTTCCAAGACATGTTCCCGCGCGGCGCCCCGGCCGTGGGCGATCGGGTGTCGTTCGCCCCGCCCCGCGATCGACGCCGCGGCTTGCGATTCTGCGATGGAGGCATTAGGGAGTTTATTTATTTTTTATTTATTTTACGTCAAAAAAACAGTTAAAACTGCGTATGACGTCCTATGGGGAAAAGTGAATTGTGTGCACATTTTCAAAATTCTGTGATCCCTACACCAAGTCATATACTACTTAAATTTTGAATTTTGGAAAAAAAAACAAAAACCCCCATGTAGTAAAATCTATTTTCAAGGATAAAGATGCAATAAATTTTGAATTTTGAAAGGGAGAAAAAAACAAAAAAACTCCCATGTAATAAAATCTATTTTCAAGGATAAATAAGCAATAAGCAATTTGGCTCTTATTACTTCCTGCCGCGACAACATGGAAACGATAATTTGAATAATTGTATTTCCCACTGAATTCTAGAAGACGTGCACAGAAAATGAAGTTACATTTATGTCCAGAAGCAAAACAAGGGGCCATCTCAGCATTTGCTCAATGGATCAGGGAAACTGGACGAAAAACCTGATCGAGATGGGAGTTTGTGCACGCCATAGCGGACAGTACTATCCATCTTCTGCGCACGCGCAGATGCACTAAAGTGATGCGAAACTTGAACTGCTGTAATGATTTATAATCATCAACCAAATAAGTATTTCCTTTAAATGAAAAAAAAATCCCTACAAATGAAATAAATTATACCCGAAGAGGCAAATGACGGCAGCGCCGCGCACGAACATTTTTTCTAAATTAAATGAATGCGCGGAGGAATGGGAAGCATAATGTGAACATTTGATAAAGCACAATTTTAAGAATCATTTGAAACAACAATCAACAAAATCGGACCAAGGGTTTGCTTAATTCGAGAATTTTAGTAATCGTGGATCTCAGTTTAATAAAAAAGAGCATGTAGACGCCATTGTTGCCGAGAAGAAGCAAATTACGAATAGTGTTTTTCATAAGTAGTAAAAGAACGCCTAAAGGGATCGGGTTAAGATTTGGAAGAACAAAACAGCAAAAATTGTAGAAATTTTTGAGAGTGGTCACAATTTTGGAGGACGTCTAGGGGGCGAAATCAAAATTAAGTGTTAAAATTGTTATTTAGAAAAGACATGAAACAAGAGACACATTGTGACGTCATGATAAGACGAGCGGCGAATAGTAATATTTTATTTAAATAAGGCGCTGAGAGGCGAAGAAGACAATATAACAATTATCAGAGAAATTTCGGACATAATATAGAGGCAATGATAAGGCAGGTAAACGTTAATAAGTGAAAAGAAGAAATACTTTTCGTTACGATGCTCGGCGCATTAAGCGGGTTATACAAAGTGAATTGGTCAATAAAACTGCTTTTGTTGGAGGAAAACCATATAAGCTGACGACAACAATGCCCAAGTAGAGAAAGTTTCGAGCAGTGTGTGAACGGGAGGTCCGTGTTAGACGCTGCATTTTTATGATTGTTCGGAATTAATAGTTTCAAAAACAGTTTATTTTTATCTTAATGGCGCACGAACTTTATAAAAATCGTGCACTTGTATTGGCAAATAGTGGCGCATAATTAGTAAATAGTGGCCATGCGGGATAATAGTTGTTTTTTTTGTGATCGCGGCCTGAAGCAGTAGTAGGCGGACATTTTGTGTCGTGTTTAATAACACGAACTTTACGCGATCTCATCTGAATATTGAAGGGAAGTGCAAGCGAAGTTTTGTTTTGTAAAAGGACATAGTGCATCTACGCGCCGTGATTTTAAACATTCAGCAGGAACTTTGTGTTGCGTTTAATGCGCACTTGCGTAATTGCGCACTGAGGGTGTACAAATTGGTGGCTGGCGACGAACGTGACCTGCTCTGCGTGCCGCGATGCCCAACCAGCAGACAGGGAAGTGACACGATTGATTTATTTTGGTTGCTGCAAAAACGCATTTCTGTCCAAGCTCAAGTCATGTTAAATTGGTACAGATTAAAAGTCTATAAGTTGGTATTGCAGAATGCGCATTCGGTGTGAATGAGAATACACCGGCTTATGGGATTCGTGGCGTCAAATCGATGCCACTGAAGTGCCTCTGACCGGGAGGACCTAGGATTTGAGTCCCGACGGTGGCAGGATTTTCGACACTAGGTTGATGGGAATGTCTAATTCAGCCGTTGTCTGGAGGAGATTTCTGGCGGCCGACTGGTTTGATCGGCGATTTTCCATGGTTTATTCAATCAATTCCAAGTGCTTGGCGGAACAGTACCATAACAAACGGACCACGGACCGCGCGCATATCTTTCCTTCCTCTTCCTTACCCTATCGTCACCCCTTGCTTGTACGTGCTTACACTTACATGCGTTACACTATCACACATTCCGGGAGACCAGTAGGAAGATCAGAGCTTGCCCCGTGTGGTAAGGTGCTCCGTTGGTGGGAGATACCTGGTTGGGGAAAACGAGCAAGCCGAAGTGTAGGTCGGCGTAGGAACTCGCCATCCAGCGGCGGAAGATCACTACCACTTCCAGATAGAACATGCACTACACTTACGGGACTAATCACCTTGACGTACCTGGAAACACCAATCAGTCAGGCGCACGCAACGGCAAGCCCTCGACCTGCGATTCTGTTATTTGAGGCATTGTAAGGGTTGAATTTCCGGTGTTTGAAATTATTACCTTTTTCTTGTGTGTAAAAATGTATTAGAGTACTACATACTTGGTAAATGTGTAGTTTGCCAAGATTTCTTCGATCAATACTAGGCGAATGCCGGAGCAGTTCCCAGTCCTGGACAAACCGGCCATGCGATCTTCCTTCGTCCTTTTCCCCTCCGCTACCCTTAACACACATTAGCATGCAATATGTTCCCAAACGTGTCGGGAGATCAGTCAGAAGCTCAGAGCTTGTCTAGGCTGGGGTGGTGTTTAGCTGGTGGAGATTGCTGTTGAGGGGAAAATCCCATAAGCTGACATGTAGGTCTGCGTCGGATCTCTCACTCCTGCGGAGGTCCACACCGGCTCCTCATGGGATATAACATGTGCTACATTCACAGGACCACAACATTTACGGAACATACTCATACATTTACGCGAGCGTAATGACCATGACGCACCCGTGAACATAATGTAATCAATTTATACATCAATAATTATTCTTCCTCCAATACAATTATCCAAGAGATGTCTAGAGTACGAAAGGTAGGCTTCAAACCTGTCTGAACCTTCTTGAGAAGACTTTCTTAGCTGATTGTTAATTATACTCGAACCAGTGCCGAATTAACCCTCGCAGGGGCCCTGGAGCTGTGTTCGTATGGAAACCCTCATTATATAACAACACCGATCCGATCGCTGATATCTGATAAAACAGACCGAGAACAATAGCACACATTAAAAATAATGTTTCTTTCAGTAAAACTGCTCGCAGCAAGAATTACTGGCGATGAGAATATCAAGCCTCATTCTCGAGCACGATTTCGATACATTTTGCATGGACCTCAGTCTCGTGTAGCGTTTCACGCGAGAGAGAGAGAGAGAGAGAGAGAGAGAGAGAGAGACGAAGAGGAAGAGAGAGAGAAGGGGAGGGGGAGACAGAGAGACGGAGAGAGAGACGGAGGGGCAGAGAGACGGAAAGGGAGAGAGATGGAGAAGGAGCGAGACGGACAGTTAGAGATGGAGAGGGAGAGAGGTGGGTGAAACGGAGAGGGAGAAACGGAGAGAGGGGAAGAGGAGAGATGGAGAGAAAGAGAGAGTGTGTGTGTGTGTGTGTGTGTGTGTGTGTGTGAGAGAGAGAGAGAGAGAGAGAGAGAGAGAGAGAGAGAGAGGAGAGGGAGGGAAAAGAGAATATATGTGGCATTTTCACTAATTTTCCCTTCCTTTCTTCATGTTCTTCTATCTCGATCTGTCCGTTCCATGTTTAAGACGGGCCTGATTAGAATCACACTTGTGGCCGTATGTTGACGATGGGTCTCTATGATAACCGCAACGAAATACCGCTCCGTTTCAGGACCGCCAACGTTGCACCAAAGCATGTACCCACGGCTCCCTCTCGGACCCCGGGTACGGCGCCTCAGACACCGTGAACCACCTCAAACGAGACTTCCGCATCAACGGCTGCGGGGGCGGTGGCGGCGGAGGCGGGGGCAGCGGGGACGGCACGCCCCCTCGCGCCGACTCCCCGCGCCTGGGCATGCGGCCCGACCGCCTCGTGTACTCGTGGTGCGACATGAACGCCTTCGTCACTGGAGAGGAGCGCGGCCAGCGCTGGTGGCGCCGCCTGCGGCCGGGACGGGCCGCGCTGGGGCGCGACGCGGAGACCGGCGCCGGTCGCCCCGCGCACCCTGTCAAGCACATCCTCAAGGGAGGTGAGTCAGCGCGACACTCAGGAAGTTGATGGTTCCTCTTCGTTCACGTTCCGTCTTGCTTCGCGTTCCTGTCGTGTCGTGAACACATGTGTCAAATGGGAACAGCCATATCAAGACACCCAAATAATAAATAACTGCCAAACATGTTTATTAATTGTCACAATTTTGTATTCATCGCCACATATTTTCGTTAAGAAAACGGGTGGAAACTGGATTGACCTGACGCCAGCACACACATAAGTTAAATTCGATTCGTAGCTGACTTGACACGACGCCACGCCACAAAAAGTGAGCAAATTAATTATTATTCAATAAGTTATTGGAAATGACCAAATTCACACATTTATTTACTAATATTTGTCGTAAATGGGGTAAATATACAAGGAAAACAAATAGAAATATGGCGCCCTAGAACGGCAGCCGAGTTGTTGTCAAGGTCAATAAACTTCATTCTGGCATTGGACCTGAGGGCACGGCTAGCTGATCAACTAAACAACTTAGTAAATCAAGTAAACAACAGTCTAGGGCATAGCTAGCTGATTATGTAATCAATTTAGGGATTGGCCAGGAGAACAGTGACAGTCTATTCACGACGGAAGTGCGTCGAAAGTTTCTGGTGAAAAACAGTAGAAAGAAATAGGCCGAGTCTTGAAGGGCTGAACAGAAAGATTATTTTCACATTCTGCCATATGTCGTGGTGCTGTTCGGGTCGCTCGCGGATGATTAATTGTGTGAGATTAGGACTTGTAAATTTTTCTTGAGAGTGAATAGTTATCGGACTTGAGTGCGACGAACGGAAATTAGAATTTTCTCGGGATGAAATAACGTGATGGACTTCGAATAATTTGCTGTGTAAAAATGTGTAACTTGTAATTTTCGTGTGTGAGCTAATAATTTCAGACTGATGAATTTATAAGATCTACAACAAGTTGGGACTCTGAATATTTTTGCGATGTGCGGAAATTAGAATTTGAATGAAATGGTACGCAACAGGACTTGGAATAATTCTGAGTAAATAATAGTTTGCTGAACTTTAACATTCTCGTCGCGTAATCAGAAAGAACTGGGAACTTCCGCGAAGTAAATTAAATTAGAACTACAAGTATTTGAGGCGGTGGGGATCATTGACTCGACAACATTTGTGCAAGAGCAGGAGAGTAGAATCTGGTACTTGGACTTTGGAATTCTTGTCGCCGAGAAGAAGAGGAAAATGGTTCTTTGTAGCGCCCTCGTTCAAGTACGTGCGAAGACGGGTACTGCAGGATAAGGTTCGAAAGAGCTCATGACCAAAAGAACATTCTTTATTTGTTACAAAATTTTCAAGTCATATTTTTGCCTGATATTGAGAATAAATCATAAGTTTCTTTTGAACTAGAACAAACGATTTTCATTTGGCCAATTCCAGCTAATAAGTAGTTAGATAATATATATTTGTTTTCAGATTCCTCGCCACTCTGTATAGATGGCAGATCGGATAATCGTCTATTAGTAGGTAATAGCGATTATTTCTAACGAAACCCATCGACCCAGCTAGCGGGATATTAATTTTATTTAGATAAGGGCTGAAGCATTAATTTTAATAATATTGACGTAACCTTTTCCTGGCGTCCGTGTTTAAAACAAATTCGGAACGGGTTACATAAAAACGCCCAATAATTTTATAAGCAGTTTGTGTGTGGGCATTGTTTCAATATGTTGGCTTCGCGTCAAGTCAGCTCAACGAAAATCTTTGGCAATTAAGTCGTAATTGTGGCAGTTAAGTAGCCATAACTTGTTTGACAGATTTTCATGAATTCCAGCTTGATGCACCTGATGTAAAAGCTTGCCTGGGACGTCCCTCTTCAACTTTCTTAGCATTCCTGTTCGTGGGTAATTGTGAAGCGGCCTTAAAAGGTCTAACAAAGGGCGAGGGAGTTTTGGTCAGGAGCGGAATCTCGCAGGGATCACGATTCCCCTTCGAAACCTTGATGAAAACATTCTTTTGCAAGAAAACTTGAGGTGTGCATCACCACAACCTGTCTGAACAGTAGCGGAACCAAGCGATGAACAGAGGGAGAAGGGACTCATGAAGTCTGCCCCCCTCCCCCACGACCCCAAGAAATTGATATATCCCCCATATTCGCAAATATAATTTTTTTCTAATTTTCTAGTATTCATTTAATACCTTAATGAGTACATTATTAATAACTGTAAATCAACAAATAAAAATAAATTCAGCCTTTATACTGTACATAAATAAAATTGAAATATATGTCTGTGATTTCAAAATAACAGCCTTTTCATAATCTCTTACAGTTATTTACATCTTATAAATATTCATTAATCCATTCAATTTTACAATTTATGTCTCTCTCTCTGGGCTAGTGGCGGGGTAATGACTGTACCAATTTTGATTGTTTTTTTTAATGAAAGTATGTAATTTGTCAAGTATAATTTAATTTTCAATGCAGATCATTATTTTCAGTTATTTACACAGATAAACGATTGTTTTATAAAATACCTACAATTTTATTCTGATCTTAATATATATATATATATATATATATATATATATATATATATATATATATATATATATATATATATAAATAAAAAATAAATAAAAATAAAGGTTTTATAAAAAAACCTTTATTTTTATTCTGATGTAAAAGAATCATATATGTGGTCTTCAGATCAAGAGAAAAGTTACTGTCTATCTGAGATTTTGTTAAAAATACTCATCCCCCATTCCTGCATCTTAAAACAAGGGAGGTGTGTATTCTTTCAGTGTTTCACAAATATCTCAAAAATGGTGGGGAAATACACTGATGAGGAGTCAATGCTCATGAAAAACAATAAAATTTCCTTTTAAATAAGTACCACTAAAGAATTATTACTAAATACATTTTGATTAATTTTGAAAACGCAATTGGCCTTTCAGTAATTAAAAATAAAAATTGTTTCTGGAAGTTTACTGGAAGTATGTAACTATGCACCTATCTTCACCTATTCATAGCAATGATGATTGTTAAAGAACATGGTGGGGAAGTGTTAGGCGAGGTGAGGTAGGATGGAGCAGGATGGGACATTAGGGCATGGTGGAGCAATGAATCTATTGATATCAAAATCTCAATTTCATAAATAATGAGGGTAATGACATTTTCTAGTTTCACGTCATGAACACCCAGTAATAAGAGCTCTGAACAAATTATCTACAGCAAATTATCTACAAATGTCATGAATGTAAGGACAGGGAAAGGGAAAAATAAGTTTTGACCAAGTATAGACAAATTTGCCCAAACAAATTATTTACAAAGAAGAAACACATGAAAATTTGAGCATCAATATCTAAATAAAAACTAGTTTACATTTGTATTTTATGATAAATTTTAAAAAATTGTTGTAGTTGAACTGTTAGAAGTTAGAGTATGATTGACATAAACTACATTCCTATCTAAAATGTGAAGTATTTTATCTACTTTAAACTAAATATAAACAAAACTAATATATAAATAAAGTTATGTTTAATGTTCCTTTCAATATAATGTAACAAATGTGTTTATTATTTATTTTCTGAATCTTCAAATTTGAGACAATCATAGATGTAGATTAAAATGGAAATGCATCTATTAAAATATATACAGGTGAGTCACGTAACTCTAGCACCTCCTGTAACTTTTGAACGATTCACGTTATTGCAATGCAATTTTCATGAAAGTAGATGATGGAATGGGACTAATTGACACGTGTATTTATTTATATTTTACTTGTATTTTACGAGATATTTGAGATAACTTTGTTTTTTCACATGGAATTATACATATTTTTTCAGTATATCATGATGAGCGTAAAAAGACGTGTTCAATGATATACATATTGTCATATGTTAGATAAGCATTTTTTGGAGTAATTTTCATTTTTTTGGGAAGGAAGGCCACGATGAGAGATAATAGCCAAAATTTGAAGGTGATTGCCTTTGCAAATAGTTTTTATTATATGGGTGTTAATATTATCTTTATTGTCAAAAATGCCTCTTTCCACTTATATTCATCACTCAACAGATATATGCATTATGGCAGGGATCCCAGAACATAAGAAAATAAACACTGAATACACTTCTTGTCTTACTATGTCACACACTGTTTTTAACTGTTGTTGACATTAATTTATTAAATAAATAAATAAATAAAATAATAATCAAAAAACAATTCAGAATACTAATGAAATACCTCATCCTTCATATTTATTGGTACACAGTGCAATCCTTATTATTACTTTTATGTATGTGAGAGCTTATATAAAGCTTCTTTTCTTTAGACACCTTTAATAAATATACCATTATTCTGATGCACATATGGGTAGAGATCATAGATTTTACAATTTCTAAAAATGCAAAATGTTACCAAGCACAGTAAAAGTTAGTAATAGTATGTTTGAAGGTCAGTGCAGTATATGTCTGAAGGTTTTCAATCTGTGATAAAATGCGAATTCAATCACAAAATGTGTAATCACATACAAAGTGCAAAATGGTGGTGAATCTGCAATATAATTGCTAAATTGCACTTTATGGTTTCCTTTGTGTTTGCTCTCTAACTACGAATGTGACATTGACAACAACACATTAATGTTTGACAACATAATTGGAGAGTGGTCGTGTTTATTAATTTATAATTAAGATTTAACTGACACAACAAAGTTAAAAAATAATAAGAACACAAAAAACTAATCCTGAAAACCTGACCGCTCAGAGTCATCTAAAGGGGTCTCAGCTTCCTCAGTTTGCTGTACGAAGAAGGTAACGAAAAGAAGAGAAAGGCCTTATGTATACAGTGCACACATTGCTTCTAATGCTTTTTATAATCCTTAATTTTTATAATAATAATAATAACTTCTTGTTAATTTTTATAATGCTGCTTACTATTTTTATGCTTTTACATTTGTTGAAGTTCACAAATGGCAAAATATTAAATTAGTGTCCCTTATTTCCGGATTTTAATGAGAAAATCTAAAAAGTGTCCAAATAATTTTATCTCAGTTGACCCTTAATAATAATTTTCTTAACAAATGCTACAAAATGCTAAATCTTAATTTTAATAATGCTATAAAATGATTTAGCTTCTTTTCAAAATATAATTTTTTAAAATTTGAAGTGTATGTATGTGAGAGCTTATACCATCACGACTTCTGGGTAATATAGTAGTGATATGTTTAATATATAAATTCACTATTTTGTAATTTTTCAGTAAATGGCACAGCATATCCTGGTGAACTGTTGGCTATTATGGGTGCTAGTGGAGCAGGGAAAACAACCCTGCTAAATGCATTGATGTTTCGATCTCCTTCGAATGTTTCTGTAAGTGGTCAGCGTGCTGTCGATGGTTTTCCTGTTACAAGCAATGCTTTAACAGCTATGTCAGCATATGTCCAACAGGATGACCTCTTCATTGGTACATTGACTGTTAAGGAACACCTAACGTTTCAGGTTTGTTTTACTGAACTGCAGGAAAAATAAAAGTTTAGTTTTTGGTGCATGTGAAAAGATTTCCTTTACCCAGAATAATATTTTTTAATATTTCTATTTCAGGCCTTAGTTCGAATGGATAGAAACATTCCATATGAACAGCGTATGAGGCGGGTGCAAGAAGTTATCACAGAAGTAAGAATGTTTGTTCTTATGCATTGCCCATACTTTTTGGGGTAATGTTTTTATAATTCTTCTTTATACAATCAATGCAATTTTAAAAATAACAAATCAGAATAAAAAATTAAAAGTAATGAAATTATTTATTTTTGTAAAATAATCAATTTCAGTTAGCTCTCACAAAATGTCAGCATACTATAATAGGAGTTCCTGGAAGAATTAAAGGTATTTCAGGTGGAGAAATGAAACGTCTTTCTTTTGCATCGGAAGTAAGTCTAAAAATTTGACTGTTATAACATATGAAGAATTATGTCATGAAATAATATTTGTACTTAAAGAATAATTATTATTCATAAATTATTTTTTGTCAGGTTCTTACAGATCCACCCCTAATGTTTTGTGATGAGCCAACATCTGGGTTAGATTCTTTCATGGCTCAAAATGTTGTTCTTGTACTAAAGAACATGGCCTTAAAGGGCAAAACTGTTGTGTGTACTATACATCAACCATCTTCTGAAGTATTTGCTCTATTTGACAAAATTTTACTCATGGCTGAAGGTCGTGTTGCATATCTTGGCACTCCAGAAGGTGCATGTAACTTTTTTAAAGAGTAAGTGAAGTTGTATTGAATTTTGTTATATTTTGTGTATTAATATTTAGAGGTACTTTATTTAGGAGCTCTTTTATTAAAATTACGTACTACTTTTATTGGAACTTATTGTTGATATTTTTTTCTTAATATTTATTATTTCATTGTTATCTTTTTTTCATTATTATCATTATTTTTTTTTTTCCCTTTTGTTGTGTCTTTTTTTCATACCACTGATAGATTTTATATTTAGTTTATTCTTCTTTTTATTTAGAATGGGTGCATCTTGCCCTAGTAACTACAACCCAGCAGATTTTTTTATTCAATTGTTAGCTGTAGTTCCAACTCGAGAGGAGGCTTGTAAACAGACAATTGAACTTGTCTGTGATGCTTTCCAAAGATCAGAAGAAGGTTTACGCCTTGCTGCTGAAGTTGAAAATGTAGCTGACACACAGGTTAGAGAAAACTATGTAATAAATAATTATGTTTTACAAATATGCAAACATTGATTAGCACAGAAAGCTGTATAATAAAAAATTATGTTTTGGAAATATGCAAACACTGAATTTGACATTTCCTTTCCAGGTAAAAGCTGTAATGGCTGGAGGTCTCTGGGGTGAAAATCCTTGGCAAACAGCAGACGCCAGTTGTTCACCATACAAAGCTTCATGGATAGCTCAGTTTCAAGCTGTGTTTTGGAGATCTTGGCTGAGTGTATTAAAAGAACCTATTCTTATACGAGTACGAATGCTGCAGACACTGGTACACAATCAGTTGTTTGATATTTTTTAATGTCAAAATTGATGCTAATGGAACAATATTAATCAGGTTTATTCTTCCAGATGGTATCATTAATGATTGGTATAATATACTTTGGACAAGAACTCAACCAAGATGGAGTCATGAATATAAACGGAGCTCTTTTCATATTTTTGACAAACATGACTTTTCAAAATGTTTTTGCTGTCATTAATGTAAGTCTTCAAAATTTAATTTAAAAGTTTCTTTCTTGCTCTATTGTCTTCATTTTTTTAACCTTTCATTTAGTATTAGAAAACAAAATTTTGAAGAACATTCAACATTTTTTTTGAAATCTTTGCCAGTTACCTTCTCTTCTTTTTTTATGAAATTTGTTTGTTTTAGGTTTTTTGTAGTGAACTACCTGTGTTTATGCGAGAACATTTCAATGGCATGTATCGCACAGATGTATACTTCATTTGCAAGACAATGGCAGAAATACCTATATTCATAGCAATACCAGTTTTGTTTACATCCATTTCATATTACTTAGTAGGATTCAATCCTTCTGTAGATCGATTTTTTGTTACAACTGCCATAGTTATGCTGGTGGCTAATGTTGCAACATCATTTGGTAAGTAAAATGTAATTTAACAATTAATACTAGGAAAAATACAGACTTTCTCTAACTGAAATTAGTATATGAAGAATAGAAAAAAACGTTACATTGATGTAATTTGAATATAAATTTACAATGAGTACAATTTAAATGAATGAACTATATATACTTGAAGATTATGTAAGAACACCATTTTATTTGTTAAATACTTTCATTAGTAACATGAATTAATTTTTTTTCCCAGGTTACCTTATATCTTGTGTTAGCACCAGTGTGACAATGGCACTCTCTATTGGCCCGCCTGTTGTTATACCTTTCTTATTATTTGGAGGATTTTTTCTGAACACTGGGTATGTTCAAAAACGATCACCACAATTTTCATTGTTTTCTCAAATACAAGAATAAAAATGTTATTGCCAAATAAACTTTTCATAATTATGTTCTGTTGTGTAACCAAACAGGAACAAAAGAGTCTTAAATGTCTTAATACTATCATGATGAAAACCAGACCTTAAGAACTTAAGGTCTGGTTTTCATCATGATTTTAAGGGTCCACCATTCTTTAAGAACAATCCAAACAAATGAGTTGTTGCTAAAAGTAACTTATGAGTATTTCTGCTCTAAGAAAAGTTTTTATTTATATGAAGGTGGTGTTTTGAAATGTACTGGACAACACATAGCTGATGTTGCAAATAATGGACTCAGTTGGTTATTAATTTGGTTTACACATTTCAATTGTGTCCATTATTTGCTCTATTTTGGCCTAATGATGTTAATAAATTTTATGATATTATTACAACACAAAATAATTACTTCAGTTCTTGAGAAATATTTGTACTGTTTTTTACAGCTCTGTCCCTGAATATTTCACTTGGTTAAGTTATTTATCTTGGTTTCGCTATGGCAATGAGGCATTACTTATAAATCAGTGGTCTGGTATTGATCACATTGATTGCATGGACTCAAATAGCACATGTCCTCGAAATGGTCAAGTAATTCTAGAGACCTTAAGCTTCAGAGAGGTAAAATAAAAACTTATATTCTACATTTTTATTATTAATATTATTTTATTTTTGGAGATTTTAATATCTCAACTATGATGTTTCAGGATGATTTTACCATGGATATCTGCAGCCTGTTTGGATTGATTGCAGGATTTAGATTCCTGGCGTATTTAGCTTTATTAGCCAGAACTCTTCGCTCAGATTGAGTTTTCAAAATGTACTCTTTTGTAAAACAATTTTTCTACTAATACATAATATAAAACAATCATTGATATCTAATGATTTTCTATAGCAATGTTTGCAGAGCATAACTGGGACAAGAAAGTGATAGTGATCTATAGTGTGAACTGTAATTGGAGATATTTTTGAGTTTTGTCTCTCCTCCAGAATAGAATTTAATAATATTATTGTTGTGTTTTTTATTATGCATAGCTTAAATATTGAGAGAAAATTAATGCAACACTTTGGTAACTTATGGAAATGTTGATCATAAGACATAAATCTGAAATAAATCTATTTTTTTTATTTCTATTTCTAATATCCTCATATGTAGTTTACGTTTAAGCAGCTACATTGTTTTCACTTGAAATATTATCGCGATATTATTAAAGTATACCATTGTACAAGAACATCTCAAGTAAGAAGAGTAATCATGATAATAGTAGGCATTTTACGTTATGATGGTTAATTAATAATAGATAATGGATAATAATGGATACGTTAAGATGGAAAATTTAGTGCTGTATTTACACTCCATAACACGAATTCTCTTGAACTTCAACAATATTTGGAATCCTACATTAAATTTCATGATTTGTACACAAAATGATGTCTTACAGATTCTGTTGGACTGCATACTTTTGGATCTTCATGTTTTGCAGCAGCAATCATTCTTTCAGGCTTACTCCATCAGCAATGTTACAACAACTTCAATTTCCTTCCTATGAAAATAATGTATGTATGTGAAATTATGAATATATTGTCATTGATGTTTTCAAGCATAATGATATGATTAGAAATTTGTGCCGCATTGGAGATGAAAATTTCAGTTTTCTTGTACTTGAGCTTGATAAAACTATGAAAGTTTAGATATTTGGTAGTAATAATAATAATAATAAAAAACACTTTTCAACTACAGACAATATAATTCTATAAATATCTCAAGTTTTGAAAAATTGTGTTATAGCTCACTATCACTTTCTGCACCTCAATTGAAATTCTCGTTGATTCAAAACCAAAATCATTCCCTCAAGCTAGACTTCCCTCAGTGAAGTCTAGCTTGAGAGAAATTTGCAATGAAAAATGAATTTCTTTGGAAGGACTTTATTCTTCAGATTGCAAGTTATTTTCCCTAATAATTTCCCTTCTTTTGTTTCATCAATAGTCAACTCTTACATCAAGAAAACAGTGTACAAATAATTTGTAATTCTATTTTTTAAGAAGTACAATTGAATGATTTTCTTCCTGAAACAAGATACCCTAACCTACACAATGACTGTTTGGGAATGCGTATTCATCTTACATGACTACTTAAGGATCTCTCCTCCTCCTCCTGATAGTATTGGTTGTATTGATAGAATGCAACTTGGCAGGCATGCCATTCCCATGTACTTTCACATGAAGTCTTGTGCAGCAGTCAGTGCTGCAACTTTGAAATAAATATTTTAGTTTTAAAATATGTGAAATCATATGATAGTAACCTATCTCTCTCATCTCAATAGTTTATTTTTACCTTAATTTGAAACAATCTTAATACATTTATTTTTATTAATAATTTGTTTTCAGAATGAAAATATAAAGCAACGAATGAAAGAACAGAATATGAACATACGTAAAGGAGTAAAATGATAGTGGTGTGAAACCAGGTCTAATCTTCTTTGAATTTCTTTTCCTGAAAGAACATTTGTAATTTAGATTATCATTAGTAGAATATCTTAACTTGAAAGATTAAATGATTAGTGATAAAAGAAAATTCACAAGAAATCAAAAACTGAATGAAGGAAAAATAATTAAAGGTGATTAATTAATAGTCATTGAGTTGTGAAGTATACGCAATTTGCAATATGTGAAGTATACGCAAACAATTTGAAACAATTTGTTAACTACTTGAAGAAATTTTATTTCCATGAGCAAGTGCATGCACCACAGAATGCAGCTCTAAAATGCTGTTCGTTAAGCAAAGTGTCCTTCTTAACATTGATTAGAAGCAACCATGGCCGATGAGCATAGCCTAGACACTAGCCAAAACTCTTGACTGAAAATATCTCAAAATAGAACACATATACAGAAATGTAACACATAAAAACTCATCATGCAGCACTCAGTGCTGGTACATATCTTTTGGAGGGTTTGTATCATGAACAGTAAATAGCATAAAGTACTACTAATATTATCTACTACTAGTATTATTTACTTATTAAATCTTATACCTATTAATCTACTATCTAAACTTATACCTAATATCTTATGGGAGGTGGCTCAGGGCATCAACTGATGTCCCTGCAGTGTCTCTGACTGGGAAGTCCTGGGGTTGGATGCTGGCAGGTTTTGTGAAACTAGCAAGATGGCTAGGTCGAGTTATGTTGCTGTCTGTAGGAGAATTCTAGTGACTGGCTGCTCTGATCAATATTTTTCAGTGCCTTTGATCAAAACCAAACAAATGCTGGAGCAGCACCCTATCAAACGGGCCATGGACTGCGTGCCATCTTTCCTTTCCAGTGCTTGTCCAATCCTCACCCCCTTATACCCCCCTTACACCCCTTTACATTTTCACGCATTACACTACCACACATGCTGAGAGATCTGTCAAGATCTTAGAGCTTGTACCAGCTCGGGTAGTGCCCTGCTGGTGGGAGATATCTGGTTGGCAAGAACCTTGCTAGCTGATGGTAGGTTAGTGCCGGATCTTGCCTCTCAGCAGGGCAAGATCACTGCCACCTCCGGAGCAAGACACTTGCACTGCACTTATGGGATTAATGACCTCTGTAATTAACATGCCCCGAATCACTAGTAATCAATCAATCAATCAATAAAGAAACAAATCTCGTACTGTTGCATTTTCACAAGTGTGCTAATGTCTTGGGATAGTTGCGTTGATTATTCATTAAATATTTTTATGAGTATCTTTATTTTGTATGAGGAAGATACTTGCTTTGAATGGTTGTACGAAAGGTGCAATCACTGTAGATATAGAGGGTCCCCAACAAGAGGATTTAAAATGTTATGGAATTATGCCTTCAAAATAACTGATGTTGCAGAAAAAACAAACAAATATCTTAGACATCTTGTGGGCACCCTTGGTTACACAGAATATGGCCACCCTAATTGTAATGTGAAAGAATATAATGAGTAGAGGCTGGATTTCTAAGCAAATGTGTATTTTGCACCTGTAGTCAGTAAGTATAATCACATGGTATGTGCATGAAAACCACCTTTCTAATTATTTAAACATGATTTTATAATACACATCTTACATATTCTGCCTCTTTTCTTAATAAACATCATATTACTACAATTTGCTGATTATTTGCATATCTTTCTTGAAAACATTGATACTCATGTTCATTTATATATTTATTGTAATAAATTAAATTATTAATTTTGTAACCTATGCTTCTGTGGTTCATTGTAGCTAATATCAATTTAGTATATCAAGTATTACACATTCTATTCAACAGGAAAGTCATGATTGTTTTAGATATTAAGTGCTGCCAAGTCCATCTTTAAAATCAGTAAAGCTGATTAAATAGTACTTGACTTCCCACATTCACAGAGGGAGCTCCTCTACAAATGTGAATGACACAGGATGTGATAAAGAAAGGAACTTCCCTTTCTCATGGTAGGAAGTGGCTGCTGAGAGGTTCTCAGTAATGTGTTCAAAGTGGTTCTAATGCTAAGTGAAGGTGGAAGTGGCAGGTGTGCTTAGCAGCAGACTTTAGCATTGTGGAAACATTTTTTTCAAAATTTCATTGAGTTTTGCAGTAAGAGGAATGGGTCAGGTGAATTACTTCATGTAAAACTTATGAGAAACAGTATTCTGATGGGTTAATATATTTTATAGGGTATTTTTAGTTCATATTTTTGAAGTTTTTACTGCATCAATGCATTCATATTTCAAATATTATTAGTGCATGTACATAGAGCCCCTAATAATTACTTAACACTGCAATATTTTATGTTCATTACGTATTTGGTATGAGATATTTTGAGAAACATTTCAAGAAGAATATGCTTTAAATGCGAGTGTTCTGTAAGTATTAAACGTGCTTCTCAATTGCTAGATTTTTATTGGTGAATATTTATTATAATTTATGGTGTTGAACTGATCTACTTGGTTCTTCATTGTAAATTATAATGTGGTACAGATGGTTCAAGGTTACATTAGAGGTGTATATTTCCTAAGACTGATTTATTTGCAATTAGTTAACATGCTTTAGAGTAAATAGGTTGAGAAGCACCCACATTTATAGACTGCAAGCTCATTTTACATGCCTAAAGCCTAGGTTCAATTCCTGAGTGAGGTAAGGTTTTAGGATGCTTACATTGAATAATTGAAGTTATTTTTGTCAACTTAGATTTATTGAGAGAGCTGGTTTTCGATGGTTTTGCAGTCATCATCAGTGTAGAAATGTACAAAATAAATACAAAATCTTAAGAAAAAGAATATAACAAAAATTAGGCCCATACAGTTAATTCAAATACAGAAATTTGCATAAATAGTAATAAGCATAAGTTAAAAATTGTTTTCCAATAAAAAGGAGATAATGCAAGTAATGAAATAAAAAACACACATTTATTTAAAAGAATAAGAAATTGATTGTCAAAGATTGTCAATTGATTGTCATTGATCAAGGAAATGGATTGTCTAGGGCAAAAAGCTGAGTATGTGGGTTTTTTAAAAAAATGATCTCTCTTAGTTCAAACAACTGAATATTTTTTCCGCAATGTCCCATAGCAGACTATTATAATTAGTAATTAATAGTAGGCTATGCATGTCCTGTCCTCTATCGATGTTCATATTCACCGCGTCCATATCCATACGGTTGCTCTACCATCTAACGAAAGAATGAATAAACATAAGTGGATTAATTGGTCTTTGATCTTTTCTTTTCTTTTCGACACATTTGTTCGCAATGAACGATGAGAATAGGTTAGTCAACTTACATATTATGAGTTGGATTTTTTTGACTTGTTTTAACCATTGTGGTTACAAGAACAAAGTGTATAAGTTTGAAAGATTTTTAGTTTGCATGCAATTATGTTTATTTACGTTTCGCAGAGTGATTGTATTGCATTTGTACAAGTATTGCATGTGTTGAAATTTGAATTTGTCACCGGTTTTCCAGGTCACGACACTAGGTTTTGCTAGTGAGCAGTTGTCTACAATTAATCGTATGAGGAAGGCTCAAAGTGTCCTGTTTTGTATAGTATAGAGAAGATATATAATGTCCTATTTTCTATAGTATTTACTACAACTCATTATGTCAAAACTTCTCCGATTTTATCGTAGTCCACGCATACATCATAGAATCCCCATATACATCGTGTTTAGAAAGAAACGACACATTCACACGCTCACATTGCCCGCCATCGAGCCCCCCCCCCCCAAATCTAAGACGTCTGCAGCGCTACAGTCGAGAACTGTAAGAACTAGTCTAAAAAGTTTTAGATAGGGAGTTGACGGACACGGCTCTCTGTATACTCTCTGGACGGACACATCGATGTGAACTGTCTGTGCCGGTCGCTGGCAGTTCTAGTTTCAATAGATTCTAAACTGTAGTATGCATATTCAATCGTACTAATTTATTGTGTGATTGACATCAAACTTAAGAATGAAGTTTGCTAGTGCGTTACAGTTAATTACTTTCGATGCTACAGGAACGTTAATGAAGTTCCGTATATCTCCTCCGGAACAATATGCTAAAGTTGGAAGTATGTATGGTGTGGAAGTAAATGTTAAGGACGTTACGTCGAATTTCAAATTAAACTGGAAACTCCTGAATAAAGAACATCCAAATTTTGGGAAAATGTCAGGGTTGGGGTGGGAGAAATGGTGGTATGAACTTGTGTGTAGGACATTCAGAGCAAGTACTACCAGAAATTCGTTTTTAGAATCATCCAAGTTAGATTTAATTGCACAGCATCTTATCAAAGGTTATAGTTCTGGCTCATATTATGAACTATACCCTTATGTAAAAGAAGTACTGGAAAATTTGCAAAAACAAAAGGTCATTTTAGGTGTTATATCAAATAATGATGAAAGATTAACTAGTGTTTTGGAGCATCTAGGCATATTACCATATTTTAATTTTGTGTTCACATCGTACAATGTTGGTTATGAAAAACCTCATTGTGAAATATTTCAGAAAGCTTTGCAATGTAATAAAGTGCTGCCAGAACATGCATTACATGTTGGTAACAGTCCAGTACTGGATTATTTTGCTGCCATAAAATGTGGGTGGAATGCTGCCCTTATTCATCAAGAACAGAAAGATTTGGAGCAACACAATTCCCAAATTCCTTCACATCTAATTTTTAGAGACTTTCTTAACCTCCAGAATTTTTTATGTTGAGTTACCAGTTTTACTAAAGTTGTTGGTGCTTGAACAATTAGAATTATAGTTTAGTTGAATGAGGACTGATAACAAAAATGTGTAAATACAATATAATCTGTAACTATGGCATGTGGAATTGTATTTACTGTATTAATATTGTAATAATGTATTGCTATTGTGTCTTAATAAAGAATTCTAAAAGCTGAGGGGAAAAAAGGATTATTTTCTTATTCACAACTATGTTTTTGCAGAAATTGCAAAAGCTGAAATATTTGTAAACACTAAATAGTACTCTGACTTTAGGGGATATTAGCAAGAAGCTTGTATCTTTAATTATGTGCTTGAGTGTTTAATTTGTTAATGTTGAAAAGGTGTGGGCCAATTGAGTCTTTATGGAAAGGAAATATGCTCTTTGCTGAAATTGCATAGGAGAATGTTTAGATGTTTGATTATTTAAAGAATTCACTATATTTTGTTACAAATTTTTTGAATATTGTTTATTGATGCATACATTATTATTTAAAGATATGTTTTGAAAGTAATACTAGGAAACTTATTTGTGACAGCGTTATTGGTCATTGTGTTAAGTCTCAACATTAGCATTTATTAAAGTTTGTGCTAGTCAATTAAATACTTCCGTAGAATTATGTTAAAAAAAGACATTGCCCAAGCACAAAATTTTAAGAATATTTTCTGACAACAATTCGGAAAAGCGGTTCTTTCAGGGTAACCGTAGCGTGCTCAAAGTTCAATTTTGAGTGAATGAGAGACGATGCTCAAACGTTCAGAAAATAAATCCTCTGTCTATTTATAATAACAGTCCTGCCTAATAATAACTATAATAACACAGTCCCGCAGCTTCCAGTAATTTTTTGGATCTGGCGCGACACTAGCGCATCCAAGCGGTCAGTGGGCTTGCATATTTCTGTTTCTGGTAACAAAAGGTTATGTACAGAACATTTCGAGAGAAGCCAGTTAAGACTTAATTTGCGCTTGTTCAGAAGAGAAATATTTCAATATAATTCGAATAAAATATTGAAAATATTCCGAATGAAATATTTAATTGTGAGTTATTTAGAGTAATTGTTAATAAACGCTAATTGTTAAGATTAGTGCCTCATTAAAATGCATGTGTAGCAAAGGAAAACGTTAAAATTTTGATTGAATGAAAATAATTGTGTACTCATAGTTATTATTTCCTTTGTTTATTTCTTGGATCTGTAAATATGAATATGAAGGTTAAATAGAGCTTTTGTATATACTGTTGTATATATGGGAACATGGAAGGAACCTCCTCAAAGTGTTCCTGGTAAGAGTAAATTTATTTATTTTCTTTTTGACGATCAGTATAGTCTCTAATTGTATAGAAACAGTTTTGTAGCAGAAAAGATTTTACTTTTAACTTAAATTTGTGTACCAATTTTAATTGTTTAATTTCATCTGGCAATGAGTTGTAAAGTAACGTACATGTATTGTATGTGGATTTCTTGTAGTAAATAAACTGGCGAATCCTCCACTAATGTGTGCATCTTCCGAAGAGAAGATAATTGCTGTGACAGTGTTATGACACTGATATAGGCCTAATATATAAAAGTAATAATTTATAATAAATATGTATAATTGAAATAAAATATATAGGATATTTCTTTCTGCGTGTGTGTTCATGTGATTCTTCTGTGTATAAATACTCGCTTCTTGTTTATTTGTTCAACTGTTCGCCAGACGAAAACCCAAATATTTATTTAATTTCCACATTCTGGAACATATAAAATCACAAAATATGAAGAAATTCCTTCTGAAACGTCATGTCAGATCTCGTTCTGCCGACCTTGGAAGAAATTCTACAGGGAAGTTAACTGCTCATTTGGAGCGCTAGTGATGAGTCAGTAGGGCCACCACCTCCTAGAGTTATAAAGCCTGCTCATTGTTTCTTGACGTCACCATAGGTAGTCGTGGAGAGCGTCGGTCACTTCTGGCTTTATTTATTTATTTATTTTACGTAAAAAAAAAAGTTAAAAACTGCTTATGACGTGCTATGGGGAAAAGTGAATTGTGTGCACATTTTAAAAATTCTGTGATAACTACACTAAGTCATATACTACTTAAATTTTGAATGGGAGAAAAAAAACTCCCATGTAGTAAAATATATGTTCAAGGATAAATAAGCAATAAATTTTGAAAGGGAGAAAAAAAACTCCCATGTAATAAAATCTATTTTCAAGGATAAATAAGCAATAAATTTTGGCTCTTATTACTTCCTGCCGCGACAACATGGAAACGATAATTTGAATAATTGTATTTCCCACTGAATTCTAGAAGACGTGCACAGAAAATGAAGTTACATTTATGTCTAGAAGCAAAACAAGGGGCCATCTCAGCATTTGCTCAATGGATCAGGGAAACTGGACGAAAAACCTGATCGAGATGGGGGTCATTGACCTGAACAATAGTTGTTACAGGTTGTTTATACTCATTTATACAGTCCAAATGGTAAATAATGCATTATGTATCATTGTTAAAATTAATGTTACTTTTCTTGTGATGCTCAGTACAGTCTCTAATTGTATAGAAACAGTTATGCAGCACAAACGATTTCACTTGGGATTTAAACTTTTCTATTGAATTTAATCGTTTAATGTCGTCTGCCAAAGTGTTGTAAAATAATGTACATGTATTGTATGTGAATTTTTTGTAATGCGCTGTTGATACTGTCACCTGATGAATATGATTTCTACGTCGAGTGTTATAGTAATAGACTTCGACATTTTCTGAAAATATATTCCCGCCCTTGAGCAAGTCATTTTTTACAAAAACCACCAATTCGTAAATAAAAAGACACGGTAATGGTAGAATTCCTAGATTAATGAAGAGAGGCTTCCATGAATCACGTGGGTGGGATATGGTTATTATTCGTACAATTCGTTTTTGTAATCTAAATGTCTGGGAGCTATAAGATGTATTTCCCCAGAATATTATGCCATATCTCAGGCGGGAATGAACATTCGCGAAGTATACACAACGAGCAGTATGAAGGCTGACTGAATTTGCAAGAATTCTGAACGCGTAGATTTCATATCTTGATTTTGAATAATGAATGATGATAATGATAATGGACTTGATAATGAACTTAATTTTGTGTTCAATTCATTTAAATGGACGTTCCATTTAAGGTTTGACTGAATTGAGAGACCTAAAACTGTTGTTGCCTTAATATCAGTCAATGGTACACAGTTCATTTTCAATGGAGCACAGAATTGTTTATTTGAAATGGAAAACTGCATTAAAACAGTTTTCTTTTCGTTTACTATTAATTTGTTATTTCGGAACCAATTTGAAACATCTGATATTGTACTATTTACTGTTTCTTTATTGCAAAGGATGTTCGTATCATCCGCAAAGAGAACCGTTCTTCCGTTTCGAATCGTCGAGGGCATATCGTTTACGTAAAGTAGGAACAGAATAAGGCGATCCTTGAGGAACTCCACATGCAACGGGCAAAGAGTCGGAAAGGTATACACAAAACGTAACGTTCCATCATTCCAGTAAGGTATTTCAACTCTCTGAGATCGTTGTTTAAGGTACGAACATAACCAATCTAGAACAATACCACGAATTCCATATGAAGGTAATTTTGAAAGTAAAATGTCGTGATCAATGACGTCAAAAGCTTTTGAGAGATCTAAAAATAATCCAATAGGTGCCTCGTTTTGATCCAATGATGAGGCGACATCTTTAAGAAAAGAAAATATAGCTGTTTCCGTTGATTTTGATTTTCTAAATCCATGTTGGCAATCTGAAAGCGCGTCGTGTTTAGTGAGAAACGTTTTCATTCGTACGTAAAAAAGTCTCTGTAATATTTTTGAAAAAACTGATAGAAGAGAAATGGGTCGAAAATTTTGAATTTCATTTTTGTTGCCTTTTTTGAAAAGCGGTTTAATTTTAGCTGTTTTGAAAATATCTGGAAACGTTCCAGTGCATAAAGATGCATTAAATATGTGAGTTAACGGGTGTATGGTTAATGGCATACGCACAAGTCTTTAACAAAGAATCCGGGAATTTATCTAAACCGGACGAATATTTATTTTTTAGTTTACCGATTATTTTGAGAATTTCATAGGAAGAAGTTTTGGAAACGAACATTGTGTCTAAAATTTTTGGTGAACTGACGGTTTTTGAATTTTGTGCCTGAAGACCCTTAGTGAGATCGGCAGCAATTCTCGAAAAGTATTGGTTAAAGAGACTAGCCACTGTTGCCAATCGCTGACTTTTATTATACATATTAGCCCAGACTGCCAATCGTTGACATTTATATCGTTATATTTTAAAACAACATTCTCTACGGGTTTTCTAGTTGATTTGGTAGTATTTTTTATTATATTCCACATTGCTTTTATTTTATTATTTGAGTTCAAAATATCCTGATCGTTTTTCATGATTTTAGCCTGCCTTATGACTTCTTGTAACAATGTTTTGTATTTTTTAAAGTAGATAAGAAAATCTCTCAAGATTTCCTTATCTACTTTAAAAAATAAAATAATTCTTTCTTTCATTTCTAAACGTCATGACTTATCTCAATAAGTCATGACATTTAGAAATGAAAGAAAGAATTCGCTTGTTTTTACAAGATGTCCTAATCCCTTGTGTTATCCAAGAATTGCTTTTCCGTGAAATATTTAATTTTCGTGTTTGAAGAGGAAAGCAAGTGTTAAAATGAAATGAAAGAGTTGAAAAAAAAAGAATTATATTTGTCGTTTGTATCAGCAGTATTATAAACCGTTTCCCATGACTCCTGCAACAAGTAATCAATGAATAATTTAATTTTACTTTTAGTAAACAATCTAGTCATACGTGTATTATTTATTGTGTCAGTGATCGCATTTCTTATAATGGTAAGAATTTGTGCATCGTGGCCACTGTATCCTAAATCTTTTGTTTCAACTTCATATCGAGTAGTAGTTTTGTTAATTATAATTTGATCAATTGCCTTCATCGAATGTTGTGTGATCCATGTAGGTACATTAATTGTAATGTCTAAATTGAAGGAATTAATTAAATTGAGAAACTTTTCTTTCTCGCAAGATTCGACCAGAAAATCAATGTTAAAATCTGCATACAACAATGGATTCAAAAGAGCGATTTCTGACTTTGTTAAGTGTTTTCTAAGGTCAAAATATAATCTGCAGTTCTCTTTGTTGGAGGTCTGTAAATGCAAAGTATTATCACTTTTAGTGAAGTAATATGTACAACAGAAATTTCGAAAATATTTTCAATGGAGTACACATTTAATTCCGCCAAGTATAAGTTCCAAATGGTTTCTCCTGTGTGGCAAGTTAGTTTTCTTCTGAAGTTTTCAATCTATTAAATTAGATTGGAAATGTTTGATAGAAACTTGGCTAAGTTAACCCTTGCAATGAAGGTCTTCAACCTTTTAACTTTTACTAATAGGTGTTTCAGTCAATGTCTCTCAGTTTTGTTTAAAGGAAACTTCCAAGCAGCAAACTTTAGAGTTCCCTCAAGTTCTCTCAAAGTTTCCAGTAGCTTTATTGTTTAAATGTATATGTAACTGTTCTTACCATTGTTTCTTTTGAAGCATGTTCCAGTCCCTGCTTTGAAGTTTTGCAAAGCAGGTACTGAAACACTGCACTGATACCCACAGCAATTAAGTTGCAAGTGTTGCAACTTTGGCAAAGGGTATTTGCCCAGCTCTGCTGTGCCTCTGTTGCATGTTGCTCCTTTATCTTCTTGCTTCTTAGCCATTGCATTGTTTTTTTCCCCCAAGTTCCTTTCTTAAGATTATCCAAAAGTATAAGTTCACAGTGATCCTGGTTCTATTCTAAGTGTAAGCTTTGTTTTAACTTATTGTAAAAGGAAGGGAGGTAGAAATAAAAATGTTGATTGTCAGAAGGAACTTTATTGACAAAGAGTAAAGTGGAGTGGCCCAGCCTTCCTGCGTCCTGCGTTCCTCCTTTCCCTCCTTTGCTTCGATGCTCCACGCTCTCACAGATTATGTATATGCCTCCACTCCTGGCCTGGGCAGGGGAGGCAGCTCTTGCTTTTACACACCAACACCGACAGGATGTGCATCTGCAACAAAGACAACAAATTTAGGTCTACAAATTTTACATTTTATTTTTAAGCATATAAAAAAATAATCTACAAAATTTTATTTTATTTATAATAAACTCATCAAACAAACCCCCAACCCTACCTACTAATACCACAATTATAAGAGGAAGGAAGAGGGAAATAAAGGAAAGAATGGAGTATTTAAAATTGATGAAATACTTGAAAGGACAAAGCAAGTTGTGGGAATAAAGGATGAAATTAACATTTTTTAAAAATATTTAAGGAGAGTATTAGACATAGTGAAGAGGTAGACAAATGAAGTTGGAGAAGCAGGAGAAAGACAAAATATTCCAGGACTAATTAGAAGTTTAAAATCAGTGGAAAAGGAAAGATAAAGGAAGGATAAACTTTACAATTATTGTGAACAGCAAAGGGAGGAGTGCAAAATCTTTTAAACATTCACAATATCAGGAAACAAATTTGGCAGACAATATTTATCTGTGTTTTGTACACAGGTGGTACACAAGGCACAAGTGGGAATGATAAAAAAGTTATCAAGGGAAAAATGTCAATAAGGAACAAGGAAATTACATAGGTTCACAGGTTTCAACAAAAGGAAAGGAAACTACGAATGAAAATTTATAAAATGCTTTTCAGATTTATGCCAAGGACAAAGGAGAGAGATTCACACAGGATGATCAATCAGTTCAGGAAACAGGAAAAAATAGGTACCTAAATTGGAGGGAAGGAGTTATCTCCACAGAGACTTGCATAACTTGCATTATTACCTTCAGGCCAGCTCACTAATGGATAACAATCAGATTAACAAGGTTACAGTGGAAAGGTCAAGAAAAGCTCCTTTAACAGTGCATTTCACTACACAATTAGGACTTCAGAAAATTTGTGTCCTCATTATCAGTGAAAGAAATTAAAGTCTGAAAAGCAGATCTGGACTAAACACTATCCAACTGAAAACAATTTTCAAGAGTCCAAGTAGTTATTTTTAAATAAATTAGCTTTCAGACATGTTATTTTGTTGAAACTACATGGCTACAGTCCTAATCAAGATCTAGGACAAATAGGGACTGAATGAAGAATGCTGATAGACAATGGCAATTATAAACTGTGAACTTTCAGTACACAGCCAGTACTAACTGATAACTACAATAAAACATGCCTAATTCCCCTAAGACCAGATACATTTTCAGGAAAGACCTTTTACTTCTTGCAAAAACAATAACACATGTTAGTTATGAAACAAGAGGAAATGGGGAAAGTGGTTGGAAAGGACAAGACACAAGAAATCCACACTTCAAGTATGTTTTAAGTACAAATCAAGGGAAATGAAAGCAAATTAAGGAAATCAGGAATTGGAAGTAACCACAAGTTTGGGAAACTTTAAGGACAAGGTGTACAAATTAAGGATTTCACTTTAGTGGGAACTAATTGCTTACAACCATATGAAATCAGATAACAAGGAGAAAGTAGGAAGTCTGAGTTCATTATAATAATAATAATATTTATTGAGTCACAAATACAATTTCAATCGTGTATGACGAGTCAGATATGGCAGAGTGTAGTTACATTTACTGTCCAGAAATCAAAACAAGGCATTTCTCAGCATTTGCTCAAAGGATCAAGGGAAACTGGGCAAAAAACCCTGATCAAGTTGGTCATTGATCTTACAATAATAATAATAATAATAATAATAATAATAATAATAATAATAATAATAATAATAATAATAATGATAATAATAATAATAATAATAATAACAACAACAATTCTAATAATAGTAATATCAATTATAATAGTAACAATACTACTAATAAAATACTATTCATTCAGAAATGATTTAACGATATTAACGATGCCTAGTGCATTTAGCAAATTCAGGATGAAGGAAATAGAATTTTGGTTTGGCATTCTCCTTCTACATCAGTCCAACTGCAATTTAACACAGGCAGGATGGGATATGCCAGTTCTTTTTTCTTTGCTTCAACTTGAACAGTCAACATGAAACAGAGAATCAATGGGATTAGTATTTTTATTTTTGTTTTTTAAGGGAGGTAGTGATGTGATTTGTGTATTCCTTCACACTGTAGAACATGTTGTTAAGCAGGAAAGCTTTCAATTTACTTTTAAATCTATGTATTGTATTAATATCTTTAATATCATGGCTCAATTTGTTGTACAGTGTAATGCCCTCTATTGGGGTACTTTTTTGATAAAGTGTAGTTTCAGAATGGGGAACATGTAGGTTATCCTTTTGTCGAGTATTATAGTTGTGTACATCAGAATTTAGAGTGAAAGTGTCTTTGTTTTCCATGAGAATCTTCTTTGTGAAGACAACTATTTCAAATATGTACATGCACGGTAGTGGAAGAATCCTTAATTTTTTGAACAAGGGTTTGCAAGACTCCAGCTTATGAGTGCTGGTCATTGTTCGCAGTATTCTTTTTTGGATAATAAATGTACGAGTGCTTTCAGGGGCATTTCCCCAAAATATTAATCCATATTTCAAGTGTGAGTGCACATTTGCATAATACATTGTCCTAAGAGTCTCAATGTTGGAGCTTGACCTGAGGGTGTATAGGGCATAACACCTGCTTGACCTGAGGGTGTATGGGGCATTATACATTAAAACAATGAAATTACCCTATTCCAAAACTCATTAACCTACAATTATGGGAAAGTGCAATCTACATTCTCTTCAGCTATGAAGCTTCTATTTCTTTCATATAGGCCTATGCCTTTATGCAAATGCTTTGGAGAAGCAAAGCAGAAAGCATTCTTAACATGATGCATGAAAATGGATTAATGTTCCCAAAGTTATAAGGTAAGAGCTGATATGAATAGAAACTAGATTACAATGGAAGGCACTGGGGCCCTTCAAATTTCACTGCAAAATAGCACAAACAGGCGAAAGAATCATAATAGCAGGTTTGCAGGGATATCACACATCCTCTTAAACTTCTTTTTGGGGAGGGGATAGGACAGTATGTAAAACTACTTCACTTTTAATGCTTTTTAATCCTAAGTAGTGTCATAAATAATGCAGAAAATTCCACTACACACAGCACATGACAGTTCTTGGTGATCAAGAATCAGCAACCTAAAGAAATTGTTTCAACCCTCTTCTCAGAACTTATTGCTTTAATGGTAATATTTTAGAGGACATGCAATATGAATCTAGTAGTAGAGGATATGTAGAGATATTTGGTACAGAAGGGAAAGAAACATAACAGGCTTATAGGAAAAAAACACATTGCAGAATCTCAAAGCTAGTAGGGCCTACATACTGTAATGGAACGTCTTGCCTACTTATCCCAAATCTGTATGTAACCGCACTAAGTTGCGGCGACAATATGAAATAAAACGACTATACCTTGAATCTCTCTACTCTATATAAAATCTATACAAATTTATGCCCTGCTAACTTTTGCCTCCTTTATCTAAAACTGTGCCCGTTACTTAGCTACTCCTTCAATGTTATAAAACTATTGAGCGTGAGGCTGTGGTTGGCCTGTACAGGAGCCTAACGAGATACTTGGACAGTTGGGCGTAGGTCACTGTTTAATACAAAATCACGAAATCATATTATATGGCTTACTGTCGAACCAAATACGTCCGGCATTATTTATTCTTTTCTGGTTTTCACTCTCTCCACACTCCGCTGGAGACATAACAACAAAACATACACAAATGCAATACAATAAACAACAAAACACAATACCTGAAATACATAAAATCACATTCACACTTACTATTTACACAATCGACAAAAAAACAAAACAAATCATTCACACTTGAATGCGCATCCCCTATTCTGTCTGAATATAGCCTATTATTATTTCCGCAAAACTTGGTCTTGTACATTAAAATCTAATCTGTTCTTTCTTCCCATTTATCTGAACTATTAAATTACGCAAAGTTATTGCACTTTCCTTTCGTAGAAATCGGCCATCCGCGTAACGCCATTGTTCCATGTCACCTCCGTAGTATACATGTAGCATCCATTAATTCATCCCCCACAGCGTCCATCCATTTCCACACGTTTGTTAACGACAAATTTACTTTAAATGAAGAATATCCTGATTAAAACTACTCACTAATTACTATACTAGTTTCTGTTAACTGCCACCGACAATATGGCGACAGTGTTCCGCGAACACTGTTTTCGTGAATATATATAAATATCTCTTCCACGTTTTATCTTTCCATTAACTCGACAGTTACTAAACACGATATATTTCACTCTATTCACAAACTGAACGCAATTTTCTATTAAAATAAAAATTTTTTGCGGAGCGTTTCAACATGCATCCGTATTCAAGCTATTTCGACCGCGCTCTCTTCGTCATTGTTGTGTCCGGATCGTCAGCTCTTTTATTCTTTTAACATCACACGATCGCTGTTGCTTCTCCTACAAAATATTACATCATTTAATTTAGTTCACATTTTCTGTTCTGGCGTAGCCCCTCGAAGTTTCCCAACGTTGCGACTGTTACCATAATTTTCTAAATGATTTATTCTGTTGGTTCTTAAAGTTTTGTTTGTATTGCTTCACGCGTTCTCTTAATTTTCGCCACAAACACCTTTTGATTTACTGAACCTTAAAGCACAACAATGGCTATCATGTCTGTTTACAAGCTGGAATTTATACTATACAAAAATGTTCATATCTTTCGAACGCGTGATGCGATTTCCTTCAAATAACTTGCAAACGACTTCGCTACGCGACATCGCCTTCATCTGTTTTTACAGTTCATGTTAATGTTATGCATTTTCTATTTATTCTTTGACTTGTGCCTTATTCTTGGGGGGAATCATGGAATATTACAATACTGATTGTGAAGGGAATTTATTTATTTCTTTATTTATTTTACATCAAAAAACAGTTAAAAACTGCGTATGACATGCTATGGGGAAAAGTGAAGTGAATTGTGTGCACATTTTCAAAATTCTGTGATCCCAAGGGCTCTTATCCATGTTGTCCTTCGGAATAATACTTCCTGCCCCGACAACATGGAAACGATAATTTGAATAATAGTATTTCCCACTGAATTCTAGAAGACGTGCACAGTAAATTAACTTACATTTATGTCCAGAAGCAAAACAAGGGGCCATCTCAGCATTTGCTCAATGGATCAGGGAAAGTGGACAAAAAACCTGATCGAGATGGGGGTCATTGACCTGGAGGCTGCAATACAATACAGGTTGTTTATACACATTTATACAGTTCAAATGGTAAATAATGCATTATGTATCATTGTTAAAATTAATGTAATTTTTCTTGTGATTATACAATGATGATAATTGTATAGTAACAGTTATGCAGCAGAAATGATATCACTTGGGATTTAAACTTTTCTATCGAATTTAATCATTTAATGTCATCTGGCAAAGTGTTGTAAAATAATGTACATGTATTGTATGTGAATTTATTGTAATGAGCTGTTGATTCACCTGAGATATGATTTCTACGCGAGTGTTTTATGTAAGCCTCTCTTCATTAATCTAGGAATTCTACCATTACCGTGTCTTTTTATTCACGAATCAGTGGTTTTTGTAAAAAATGACTTGTTCAAGGGCGGGAATATATTTTCATAAAATGCCGAAGTCTATTACTATAACACTCGACGTAGAAATCATATTAAAGATAAGAGCCAAAATTTATTGCTTATTTATCCTTGAAAATAGATTTTATTACATGGGAGATTTTTTGTTGTTTTTTTTCTCCCTTTCAAAATTCAAAATTTAAGTAGTATATGACTTAGTGTAGGGATCACAGAATTTTGAAAATGTGCACACAATTCACTTTTCCCCATAGCACGTCATACGCAGTTTTTAACTGTTTTTTGACGTAAAATAAAAAAAAAATAAATAAACATCGGCATTTTCTGAAAATATATTCCCGCCCTTAAGCAAGTCATTTTTGACAAAAACCACTGATTCGTAAATAATTAGACAAGGTAATGGTAGAATTCCTAGATTAATGAAGAGAGGCTTACATGAATCACGTGGGTGGGATTTGGTACAATTCGTTTTTGTAATCTAAAAGTCTGGGAGCTATAAGATGTATTTCCCCAGAATATTATGCCATATCTCAGGCGGGAATGAACATTCGCGAAATATACACAACGAACAGTATGAAAGCTGACTGAATTTGCAAGAATTCTGAACGCGTAGCATAATGAACTTAATTTTGTGTTCAATTCATTTAAATGGACGTTCCATTTAAGGTTTGACTGAATTGAGAGACCTAAACATTTGCCTTAACGTCACCATAACAAAAAACCTTGCCTTAACATCAGTCAATGGTACACCGTTCATTTTCAATGGAGCACAGGATTGTTTATTTGAAATGGAAAACTGCATTAAAACCGTATTCTGCAGTTTGCAAACTACGAAAACTGCATTCTTTTAGTTAACTATTAATTTGTTATTTCGGAACCAATTTGAAATATCTGATATTGTACTATTTACTGTTTCTTTATTGCAAATGATGTTCATATCATCTGCAAAGAGAACCGTTATTCCGTTTCGAATCTTCGAGGGCATATCGTTTAAGTAAAGTAGGAAGAGAATAGGGCCTAGAATCGATCCTTGAGGAACTTCACGTGCAATGGGCAAAGAGTCGGAAAGGTGCGTACGTAATGTTCCATCATTCCAGTAAGGTATTTCCACTCTCTGAGATCGTTGTTTATTACGATGTTTGTTACGAACATGACCAATCTAGAGCAATACCACGGATTCCATATGAAGGTAATTTGGAAAGTAAAATGTCATGATCAATGACGTCAAAAGCTTTTGAGAGATCTAAAAATAATCCAATAGGTGCCTCGTTTTGATCCAATGATGAGGCGACATCTTTAAGAAAAGAAAATATAGCTGTTTCCGTTCATTTTGATTTTCTAAATCCATGTTGACAATCTGAAAGCGCGTCGTGTTCACTGAGAAAGGTTTCCATTCGTACGTAAAAAAGTCTCTATAATATTTTTGAAAAAAACTGATAGAAGAGGGAACTGAATGCAAAGAACAGGTCGTAAGGATTGCTATAATTTTGTGAACATTTATAGAAGGGAAAAATAGTAGAATGGCACAGGATGTAACAATGAATGGTAGACCCAGGAAGGCACAGTATGAAGCTGGAGAAAATAGGAGGGATGCAAGAAGAACAAGGAAAAATAATAATTTCTATACAGGAAAGTATTACGAACATTATGGCGGTCAGTTTACAGAGCCATGTTTCCACTGTAATAATAGTATACAATTACATCAAGGAGATATTACATAGTCTAAAATGAATATTTAGAATCACAGGGATAATAACTTTAACAAGAGAATAATACAGAAACTGAATTAAAACAGTATTTAGTGATTAGGAACACTGAGCCTACACTCAGGAAGAGTCTAGTATATACCTAACAAATTAAAACCTAATACATGCAGAGCAAATACAACTAACATTTGGGATTAAATGATTGAAGAGACCAAAACCTTTTTTACCAACCAATTAAACCTACACAAATTTCACCTTTATAATTCTTTAGCTTAGAGAGAAGAGATTAAGAGAAAGATCTTACACGCCTTTACGCCTTTACAAAGCTCATAGATCCCCAATGCTGCTTTGTGCCGTAGAAGTAGGCAACAATGGAGACTTTCAATAGTGCAAAGTAAAAACTGCCAGGACTTTGACACACGAGAAATTATTGTAACAAAACTCTTAAATGGGTTAATTGCAGCAAAGACCACCTCTCTACCACGTGTAGCCTCCTCCCCCCGCAATGCTGAGATTGTTTGTGCGAACTCCAAAGAAAAACATACAGCCACTGATAGAAATCTTACTTTTTTTAGCAAAAACAACTAGCCTTCGCCAAGTCTCGCCAACCCATGCCTACAGGTGTCTTCCCTGCCTAGTCTCCCCATCCATCCAACCCCCACATCATAATACACGTTCCTACCTCCACCCTCACTACAACACCTCATCAACTATTCCTTCCCCCTCCCCTCAAACTCAAACATTTCCCCCACTCCCAACATCCCCAAGCCCTCCTGGAGCTAACCCTAGCCCAATTCCCAAAATCAATTTATAGTCAACATTATCAACTAGATACTGTCCTCCCTGATCCCCATAATACAAAATATAATTATGTTCACCTTCACCGACTTTCTGAGCAATGGCTCCTATTAATTATCAGAATATTAATCTACTCAATTGGAATGCCAACGATATTATTAAAAAAATTTACCTTACCAGTCTACTTGCCGAATTCTCATAACATAGCTATAATAACCGAAGCCCACTTCCTTTCCAACTCAAAATTTTCCATCCCCGGTTTTTCTATATACCGATCAGACAGACCCTCCAACAAAGGCTCAGGCGGTGTCGCCATTCTGATCAAAAATCCATTAACCACTATCCACTTCCCCATTCATCACCCCAGCACTGGAAAACTCAGTTATTGCTCCCCCTCAAAGTCCACCTTTCACCATAATCGCCATATATAAACCACCCAATATCCACCCATTTAAAACTTATTCGCAGCGCCCACCTCTACCATAGCCGTAGGCGATTGGAACTCCAAACACGAATTGTGGGGCTGCCGCTCAACCACTCCAAGTGGAGCAACCACTCCAACTTCTTAATTTCTGCAACGCAAACAACAATATTGTCGCCCCTACTGAACCCACGCGTTTTCCCTATAACCCCCGACATTCTGGACATAATACTTGCCAAACTCATTCACAACCAAATTTTCCAACAACCCATTCCCGAATCCAACTCCGATCACACACCAGTACTCATTTCCTTCAAAGCTTCGCCGGTACTCACTCCTAAACCAACGATATTATTCAATGGCCCCATCGCCTGGCTCACTTCCAAAACTACTTAAACACCCACCCCTTGCTTTTTCAATCATCCAACCGAAATTTATACACCCATCAACACCCTAACACCAACCATTATAGCAACGGCGTCCAAAGCTTCAATCGCTTCTCACTCGTCCGCCAAACCTACCCACTCCCTGGTTCTCCTCACTCATTCTCCACCTCATACAAGCCAAACGCCGTGCCAGACGGAATTGGCAGCTCCTAAGATTATCCTATCTGAAAACCATCCTCCACAACCTTACCCACAAAGCCCACGTAGCTTTGGCCAATACCAAAAACCCACACTTCCGATCCTTTATCTCTAAACTAGCGCCCAATGCGCCTAAACTGTGGAAAGTGAGAATTCTAACTCACTCCTTCCCATAATGCCTGCCCTATCCTCTAACACTGCTGTCTCTGACCTAGAAAAAGCGAATCTCCTTGCCAACCATTTCGCCTCCTCCTTCACCCCACCAATCTATCCACCTAGCCTTTAACTCCTAAATCTATGCTTTTCTCAGACTTACCCTCTCGCTTGCCCCAGAGCCCATCAAATATATAAGCCCTTCAAACATCGCCTCCATCCTCAAATCTCTCAAAAAACAAAATCTTCCGGTCACAACCTCATTCCCAACAACATCCTATAACACTTACCACGTAGATTCATTGCATATTGAAACGCTCTCCGTTTCTGTCAAATTATTTCTGCAACCGGTTTCCGAATTTATATCATTTTTGGGCGCCAGGAAAGGGTTGCGGTTTTAAATTTCCCGCAAACACATCTAAAGGGAAATAATTATCCTACTAGCTCTGCCGGTTGGGGTCTTACGAAAATAATCGTCGCCGGTACTTACTTTCTTCCTAGCAAACGATCATTCGATCCGCTCTCCATACGAAAGAAGCGAGGAATATGAAATTTGTTTCTGGAAAGAAATTACTCAGAACTTAAACTGTCGATTGCACAAGATGCTAAAGAAATGATAATCAGCTTTTCTTTTTCAGAATGAGAACGTTATAAGTTTATTTATCGATTAATTCTTTTAACATGAAATATCACCTTGGTCATGACCGATCGTAAAAATTCTCTATAGCGCTATTATTCTTACTATTTTAGATATCCATGCGCTCTTGGACGATGAGGCCAGGAAGAATCCACTGCTCCGACCAATCTTCTCTCTTGTATCTTATTCTCCTCAACTCTCCGCTGTCGGGTCAATGTCCTCCTCTACTTATTAATTGTTTTACTTACTTCCCTATTCTTTGTCACGGATGGGCACTAACTTCAGGACTGTCACGTTTTACTTAATCCACGATACAGGAAAGTCTATTTCTTCTAATTAATTCCTCCAACTTTTAACGCGATAAAATATAAAGTTCATCCCCTAAACTACAAGATATGTCTCGAGCCTCTCTTCCCTGCTCTCACGTCCGTATTTTCTTCAAGTCCGATTTGCGCACTCCCGGTGCCAGAATTATTCAAAAGTCCCAATAGAAAAATTTAATTATTTCCCGCAAAATTCCACCAATCTTTAACCATACGAGGCTAAAGCTCCTCTCTCCAAAATTAAAACCCAATTCATACATTTTTTTAAAACAATCTCAGTTTCCTTCACTCATACCCCATTACCAGTTTACCACCTTTAATTATATTTTTTCCCCAATTCCCATCAAAATATTGTGTGACAGTCTGGTATGTCACAATATATAACCGTAATTTTCAATGGCTGTCTCCGTCTTAAGTATTTTCCCACAGCCTGGAAACATTCCATCATAATTCCGATCCTCAAATCCAACAAACCTGCGCACAACCCTGCCAGTTATCGCCCAATTAGCCTCCTACCAACCCTTGCAAAAATATTCGAAAAGCTAATTCTCTCCAGGCTAAATGACTTTGCTAATCAAACAAAAATTATCCTTCCAGCCCAATTTGAAATCCGCCCACTGTTCAACATCCCATCAACTTCTTCGACTGGTAGAATCCATAGCCCTTGGATTTGAAAGGAAGCCATTCACCACTGCCGTTTTCCTCGAGTACTCCCAAGCCTTCGACAGACTTTGGCACGAAGGCCTGCTATATAAACTACGCCTCCTTGGAACTTCCGACTACCTATTCAACATAAAAGACTTCCTCCACAACCGATCCTTTGACGTCAAAGTAAACAACTCACTATCCCAACCATTTAGGTTCCTTGCAGGAGTCCCTCAAGGCTCTCCAATATCTCCAATTCTGCTTTAATCAGTTTTTCAAGTCGCCTTTTCGCGACATCTCTATTCATCAGGGAAACTGGAAGAAGAACCTCGAGACGCGGATCATTGAAGAAGGTAAATTATAGTGTTACATGCATTTTTAGTATTTTCAAATTATTTAGTACAAATGTTTAATAATTCATTATATAAAATTACAATGTTAGTTAAGTCTGAGAAAATATTTTCCTTTCCACTTACTCCTGCATCGAGTTTCATTATTTTAATGTCATCTTCCAGAACCCTTGCTCTGAAATTAACTACGACAACGTGACCTACAATCTTACGCAAAACAGTCACATGTGCACATACTATAATTATTCTAAAGCATTTGCGAGGGCATTTCACCACTCATTTCGTATTATAATGTAGGTTTTTATTCCGTCATCTGTCTTCTGTTAAATTTATCCAAAACAATCAGCACTTCCAAACCCTTGCTAACTCACGCGCACGTATATCAACCGCCTGAGGAGATAACATTTCAGAACTTTTCGAACACTAATTCGGCGATTACTCCCTCTATCTAATTATTATTAATTATTAATTATTAATTATTAATTATTAATTATTAATTATTAATTATTAATTATTAATTATTTTTTAATTATTAATTATTAATTATTAATTATTAATTATTAATTATTAATTATTAATTATTAATTATTAATTATTAATTATTAATTATTAATTATTAATTATTAATTATTAATTATTAATTATTAATTATTAATTGATCTAATTATAATATTACTCTATCTAACCACACTGCAATACCTTACCGCTCACTTCGGCCAACTTAATATTTCAGATTTCAAAATACGTCCGTGTCGTACGGGTGTTGCCACTCGTCGCGTAAAATTTGTAATTGGGTAATGCAAGTAAGTCTTAGAATTCAAAGAAATTTTCAAAACATCACAGGAATTTCATAATTCGACAATATTTACCCGTATTAAACTTTATGATCAAATCTACAAGATATAGCCATTAAACGAGAAGGCCGAAAAGAAATCGCAAGGAAAAAGCCGAAAATCGGCCGAAAAGAAATCAGGTCGCCGTCGCTCTGCGTGACGATCCTGATTCTGTTCCACGACCTTCTGCTTCTTTCTTTTTAACTTTAGTTTCAAATTTGTCTTCATTCTCTTCACAAAATGTATCGTCTCTGGTCAATTTAACAGTTTGAAACCTATTGGAAAACATTTTAACAATACACCAAATCTGAATTCTCCAAGTAAGCACCAAAAGACCCAAACAGAAAAGCCTCTTCAATACCAAGGCTGTTTCGACTATGGTCATACTAGAACAGAATTATAATCGCCCCAGGTGAGGCCCTTGTTAATGCACGGGCCCGAAGGGCTCGGACCTAGAGCCTCAAATGTTCAAGTGCATCGGACAGTTCTTAAAATAATTTTTAATTCTACATTTAAAAAAATAATAAAACCACAAGTAATGTATACTTAAACTACACGCAAAAAATTGGCAAAACTTAGTAATGTATCCCACATCATTCGATATTTATACTATAGAATATTGCTTGTTGATGAAAGAATGTCACTCCGTGATAAGTTTTGTTAAAAAACTAAACTTCTCTTTAAATTGGGGGAAATCTGAAAGTAAGAATAGGGTGCGCCCAATTATGGTGGTCCCAAGGGTCTCCAAAGGAGTTAAAACGGCCCTGCCTCAGTTGTGAGTTGCGAGTTGTGTGTCGGAAACTATTATGCAATGCTCTGCGTCCAGGAGAAACCTTAGGGTGCGAATTGCATAGGAAATTGCAAGGCCAACATAAGGAACCCGAGCTGCCACAAACATCTTTAATAGAAAAAGGAAATCCAGACAAAAATAAAAATGTAATATACTCCAATGCTACTTCTCCCTTCCCATAACTAATAGAGGCCAGTTCCTGCAAATTCCCTAAACACAACCACTTCAAAACTTCACTTATCACCACCATGAACAATCCATCCCTTTACTCATCGCAAAACGGACAAAATGCCAATCACCACATGATCATATACCTTCAAATGATTTACAAACTAGCAACTCTACACCCACTAATAAGGGACTACACATCCACTATTAACTTTATTAACACTAATTCCACCGGAAGCGGTAGCTCAGTGGAAATTCGTCATCATTCGTCATCAAAAACATCAACTGATGTCACTGCAGCACCTCTGACCGGGAGGTCCTAGGTTCGAGTCCTCACGGTGGCAGGATTTTCGGCATTAGCTTTTCAGCTAGGTCGAATTCAGTCACTGTCTGGAGGAGAATTCTAGCGGCCGGCTGCTCTGATCGGTAGTTTACCGTGGTTTCTCCGATCAACACCAGGCGAATGCCGGAGCAGTACCCTAACAAACGGGCCACGAACCGCGCGCGATCATTCCTTCCTCTTCCCTGCCCTATTCTTTTTCCTTACACACTTACACTAACATGCACTACACTATCACATATTCTGGGAGACCAGTCAGGAGCTTAGAGCTAGTCCCGTCTGGGGCAGTGCCCCGCTGGTGGGAGAGTCCTGGTCAGGGGAAAACCCTACTAGCCGATGGTAGGTCGGCGCCGGATCTCGCCATCCAGCGGGGGTAGATCACCGCCATCTCCCGAGGAAAAACATGCACCATACTAACGGGACTAATGACCAAAGCAATTGAGGCGCCCGGAAACAGGAAAAAATCAGTCAATCAATCAACACTAATTCCATCTACAATGAGCACTATTCAAATTTCTCTAGTCGAATACCGAAGTTACAAGAATGAATAACCTTTTTAAGGTCAAACCTCCTTGATACAAACTAAAAAAATAAACCACAAAAAATCTATCCTTGTAGAAAGTTTTGCTATTAGAAAATCTATGTGATTAACTGCGGATGCGAATTCAAAATTAAGATGGTAGAGTGCTAGCGCAACTATTAAACAATGACAGTATATTAAAATGCTTTCCCTCAGCAAATTAATGTACCCATAGAAGAGTTTGCGCAAACCAGATGTACTTGACCAAGAAACCGATTCCCACCTACTAATAATAACTGAACTGTTCTTATCTTAGTGTATTCCAGTTTCACTTCGCAGCAAAGCTCGCGAAATTTATTAGTCCGATATTTTTCTAACCGACTTCATTAACGCAACCATCTAAAACTCGACTGATATCTACTCCCAACAACCCACAAACTTCAACATAGTTAGCAACATTACGTTACTAACGGGCATCTTAAAGGCAACATCTACAAAAACCAAGACTAGGCTCTTCTAAAACACGAGAACTGAAATGATCTTCACTTAAACCGGCTCAAAGAACTCTAAAAATCACAAACAATGTAACCTCATACACGCACTCAAGATCAGAAATGACTTATGTCAAAATTTAAGAAAACAGTCCTTCCTTTAAATTCATTCTCGGTTAAAGTCACTTCGGTTCAGAAGGCAGGTCCTTGCCCAGTGGCGTAGCCTAATTTTTGGCTTCGGGTATGTAACCCAAGAAATGAGAAAACAATTTAAAACTGCTAAATATAACTCTTTCACCAATATCGTATCTGACACTGGTTAATTAGAGCACAACATAATTTGTACATTTAAAATACAAACATCCAGCAAAAGTAGTTCACGAACTTCACGAGTTTGTTGAAGGTTGACTAAAGTTCATGACCTAGCAAAATATAAACATATGTTCTCGTACAGAAGTACCTCGTACAGAAGTCCTCGCACCTCGTAAGAACACTAAAATTTTTTTCAAAATCGTCCCGCACATATCATTACAGATCTATTAGAATTAGCATAATTCAGAAAATAGAAGGCATTGATCCATTATAAAAAAAACTATGAAAAAGAAAATCAATTTACAGTCGCAAGAAATAATTTAAAGTTTTTCTTTGCTGCTTACATCAAGGGTTCTATCCTGAGTCAGGAAGACTAAAGAGGCTTCAGAAGTTTCATTTTAATTTTACGGATCATTACCATGACCACAATTTAAATAAATCTTTCTGAATATTTGGCGAGGTTGCACGAAACATGGGAGTTTTCCATATGATTCCTGAGAGTTATCATATTTCATTATTTTACTTTTACATTCTACGAAATTTTCTGTAACAATCCCTTACTCTCATGGCCACGAAATGCAAGCCCTTGTCTCGCGAAATAGAATACAGCTCTGAAGTGCGATGGAGGTAAATAGCATAAAACTCCTACGTGCGATGGAATTTCCTTATTTCTCCTTGCAACACTTTTTGCTCAACAACGCCAGTCCTGGCTACTTAAACGAAATTATATCCTCAGGATTTTTTAACTTTTGTAACTTTCTCATGCTTTGTGAATGTAGGAGTAGACCTACTTACTGTGTCAGGATACCCTTGTAAATATTACTTAAATCGGTCTAATCATTGAAATTATGAACTTTTCGTTTAAGAATAGAAAATCAGCTAAGTTTCTTAAGTCTTACATCCGCATATCCATGATTCTTGCTCAAAAGTTCCATATTAACTATAATCCTAAATGGAGTTACAGGTAACCCAACGGAAAAATTACACTTTATTAGCAAGTGACGCGGTTACCAGCACTGAGTCCTTTTGTATTCTTAGTTGGTAATGTCTATTTTTACGTGAACAGTTGAGCTTGCTAGTTAATTGTTGCCATTTGTTGGTGTGAGTTCAGAATTATGAGAGTTATTCTGGGGTTGTGTAACTCCTTGTTAGTGTTAAAGGTGTATTTATTTATTTATTTATTTATTTATTTATTTGCGTCAAAAAAACAGTTAAAAACTGCGTATGACGTGCTATGGGGAAAAGTGAAATTGTGTATTTTTTGGTGAAAGATGAATAATGTGGGTTTTTGATTCACAATGCGACGGCACTGATGATTACGTTGTTGAAGAATCTAGATATGAAGATTAAATATCAGATAGAGAAGAAAGTGAAGAATACGTAGTTGATAACACAGATGATATACGGACAGGAAGAAACTGTTACATCTGGCCGAAGGAAGTGCCACCTTCCTCTCTTACACCCCAAAGAAATTATATTTGCGTGTTCCAGGCCCAAAGGCAGAAGCAAAATATGCGAGTAAGGAAAGAAGCTTCGAATGTTATTTAGTGATCATAGATACAATTGTTAAATTTACTAACAGGGAAAACGAGAAGAGGTGTGCACTTTACAAATATTGCAGATATGCGAGACCAACAAATTTTAGAGAAATATGCGCTCTCATAGGCCTCCTGTACATTGCTCTCTGTAGAAAAGATGAACATTTGACAGTATGTGGGAAGTGGGGCTCTTTCGGACCAGAAATCTATAGTTGCATAATGTACAAGGCACGTTTTAAGTTTCTAATTACGTGCGTAATATTTCATGACGGGGAAACCAGAAAACCAGAAGACAAATTCGCCCTCAAAGAGATATATGGACACAATTCATTTCGAATGTCAAGATTATGTATACTCCTTACGAGTAATGCACGGTAGATGAGCGACTCTTTGGATTTAAAGGCAACTGCAACATTTAGAGTTTACATTCCTTCTAAGTCTGACCGATATCGCATAAATATTATGACTATGTGATTCCTGTACATTTTATATGGTAGATGCTCTCCCATACATTGGCAAGGAAGTTAGAAAATAAAGGTTCTCTGCCATCACATTATGTCCGAACACTGAGCCGTGTTATTCATCGAACATACAGAAATATAATAATTGATAATAATTTCACGTCTGTTCCACTGGCTTATGAAATATTGATCGAGTACATACTAATTACTGTTGGAACTCTTCGGAAAAATGAAAGAAATTCCGTCGTGTTTCCTGCCTAATAAGAACCACCTATTAATGTCAGCAGTTCGGTTTTTGCGGCAAAAACTGTCTTTTATGGCTGGAAAACCGAAATATGTTGTTCTTTTTTAAACTATGCATTCTGAATGCAAAATTTAAATACCCTACTGGATTGCACGTAACGGCAAATGATAATCAGCTTTCATCAATAGAAAATAACAAATTTATTTATAAATTTTAGTATAAGATTATTTTTGGTTATGACCTTTACTATAGTGCTATAGAATCTTGGGCACTATCCTGGTAAAGGATGTCTCCCCGTAGACTTCAGCAATGGGCCTCGTCCAATCTTCTTTCTTGCTACCGACCAAATCCGTATCTTGTCGTTTCTTCTCATAAACCACTATGTACACTGTTTATCCATTGACTTTCCGTCCCCATTCACCTGCTTCAATTGCTACAAGTTTCAATACTCATTGTTCATTACCTAAGCAAAATCTTAAGTGCTGTTAAAATATTAGCATATAAGTTCACCAAGTTACCATCGGGTTCCTATGATCGGAGACTAAGTTCGATTATCATTGTCCGCTTAATAAAAATTATAAGTCCCACTTTTGGCATTCACTGTTGACTTCGTATAAAACAATTTCTGAGTTCTATCTTTTGAATACTAACAACGACAAATCACTACGTTCGAACTCGCGTAAATTTTCTATGGTCAAATAAACTGCTATATATCTAGCATCCTGATCCGATCGCTATCATGTCGAGAGCTCGAATGAATCTTGTATCCTTCAACATGTCAACTTTTTTTATCCTTTACTCTCTTGTTTAAAACAAAATTATGCGATCTACCTCGCGGAGTCATCTACGTCATAATTTTTGACCAATAATTCACGGATGATACTTATCGTCCGCTTTTGAACTAATGGACATTGTTTATATGCTCTTTACTCTCTTGTTTAAAACAAAATTATGCGATATACCTCGCGGAGTCATCTACGTCATAATTTTTGACCAATAATTCACGGATGTTACTTATCGTCCGCTTTTGAACTAGTGGACATTGTTTATATCTTGCAGTCCGGTATCATGACAACCAGCGTCCTTTTGCTAATAACGTTATTTTTAATGAAATTCGCTGAATTTCATATTGGTGACAATCTAGCATGTCACAATATTGTTGCTAAATGCATTGAAATAAGGTAATAAACTTAAAACTACAATGACCCTAAATTAATCTTACACTCTCACAAACAATGAAGTTTCTTAACAGTTATTTCATAAATACGTTCGATGTAATCAACCTGATTCACTGCGCAGGCGAGGCCACGGTGGGCGAAACTACATTTCAGAGCGAGTCGTTCATCCTTGTGAAAAATCGAATCCTCTACGGCGCGATGTTTAAACGTGAATGGAACAAAACAATACAATAAGAAAATAACGAGGAAGGCAATTTGCAATTTAAAATAAAAATGGCTGATATAGTCAGGATGTGTAACATTACGAACATTCATGGACGCTACGCCCCCCTCCTTGTGCTTGCCAATAATTTCGAACGCACATTCACTGAACACTTGTCCGCCCGGAGAAATACTGTATTAAAAGCTACCCAATTAACCTTTGATCTGTAGCAATGATTACTTTAATCATCTTGCTATGAAATTCCGAAAATATAGAACTTCCCAATAAAAGCGCAGGCGATTGCTTAAAAAAAGTCACCACCGGCAACAGCGTCCTGCAACATTAATTCATGTTTCAGAGTCGGTAATGACCCACATGCATCAAGACCTAACCAAGCTTATCCGCCACATCTAGAAATGACGAATGAAACACACAAATGAAATGTACAAAATAGATCTGAAATAATTTGTCTAATTATTTAGAATTGGTACAGTCGATCCCAGATAGTGTATTTTGGTGGCAAACCTTTGACTTCAGATTCACTACATCCGATAATCAAACTACTTGTATAAATCAAATTTTCGACTATGATTGAAATGTGAAAATAAGGTCAAAATCCGTAAAATTTCCAAATGCTGCCAATTAAACATTTCAAGATCTTCGTTATTTCACGTGTTATTTCACAGTACCCTCACACTAAAATGTAAGTACAGTTTTAACACTTAAAATGCCTCCTGTATTGTAGGAGCACTTAAGTTTTTATCGCTTGTGATCACACTCGGTCCCTGCGATCAACTTTCGGTCCCTGTAGAAGACCTCAGGCTATAAATTACTCCCAGTTGAAGCAAATGCGGAACGGCTCCTTCCATCCTTTTCATTCACCATCAAAGTTACAAAATAAACAAGATCCTGGACTGCAAACTATGTTATAAATACCGATTGCCAAGGAATAATTTTAGCTGGAACTTTATATTTACAGCTACTAGAAGTTTCGTGTTGCCTGGATATTTATCGCATTCGTCAAAAGGCATTGATTCTATTTAGTGCACCCTGCTTTAGCCAGACTACTGAAGGCGTCACGTAGGCGGCCGTGGGTGGAAGGAGGAGCGGAGGTAACGCATACCTGCGGGCTGAATAGCCTTGGCGCCACGGCGTTGGGATATATTTAGACCAAGTGGACGCCAGCTTGACCTGGAAGGTCACGTGGTAGACGCGAGCCTCCCTTCTACACCAGGGACGGTTACGTGACGGCTGCACTCTAGGTATAAAATCGAGCCGAAGAGCTCACACGGGGGTTTTGTTTTGGAAACCTCGCGCGATGCTCAAAACTTTACGCCCAGGCTGGAGCGTGTCGTCCCTCTTGTACGGGTGATGAGGTCACGGTAGTGGCGCGGGAGAAGTGTCAGTGGAGGCGGGGCCTCCCTAGCTATGTGGGGTATTCACAGGGAAATACTCAAAAGTGTGTAGTTTCGAAGGAGAATTTAGTTATTGTACATACGTGTAAATAAACTTGTAAATACTTGTAAATGTCTGTGTGTTTTTCTCCATGACGCCTCACTACGTCTATGTGAAATCCATCCTGCTCCTTGCCACCGGCCGTAACTGCAGTGACCTTTGCTTCCCTGCCCACCCTAATAGCGATTCCAGTGCAAGTACATTGCAGTATGATTAAACTTATCAGATATGAACATCGTCCATCACTATTCATTTCCATTTCACTTTCAGATAATGAAGCCTACTGTTGAGGGGAAATTTGCATACATTATGTGGAAGAAAAATCTATCTTAGCATTTGTTCTATGATCATTGAGAAATACAAAATCTAAAATCTGGAAATTAAAAATTTCTCACTTCAATTTTAGCAAACCTCAAAGCTTCAAACTTTGATAGGTATCCATTAAAAATCTTCATTCCATTTCCAGAGTTTCTACTATACTGGTACGGATAGTCCTTTCTTCGTACACATCGAGAATTTTACTTTAACATCTTTCAGTGGCGAAAATGTATTTAATTATGCTCAGTTATTACATGCATTGCCTGGGAACGGAAAACGGTATGAACAGGGTTATTAATAGTTACCCGTTCATGTCACTAGACTATTATATGCTTTAATTTCATAGTTACAGCACTTATGCGAAACCTTCAATGCATCGTTCATTACAACTATATGGAAATCTTATCACACGGTGATATAGATGCTTACTAAATATCATTGAGTTCCTGAATATTAACAAACCGTGTCCCTTCATACACCTTTTGTATAGTTTTCCATCAAAATCCAGTTTCTTCATTTCGCGCAAAATCAACGCAAACTAACTTGTTAAACCATTCGGTTTAATAATATTTAAACCTATGTAAATTATCGAGCAGTTTAAAATTATACGAGAAAGAAATGTCGAAAAATTAATTAACTTAACACTGGTACAAATTTTAAACATTAATAGTAAAAATATTAAATGAAAATATAAAACAAAATTTGAAATAAACTTTTGAATGCAAAAAGAAATCTTTCAACATCCATTTAACTTAAGTGATTTTCAACTTTACCGTAGCTTGCATGGAAAAAACATGTTTCCCCTCTTTTCAACGTTCCTTTACTACAAACATGTCCTTACATTTCAAGTTTTGAATATTACAAATTCCTTATAAAAATGCTTTTACCATATTTTGTTCAGTGAGGCTTAAATGCAAGAATTTGGGCTAGGCTACCCACGGTGGCTCACCACTATAGCCCGCATGCCACTCCTTAGACTAAATATCGTGACAGAACGTGATCTATTCCCTTCCCTCCCAACCGCGGGACGACATGACAAACAGCTACACAAGTTGGCCGCAGATAAGCGCTGGGCCAGAACACGCTATGTGCGCTCCCACTTCAACCCTGATTTAGAGCTTTTTCTTCCTCTCCACTCTTACAAAATGTAAAATAAATTTAGTTTCATCAATTCATTTTTGTAAAATCACCCGTTTTGATTAAAAATTGCTTAACTGTTTTGTTAACTGAATTTCGTTGAAGTGCTAACTGTCGAATAGACTGCATTAACCTATTAATAGTAAAATATGCGACTTGTTAAAAACTACGCAATTTTCAGAAATCTAGAGATTAATGAAAATCCGATTTAACATAACAAATTTGAGCGAAATTTGGAGCGATTTGATGATCAATGTCGACACTCGATTTTCTATTCTTGTTTCAAAACTATGCATTGTTGCGCACTTTTGCTTAAAAAATTAAATATATGTATTTTGCGCACATTGATGGTCTCATCATTATTTGATGACCACCAATCACGTAATTTATATTACGAGAATTTTGTGGTCATCTGAATAGTGGAGAGTAGCTTGGTAAATATCATTGATTTGGAGATTAAAAATATATAAAAAATATATTAAATATTTACAGAATTTTATTTGAAAAGCAAATTTTACATCTTCTATTCAAAAAAAATTTAAAACCCCTTTAAAAAACATAATTTGTCTAAAAACTAGCTAACCCTCTAAAAATGTTCAATCTTATAAATTAATTTAAAAATATATTGGAAAATGACACGTCCACATGACATAAAACTAAAGTTAATAAAATTTCTAGGATTGTGAAAGCAAAATTATATCAACTTACATTTATCAGCCAAACTCACCCACATAGTAGATCATTTTGGACTACAATTAAAATATTATGCAAAGAAATATCAGAAATACCTATTTCAAAAACCAATATTGCATATACAGTCTTAGACAAGGCAGAAATTTTAGCACGACACTTTTGAAATACATTCACTTTCAATCCAATTATATATCAGAACTTCAATACCTCTATAATAAAAAAATGGAATAAATACCAACAGTATCTTCCAAAAATTGCATTTATCTCTCCTTCTGAAATTTATTAATAACCTGAAGACCAGAAAAAACACCTGGTTTTAAAAATTAAAAAAAACTAACTGAATTATTTAATACTACACTTAGACTTGATTTTTTTCCTAAAGATTGGAAAATTGCTGCCATATTGCCCTTTTGTAAACCAAGAAAGAATTCTCATTTACCTTTTCAAAATTAATCCTATTTTTCTAATCCATTTTCCATCATAGTCTGCGTCCCACAAGGTTCAGGTTTATTGCCCTCGCTTTTCAACATATACATACAATATAATTATCCGACATTTCGATTCTACATTATTATGAGAAATGCACATTTGCAGATGACACTGCTCTCTTCACAGCTCATTCTCATATATTATGCGCAAACGACAATCTTCAGTTATTTATTATTATACACTGAATAGTCTGTTAAATGGAGAATTAAATAAACTTTAAAAAATCACAAGCAAAAATATTTACTTTGTGTAAACCCACAACCCCTCTTCCAAACACCATAACAAATATTAATATTCATCTGTTCAAAATATACTTCTGTTAAATATTTAGCCGTCACTTTCGATACAAAACTAAATTGGAAAACTGTATCAAAAGTACAATAGAAAAAACATACAATAATATTTTCAAATTGTATCCTATTATAAATTCTAATTTCACTCTCAGTATTGAATGTGGATTACTAATTTATTCATTTAAAACCTGTTAGTAAACATTTCAGGAAAAACACAATGTAGCATTCAGGAAATGTACAAGGAAAGATGAAAAGGGGCACTTATAACAGTGCGAGTTTGAAAGTGTGCGAGGGAGGGTGAGAACATGCATGTCAGGAGCATGCGTGACTGAGGCACCACTGGAGTGAATTTATAAAAGCCCAAACGAAATAAACCTTTCCTTACACGGAACGTATGAGACAATGAAAAAAATATTCGGGGAGAAAGCAAGAGGTCATGTGGGAGACAAGCGGATTAGAGTTACGAAATAAGGGAGACGGCATGTGCGGGATTAATTGATTCATTAATGATTCCGGACGCGTCATCTGCTAAAGTCATTAAAGGTGATCAATAAAAACATGCCCTACACTTAGGTGTGGGGCATGTTTTTATCGCGGGACGAGACGGTGATCTTCCTCGTTGGATGGCGAGATCCGGCGTCGACCTACCTGTCGACTTGCGGATTTTTCCCAACCAGGAGTCTCCCACCAGCGGGACACCGCCCAGTCGGGAAGAACTCTAAGCCCCCGACTTACCTTCCGGTATGTGTGGTAGTGAAGTGCATGTACGTTTAAGTGTGTGTAAATAAGGGGTGAGAATAGGGCGAAGAAAAAGAAGGATCGCGCGCGGCCCCTGGCCCGTTTGTTAGAGTACTGCTCTGGCATTCGCCTGGTGTTGATCGGAGAAACCACGGAGAACTACCGATCATAGTAACCGGTCTAGAATTCTCCTCCAAACAGAGGCTGAACTCGACCTAGCTATCTAGCTAGTGTTGAGGATCCTGCCGTCGTCGGGACCTGAAACGTAAGACCTCCCGGTCAGAGAAACTACAATGACATCAATTGATGCACTGAGCCACACAAGTCAATTATTGTTTCGTGTCGAGAGTGGCGTTCATATCCTGTTCTTAGCGGGAGTCTTTTCTTTCAGATTAATGCATTTCAAAATTGCGAGATTCTTCCATTGCGTTTTGTTACGTTTATAGGGAGTGTACTAGTAAATAGTAGAGAAATGCACTCACATCGATAGTAAAAACAAGGTTACAAATTGAATTATAAAGAGTTGTTGAGTTGTTGTGTTATAAAAACTTGAAGAGTAGATCACGTCGTTCGCAACCCATTTGTGTAGCTGTCCCCGCGAGATATTTATGTGGAGATATTTATCCTTCCAAGCCATTCGCTATGCTCAAGTTATGGCGAGAACCCAAAATTTTCCTTGTTGAGAGGAATTGAAAGAGCTATCAATCACCTCTGAAAATGCCATAAAACAAAACAAAAAACAACAAAAAAACGCATTTTAGGTGCAAAATCCTCCCCTCAAAAAATGCTTTTTTTCTCGATTATATTCTACAAATATTAAGAAAAGGCCACTTGCCGACCAGTAGACCGAGTCGTGTCGAATGACATATTTACCCCAATTGGTGAACCGGAAAAGGTGATGTGACACAAACGAACGGACGTACGACGTCGTTACGGACTTTGCAAACGCAGTGTCAGCGAATCAAAGAAAGCGCTGGAAATTTCAATTGACAATTTTGATTTTTTTTGCAATTTTAGAAAATACAGAGAGTTTGCCGAAAATGGGACCAGCATAATTTTCTTTATCCTTCTTTGCTCCATGTATGTATGTAAATACTTTGGCGCAATAGCCTCTGACGAAGCCTGGGCCATCAGCGGCGTCCCGGCCTTACGGCCATGGGTGACGGGATAAGTGTGGTTGGCACGTAGGTATCCCTACGCCATATTCGGATCTCAACCTGAGAAGTGAGTTTTCTCGTCGTCACACAGCAACATACGAGTATTCTGGGACATTTCAAGGAAAAGGCACACTATAATCTTGCCCGAACGGGAATCGGATCCGGGTTCGCGTCTGGAAAGCGAGCACGCTGACCAATCCGCGAGGGCTTCTTTACTACATATATTATGTACAAAATTTAACGAAAAAATGGTAGCCGTTTTTAAGAAAATAACTATTTAAAATGAAAAAGTTGCCTTTGTATGTTTTAACAATTTTAAAATTTTGCAATTTCCCAAAAATAGAGATTTCAACGAAAATGATGTCACGGGCAATTCTTACGTGTTCTTCACGCTATCCGTGGACAAAGTTTCTCCAAGAATAAAAATATCCGATTCAAACTTACAAGGCCTTCAGTTTGTTCAGATCGATGGGGGAATTTCAATTTTGGAGAAAATCGGCTAAACGATTTAGACGCGTTGACCTCAGACGGGCAGACAGACGTTTTACCGTCAATCTATGTTTCGTTGTTAAGGACTCACAAAACACGGATTTTGACTGCATACTGTGTTTGAGGAAGTAATTTAATAGATATAGGAACAATATTAATCCTCTTTTCCGTTACAAGGCCCGTTGCCAATAAGTTTCTTTTTTCGAAAAATCGGCGTTTTCCTACAGCTCTACATTACTTTCTCTACATTGCGTAAGCATTAAAGCCAAAAAGTAAAACAGTTACATATTTCAAAAATAATGCAAAATCGTACGTGAAAAAATACTGTTGCTACCTGTACGAATAAATATCACCGCCTTGCAAAGACGTGATCTACTGCTCCTCGGGACTGGCGGTGACTGCCGCAGCCTTTGATGCTCAGCACTGCATTGGAAGATGGCTGCACTACAGAGTGTACGCGAGCCACTAGGCCCCACTTTGTTTTATATGCATATAAGAGCTCTAAACTAATAAGTTAAGGTTAGGCCTACAGCCGACTAGCTTAAGGCATCATGTTTTGTATAATAAACATATCAGGATTGGCTAATTTCAAAACTGTAGCTAATAGACTCGGCTTTCCTTTTCCGTACCTCTACAAAAGAGCCAACTTAATGAGAGTTAACTTTAACTTAACTATTATCTTGTGGCGCAGAGCGAAGTCGTTCGCCTGTTACTAAGGAGATCCAGTTTTGATACCCGTCGAATCCCCAAAATTATCACCTCGTTACAAGACATTAAAACAGATTTATGAGACATTTCTTTTAAATATTGTATCTTGTACACCTTCATCGTGTTATTTTAGGTTGGTTACCGTTGAAAATTGTCACTTTGTACCACTTTCAAAATGTTTATCAACACTTCTCCATGCAACATGGCGGTCAGTATCTGATTTGGCACTTCAAACGAAGTGCCCGTGCTGTGGTCACGTGGTTCGTGATTCAAACTGGCAATGCGCTAGGCATGAGCGTGATAGGCTAGCGTGAGCGCATTGAGTAGCGTGACTCAAACTAGCACCAGCTAAAATCGGTGCACCAGAGGAACCCACTCATGTATTTCCAGCACGATGCAGGGTGTTCTGAAACTTGGAATCGATTTCTGTTATTCGATCTTCATGCGACGCGAAAAGGTATCATTCCAAATAATAAAGAAGAAAGGTTCCCCCGAGAGGGTGTTTATTGTTATTTACTCTTAACTGTATTTACTAAGCGATTTTTCATTTTTTGAACACTTCTCTACATACTTTTCTCTAGGCTTATGAAAATCTTCAAATGTCATGTCGATACCTCTTTGCGTCGCGTAAAGATCGGATTACGGAGTTGGAAAGTCTTCTCCTGCAAGTCACTCCATGGAAATGGACGGGCTTCCCTGCTCACAGCCTGCTTGGCCGATTGTCACCCACACCCCCGCGTGCGTCCTTTCAAAAAGTATCAATGAAAACCATGATTAATTTATGACATTTGGAATAATTATCTCTTCGTTTTTATTGACTTATGTGATCACAAAGTTGTGGTATCCTCAAAGGATATTGCACACACGTAATTTTACCCTTCTTTAGTTTAATTTTATTGATCTTTAAGAAGCGGTGTTCTATATATAATGGGTGGAATTTTGAGTCTTTACAATGAAAAATGGTTATCGCTGGTTGATGTTACCGTATAATATTATTAACTCAAATGTACGTGTTGTAAGTAAAAATTATTTTAGATTTCGCCTCTATTTTCGAGTCGTCATTACTTGAAATTTTAATTTCAGCATGCATTATTTCCATGAAAATCAGATCTACAACCCCCCCTAGACTTTACTTTTAAAACCAAAAACAGATGAAAAGGGCAGAAGTATTTATGTACTAAATATCTCTCGAAAATTTCACGGTGTTCACATGCGTTCTTCTAAAACGAACAAAAACAGGAAACAAGTAGTTGTCAAAGATTTTTTCCGGGCTGAAGGGCCGTGGTCCATTGGAAAACATATTTCCAGACGTTTCGTCCGCAACTACGGCAGACATCCTCAGTGGCGATGTGGTCTCGGACGAAGAATCCTCCTTGAAGGTTCCCCGGTGACTGACGGAAGTGCCCGGTCCGCGGGGATATTTATACCAGCGGGACTGTGGCGGGGGGCGGCTATTGATTGGCTCGGGCCGGGTGACGTGGCGGAGACGCTCACTCTGTGTACGTGAGTGTTGTCATGTTCCCGCGTGCCTACGTGAGCACTGGCACGTCTTTGTTTTTCATTGGGTTTTGCTTTGGCTTGGTGGATTACGGGGATCCAAATCGGATTGATTTTCATTGCCTCCTCCTTTCTATTGAAATTCCGGGGATGTTTGTGAATTTCAATGGCTTCACGGTTTAATCGTGCATGGTAGTGAGCTGTGGTGGCTAAAACATCCACGTCTTCGAATCTTATGTTGTGTTCACGGCCAGAGAAAGCGTGTTCGGCTACTGCTGACTTTTCAGTGTAGCCAAAACGGCAGTTCCTTTTGTGTTCGGAGAGCCTGGTCAACCTGAACCAACCTTCTGCTCAAGAACTCGTCAATCCCTGAGGAGAAACAACGTTCAATTAGGATATCAGAAGCATTACCACCGAGACTATACGGACTTCCGAAGATCCACAAACCAGAGGTACCGTTACGACCTATTGTCAGCGCTATTGGCTCTCCGACTTACGCCGTCTCCAAATATCTCTGCAACATCTTGAAACCGCACACCGGTCAAACCAACACATACATCAGAGATTCAATGCACTTCATTGAGAAACTGAAATCACTTACTTTGCAGCCTGAGGATCTCCTCATCAGCTTTGATGTGGTCTCACTCTTCACGATGGTACCGGTGAATGAAACTATGGCATTACTGCGAGATATATTTCCAGATGATATTACAGCTTTGTTCAAACATGTTCTCACCACCACATACTTCCGTTGGAATGGGGAATTTTATGAACAAAATGACGGGGTCGCCATGGGTAATCCCCTTAGCCCGGTCGTCGCCAACTTATACATGAAGAGTTTTGAAACTACAGCGCTGAACACCGCGCCTCTTAAACCTAAGTGTTGGTTTCGATATGTTGACGACACTTTTTTCGTATGGAGCCACGGAGAAAATACCCTCAACGGTTTCCTCGACCATCTCAACAGGGTCCATCCTCGCTTTCAGTTCACAATGGAAAAGGAGCGGGACGACAAGCTGGCCTTCTTAGATGTACTTGTTACCAAGAATGCAGATGGATCACTGGGACACACTGTGTACCGGAAACCAACTCACACAGATAGATACCTCCACAAAATGTCCAATCACCACCCAAGTCAGAAGAGAGCCATGATGAAAACTCTGGTTAATCGTGCAACAAGGATATGTGAAAATGACAGTTTACCCGAGGAATTGAGTTACCTCAACAGAGCTTTGCAGGCCAATGGATACTCTGCAGCGGAAGTCAAAAGAGCACTCCATCCAAAGAAAACTTCACGCAGTGAAACAAATGCCAACCAAACACTGAAAGTAAGCCTACCTTATGTGAAGAACATCACGGACCGTATAGGTAAAGTGCTAGGAAAACACAATGTAAAAGCCATTTTCAAGCCCACTTCACAGCTTCGAAACTTATTCCGATCTGCCAAGGACAGAAGAGATCCATTATCATCAGCAGGGGTCTATAGAATTCCATGTTCCTGTGGCGCAGTATACATTGGCACTACACAACGGAGCATCAACACCAGGCTCTCCGAACACAAAAGGAACTGCCGTTTTGGCTACACTGAAAAGTCAGCAGTAGCCGAACACGCTTTCTCTGGCCGTGAACACAACATAAGATTCGAAGACGTGGATGTTTTAGCCAACTCCGGCCTGGCTACAACTAGGGCTACTACAACTGGCTCCGGTTTGACTACAACTCCGGCCGTGAAAGCCTACATTGTTTTATTAAACAAGTAGTTATTAATTCCATATTAACAAGTAGTTATTACTCCCACTCTTGTTATTTTTTCATTAAATATGTAGGATGAATTTAATAAAAAAAAATGAAGTAGGACGAATTCTTTGTGAAAGGAATCGCCTTCTTCTGTGTAGGTTTTCATTTCGTATGATTGTTTGAAGAGTTAATATGATATGTCAAATAAAAACACAGGAAATCGGTATGAAAACATTACAATGAGCAAGATGTAGAAGATCTTTTTTATAAGAAATGAATAAATATGTAACTCTATACTTAAAATGCCTCCGTTTTATTTTATGAAAACACCCTTAACAAAAATTAGTCCTTAAAATTTAACAATAGTATATTTTTGGTTTAATTTTGGATTCGAAAGCCTCGTATTAATATAAAAAATCAGTTAAATCTTCAGGATGCCCAGGCACGGAAGTTGTTGCACACAACATTTTGATGTGCTCCCGCGCGCGCAATCTTGACAGGAAACGTGGATTACAAACAGTGACCTTTTCCGTTTCCTTTTTACCAACATATAGATAATACTGAAACGTGGAAACGTTTTATGTTTTCCGATTTTCATGCAACAGGAAGAGATATCGCGTGGCTACCGTGTTCTCCCGTCAGAATTCTTGGTGACTACGTGATGCGAATAACACGATCAGAGTGGTTTGGGCGGGCTTTGCAACACAATAGACTATGATGATAAAATTAATTGTAATTAAAACATTAATTAATTAATTTGTTTAGTTTTCAGGATATTGAAAACTTTGAAAAGGTACTCAGCTAGTAGTAATACCAAGTGAGTGATTATTTGATCCATGACTCAGGAACGCCTGGAGGTATGCCAACCAAACCTGGTACGAAGATTACTTATTATAAAATATATACCGTGGGAGTGTAAGACCTAGGGTTAGGTTGGAAAGTACATGTCATCTAAAATGAAGATGAGTTGCCTACCTGGAATACATCTCATAAGGATGGGAAGATGCGGGGAGGGAAGGTGGGGCTGTTTAATAAAATATTGTGATAATTGAATACTGGGGACAATACTAGGTAATCAGATAAACGAATCTAATGGCAATTTTTTGTACGTATATGCATTTTTTGTACGTATATCCCTTTTTTTTATCTTTTACAAGATTCCGTTTGTTAAATGTTATCTGGAATTGCCCTTGCGTCCGGCTAAAATACAATACTCTCACAAGATACTTAAATGTCTTGAGGAAATTCAAAATTTCAAAATTTATTGCTTGTTTATCCTTGAAAATAGATTTTATTACATGGGAGTTTTTGTTTTTTTTCTCCCTTTCAAAAATTCAAAATTTAAGTAGTATATGACTTAGTGTAGGGATCACAGAATTTTGAAAATGTGCACACAATTCACTATTCCCCATAGCACGTCATACGCAGTTTTTAACTGTTTTTTTGACGTAAAATAAATAAATGAATAGAAACATATCATCACCTTTTTCACCACTCCCACTGAATCTACTGATTTGACTGATTGATTTTTTCGTGTATCCGGGCGCGTCAACTGCTTTCGTCATTAGTCCCGTTAGTGTAGTGCATGTTCTTTTCTCGGGAGATGGCGGTGATCTTCCCCCGCTGGGTGGCGAGATCCGGCGCCGACCTACCGTCGGCTACTGGGGTTTCCCCCTAACCAGGACTCTCCTACCAGCGGGGCACCGCCCCAGCCGGGACGAGGTCTAAGCTCCCGACCGGTTTCCCGAAATATGTGGTAGTGTAGTGCATGTTAGTGTAAGTGTGTGTGTAAGGGGAGAGGATAGGACAAGAGAGAGGAAGGACAAGGAAGAGGAAGGACGGATCACGCGCGGTTCGTGGCCTGTTTGTTAGGGTACTGCTCTGGCATTCGCCTGGTGTTGATCAGAGAAACCACAGAAAACTGCCGATCAGAGCAGCCGGCCGCTAGAATTCTTCTCCAGACAGCGACTGAATTCGATCTAGTTGACAAGCTAGTGTCGAAAATCCTGCCTCCTCACTCGAACCTAGGACCTCCCGGTTAGAGGCGCTGCACTGAGTCTACTCATTATCTTTACTTTATGGTATTAAGTTGCTAAGCTAAGTAGCAATGCAATGGTTATAATGGTTGGACGTCAAAATAATATATCAGATTATTATCGAATATACTTTACGTTTTCTTAAGCACTCGGTTTACAGATGATGCTCGCTGCCCTCACTCAAATCACTCCACTATCTTTGTCAATCACAATAGGAACCTTGATAACATTTCTTTATTATAAATACTTTCAGGTTTTGCAAAGTTCAGTTCACACCCTGCATTTGTATTGTTCGATTAATATAAACTTAATGCTAATAACTTAAGGATAAAAATTACATTTTCATGGAGGAACCCTTTTTGGGGAGATCTCAGAGAAATTACATTTCGGACAACTTTATAAGAAAGATATTGAAGGGGAATCTATTTTTAATACGGGTATCATGAGTGGGATTTCTCTCTAACCAGAGGAGACATTTTCTGGTAACTTGAGATAAGCCCAGATAAAACTGTCTGGAGAGACAAGTAATGTGGTTTTCAATTGTTTCGAGCTGGAATTCATTGTGCGGCTGTTGGTTGGAAATAAACCATGGTGCATTTGTAATTGTACGGAGAAAGTGGTTTTGTACGATCTATTGCTTTTTCGTGTTCTATCTTGCGGCATTTATCCAAACATAACACAAATATAATAGTAGTGGTCTAATTATGGTTTTGAATATATTTGGGCTATGATACAATGAAGTTTGGCTGACCTGTTAATTATTTGACATGGAGGAGTTTTGCTTTAGCCTGCAATATTTTATTATTTATATGCTGTTTCCAATCTTGTAAGTAGCTGGTTATCGTTGTCTTTTTAACATTGCCTGTATGTAACAACAGGATACCGTGTTAAACGATGGCGAGTTATCGTTGTCAGTTGTCTTCTCCTAGCAAAGGGGCATTATGATAGAAGACCCTAAATAAACAAGTAGAATTATTTGCAAGGTCATGGAAACAATTTCGAAAGATTCTCAGGTCTACGAGAAAGTTGGTTTATGCAAATGTATACAGGTTATGCCACGAACATTAGTAGTAATAACTTCTAAGTGTTAAAGAAGTTGTAAATTGTGAACTGTTGACAGCAGTCTTGAAATTAAGAAAAAGTTATTTATTTTGTTGTTGAGAAAGTCCATTAAAGAAGAAGCGATCGACGGGAAGTCGACGAAACCGTAAGTGTGACGCTCTGACGATTCAGACGTTACCAACTTGACCGCTGCCTTCTTTGACCCGCGGTGACCCCACTGTCTCGTAAGCCCAATGCGGTCGATACCTGCCCCCGCCGCTGGTGATCGAAAGCCCGTGGTAGTGATCTCAACATTGTAGCTGGATGCACAATTGCAATGCTTTCAAGTGCTGAAAATCGTGACGGTCGTTTTTCATTAGATTGGCTGCGGTGAATGTCTACCTACAGACTTTCTTGCGAGTTAAATGTATCTTGTGTGTTCTTACTGATTCTTACAATCGTCTCTTACAAAGAAAATGTCAAAGTATTGCTTAAAATTCGGTTGTAGAGAACGTCAACAAACTATAGACTAGAATGTTATTGGATATGATATTATTTGGTAGCCTTTACTTAATATTCTTTTTTTAGATTTCTGACGACTATTATTTGTTATAAGTCGGTCTAACGAAACTATTAAAAATACTCAAAACAAGAATACTCTCATGTGTGAATGTTAAAAGTCCTCCAGAAAATGAAAGCCTGTATTTTGTTGAAGTATTGTAAGTAAATTGCAATTTCAAAGTATTAAAAATTGGTTACTTTCAAAATTTTATTATGTTTTAGTGAATATAAAAGAGAATATATATTAAAAATTAGAATTAGATGATAATTCTTGCTCTTTGGTTCTGAGATAGCTAGGACATAATAGACGTTCACCATCATGGCGGACCGTCACAATTTCTGAGTAGAGTGTGGTCTCCAGTCAACAGTAGAGCTCACTGGCCCTTGGCAACACTTGAACCTTGTAACAGATTTAGTGGCGGCCAGGTGGCGTTCCAAAGCAGCCTATAAACGCATTGCTTATACTCGTAGTTCTTACTTCCACTTGCAGTTGAAGTATGAATGAGGCCACATTCATACTTCACTTACACATACTATCAGGAATGGAGAGAACTGGAAAGGATAGAGGTTTTTGAATGCGATAAATAGTGATTTGGCTTAACATTAAAGCATCAGGTTGGATTCGAGCCCGCGACCTTCCAAGACAAGACTGTCAAAGCTCTCACGACTAGGGATGGAAAAAGACTTGGATATTTTTAATACATCGATATTTTCAAGCAGAAATATCGATATTGTAACATAATTGCTTTGATTTCGATGTTTTCTTAAGATATATTTGAGTAGAACATCGCTGTTAAAAGAATTCTCATGATATAAATAAAATTTCCAGTATTTTATTTGTGGATTGTTCGCATGCAACAGCCATTGGCTGTCACTATTGCTGATCCACAGGTGGAACGAAACTGTTCGCTATAAGCAACATTTCTTGTGTTATTACATTTTTGATTATTTTGTACGCGGTAATATCATTAAACCACAATTTGAACCTTGACTACATTATGAGAATGGCGACATGGTGGCGACTATCTTAGAAATACTTTAAAATCTTTTTTATAGGAAGACCGAGATTAGAAAGAATCGATTCGAAATTAATTCCAATTGTGTAGTAGCTGGAAACAGATGGAAAATCGTTGTTTAAAAATATCCTCTACACTAACGCCATGGTTCTGCATCTCCGGTATGCTACCAAAATTGAATTTCGTCAATTTATCTTAATACAATGCCATTTAATTTGTATTTAATTAATGAAAGATATCAAATGAGAAATTTGATAATGTGTTTTAAATATGTAATGAATACAATATACAATATATTACAGTATACGTATTCAGAATACAAAATATTATTCTGTATTTTCTTTTCTTTGGCTTATGATGAATACTAAATGACTATCCATTTACTTGTACATCAGTTATTGTTGCACCCTGAGTGCTGAAGTTAACTGATTGCGTATTTTATGACACTATTCAAGGGTCAAACTTATCTTTAATACACTTGTTTGAAGACTAACTCGAAATAAGCTTTCCAGATCTTTGATAAAAGAAATCTTTTTTTCCTTGAGAACGTTGACCTATCAAATAAAATATATGGATCGAGATAAAAGTTGGATGTCGTGAGTAGAGAACGAGAACAATACAGATTCCGATTGATAGCATAGAGTCTTTAGTCTATGTATTGATTGATATGATTGATAGCATAGAGAGTTTAGTCTATGTTGATAGTTCAAAGATGGGAGATCTGATAATCATCTGTTCCAGACCACAAAATGTGAAAGAAGGTGAAGGGAGAAACAGTTTGTAGATCAGAGAACTTGAAAATCTGGAATTATAAAATCCCTAGTCCTGCTACAACAGCACCTACTTTCTCGTGTAATTTGTAACAGTAACATTTGGTTATTATATTATATTAATTAATAACTATCAATTAATTAAAATTAATTAATTATATTAATATTACAACAATACTTGTTGAATCAAGAAAGTGTTTCCAATCGGCAAAAATAATAACCCTGCCTGGGATTCAAACGCAGAAGCATAGGCTCCGCGAAGAATCATCTTTTCATTAGACCATCTAGATGCTTATGCACGAAATCCTCTCCCGAAGCATTTTTCTGATGTCAAATTTTTGCAACAGTCGAAATTTAGGAGCTTTAATGAAAATCGGACCTACACCGCATAATTAAGCAAATTAAGTTCATTCAATAAAACCAAAAGAAAACAAACTGATGGTACTACAACAGCACATGCATTCTTGTACGATTCGTAAAAGTTACGTAATATTACTTTGCCAACTCTACCCTACAAATTTTAGCCATCACTAACCAAACAAAAGGCAATAATTTCCGGAAAAATACGTACGCTCATTTTTTTAAAACTATTTAAGTTTAAATGAAAACAACTTTTTCTCATTGGAGTCAGGGTTCAGTTACAGAAACTGTTTGAAGAGAAAAATGTTTACTCCAGTTGAGAATCGAACCCAAGAGCTCGGGCTGATACATAGTGTTACAAATACGTACATCGGACTTATTTGAGAATAATAAACGTTTTTGCGTAATTTTGTATTAAATCGTGCAAGTTTCTCGAGTGATATTTAAAGTGTTATTAAGATTCACAGTGCAATATTAAAATATTTATCTTTTATCATTTATATCAGAAAGTACGTGTAATTTGTATGTGAACAGTGATAGTTTTAGTGGCATAATTTAAATCAAAGTAAGAGAAAAAATACTCATATTTTTTAAAAATACCTGGAAATTAATTAGATATCTGATTTGGAAGAATAGATTTCATTAATAATGGCATTACAATGGGGGAATCAACGAAAGACCCCCAGAGTAGTTTTTTTTTCTTTCTTTCTTTCTCGAAAACTACTTACGTAGTATAGAGAAAGTTATTATTCTGCATCAAAAAATGGTGATTTGTGCCAGAAAAAGACTTATTTGTTGCGTCTTCGTGACTCAATGCGTCTCTGAATCCTTTTTGGGCGTTGAGCGCTGGTATGGTCATCCTCCGTTACTATTTTGATCAAGTCTCGTCACGTCGCAGTCGGTCAGTGCCTTTTATCCCATCAGCCAGAGGCTCGACGCCGTTAGATGTCGGGGCTCACCCAACCAGGGACCCGCGCAGTCTCGAATTCGTTTAAGCTCCGTGACTTCACGGAGCGTAGTAAAGGAATTTGACTAGCGACGACGAAGTCGTGTTGTACGTCCCTGATATCGAAAAAGTTGATGCTTCCTTTTCCTATATATATTAAATTACTTTCTCTAACGTGTTATGTAGTCAGATTACACATTTTGTGAGTAATTGATACCGAAAAAGTGGTTGGCGGCAATACGTCCGTCTATTCGCTTGTCTGTCAACAACGCTAGAGGATAAACCATAGGCAGGATTTTCACCTAATTTGCTATTCTTGATCTCTGGCTGACTCGCGACCCCTTGAATTTAAAGCAGCTATACATTTTTGACGGTACTTCACATGAATACCAGTCGACGTTTTCAAAATTTTCTCAAAACTGGGTCAACATTTTTTCTTTACTTTTTCTTGAGTAGAGCAAAGTAGAAACTATAAGAATGGTGTAAGTTCAATTTCCGCTAAACTCTGAAAATTTTTGAGAATTCCCAAACATTTCCGCGTATTCCTGCAATTTTTTAATAATATGGGTTGCACTTGCGCAACTTTCCTTTTTAAGTGTTGGGGAGGTTGTAAAACCGACTCAGTTATTTGGGATATTGGATATACTCATTGCTTGCTAAACCGGTACGTAATTTCGAATCTCATCGTGGGGAAAAATTTTGGATAGTGGAAATAGGGACCGGGAGCGGTAGCTCAGTGCATCAACTGATGTCACTGCAGCGCCTCTGACCGGGAGGTCCTAGGTTCGAGTCCTGACGGCGGCACGATTTTCGACACTAGCTTTTCAGCTAGGTCGAATTCAGTCGCTGTCTGGGGAGAATTCTAGCGGCCGGCTGCTCTGTTTTCCGTGGTTTCTCCGATCAACACCAGGCGAATGCGGACAGTCCCAACAAACGGGCACGGACCGCGCGCGATCTCCCTCCTCTTCCTTGTCATATCCTCTCCCCTTGCACACTCACACTTACAGTAACATGCACTACACTACCACATATTCCGGGAGATCGGTCGGGAGCTTAGAGCTTGTCCCGGCTGGGGCGGTGCCCGTTGGTGGGAGAGTCCTGGTTAGGGGAAACCCCATTAGCCGACGGTAGGTCGGCGCCGGATCTCGCCATCAAGCGGGGGAAGATCACCGCCATTTCCTGAGAAAAAACATGCATTACACTAACGGGACTAATGACCACAGTAGTTGACGCGCCCGGAAACACGAAAAAATCAAAAGATCAATCATGGAAATAGGAGTTCAAGTGGTATTGCTGTACGTGACAGTAAAAAATAATGGGGTACATAAAGCAGTTGTAACATTACTAGCTTACTTTTATAGAAAAGTAATATTATCTTTATTCCTAATTTAATATTATCTTTATTCCTACGTCTTCCAATAAAACAATCATGTGATTTCATTTATTTTCATTCATCTAATCTTGAAAACCCTGACATAGTAAAACAATAAAGAAATAAAATACTGTTCCACATACACACTTCGAAAGTGATAATGCTATAATTTAACAATGACACGCTGCAAGGTGATTTAACGGCCGTATAATATTATCTCAATTGCATTGAAATCATACTGCAAGTATTTAAATTTTCTCTCAAATGTTTCAACGAATTAATCCAAATTCTTTGATGATCGCTACTACACTTATCGATTATTTATAATACATTATTTCCGGAGGAAAATTGAATACTGAAATGAAAATTTACCAATAATTTACTTACCCAACCAGATTGTGATCATCTGTAGTAACAATGCTCGATAGGTTTTGCTTGGTTACCGTCACATGTATTTCTCAGATTTCATAATAATATTGTGTTCAAAAGCGTACATGTTCGAGTCGTAATCCAGTCAAGACATTGTTTGCTGAAACAAATTGTAATATAACTTTGATTTTTGTTCAAGTATGTTTTGGGATAGTGAATACGAATCTGAAGTTTGCCAAAAAATTCGTTGGAATTTCGTTGAAAAGACATGAAACAATTTTTTTTGCCTATAACTGAAAAGTATCTTATTTAGGTAAAAATTACACTTTTCCAAAAATATTCTATATAAAATATCCTACAATTTAGTTACTTGAAACTTTTTTCGTTACCCGCACCGTTTCGGTGGAACTGGTAGCTGAAGTTTGATAAGTGCTAGCGCAACATAATCCATATTCATAAAGCTAAAGCTCCATACCCTGTTGGAAAGGCAAACCAGAAACTTTGTTAATTTCGATACAACTACCTGCATTGGTAATAGTTTTCTGGTACTTAATGAACTTTTTCTTATTACACAGTAGTTTTTGCCAACAGTTTTGATCTTGAATAACAATATTTCAAATGGACAAAATAAAATATTATTATAAACTGTTACTTAACTGACTTAACTGTTAAAAAGGAGACGTTGAGTTTGGGCATAAGAAGTCCCTTTCACAGTAAGAATTTACTAACTCGAATTGGCAAATGGCAAAATGTATTTATATTGAGATGAACACTGATTATCTGGAGGATCAGCATTGTTGTATTAATAACCTCAAAATTAAGTTGAATGATGGAGAGTACACTTCAGAATTCCAAGTTGGTTGAACAACGTTCTGTGATTAGTTTTGTAGTTCCCGAAAGTGAAAAACTAGTTAATATATACTCCAGAATGTCTAAAATGTATGGTGAAATTTGTAAGAGCCGCAAAAAGTTTTACAAGTGGGTAGAACAGTTCAAAAGTGGTCGAGACTCAGTGACTGACAAACATCGTTCTGGCCACATCAACAGGAAAAGTCATGTTGACTGTGTTTGGGGAAGCTGTAGGTGCGTTTTTGGTGATTATCTAGAAGAACAGCGTACAACAAAGAGCCAACACTGCTCAGATATGCTTTTGAACACTGTGCAGCCATCCATGAGAGAGAAACATTGTGGATCTCAGAGGAGAGGTGTGATTCTCCAGCAAAACAACGCATGTCCTCACATTGCTCAATAAAGCCGTGAAACCATCGACAAAATGCGTTGGGAGGTACTGCCTCATCCCTCTTACAGCCCCAATTTAGCACCATCTGATTTCCATTTGTTTGGTTCACTAAAGGAGGCATTACGTGGGAAGAAGTTCCAGAGTAACGAGAATGTCAAAAAATATGGTAAACTAGCTCAAACACCAGGACAAAGAGTACTTTGCAGCCGTTATAAAAAAGCTCATAACCCGTTGGGACAAGTTCATAAATGTTGGTGGTATATATATATGTAATTTTTATATTACGTGTGTAATACAGTTAGCAAATTTATTTCCAACGAATTCTCAAACAAACATCAGTCTAACGAACGAGTCTAATGGACTAACGCAATCATCAAAGAAAACTTCATTACGTCTACTTTCTGGAAGGCTCATCGAGACTTTCGTTATCAAGTCCATTCCTTAAGTGACACACGCCGTACCAGTTGCGATTAGAGATGAGATCATAGATAAGGCAATACCGATGTTTCCAAACATCAGTGTTTAAACATTGCCGAAAACCATCAAAGTTTTTAAAAACTCGATACTTCCAAACTGGTTTAGGAATCTCTAATATTAAAAATTCATATGAAATAATATTTCATTTGACAGAGGAAAAATGTAATCAAGATTTAATAGTCAAGACTTAACTAGCAAAACAAACTTACACTAGAAGTGCTAAACAATAGCACAGACGTTCTCGCATAAATTCGTTTCCTATTCTCTAGAGTCGGGCTGGCTTTTTGATTTCGCCGATTCTCTTCCCAGTTGCTATCTAGGAGCGCTTACGAGATCTTCTCGGGGCTTCTTGCGAGACCTAACGCTCTCCTGGGGACATTCCCAGGAAGTGAAGAGTTTCGTACTTTTACGTATAGGCGGTCGTGTACTATTACGTATAGGCGGTCGTACTTTTACGTATAAGCGGTTGTACTTTTACGTACAGGTCGTGTAATTTTACATATTTTCATGGTATCCCTTAGCCCCATGTGCGAGCTTATGCCAAATTTGTTCTGAGTGTAGAAATCTAGCCAGTTCCTGTTTTTCACACACAGATTGTTCACATCACACCTAGAACTGCTTGTAAGGCCAACATTTTGTGAAAGGATTAGGATCTAGGATTAATACACGAAGGATTAGGAATGATACAAATGCACAACTTAATTCATGGCTTAACCAGATTCAGAACCCGGACCCATAATGGAACCGTAAAAAGCTATAATATACATAAAGCGGAATATGCTGTGCAGAACTGAATCTATGTATCTCGATGTCTTTGACTCCATTCGTTTCCGTAACAACAATGCCAACAAGGCTACTTTAGAATTACAATCTATATTCTTAATTGAAGACTGTGACATACCGATATGTCACGTTAAAATAAACTAACATTTATTTGTAGACAATATGGTGGAACATGCATTACGAAATATCACGAGAGCTAGAGCTTAGCAACGACCGTGAATAAACAATGTAGTTTTTGTTTTTCTAAATGCATTAAGAGTTTTCTGGATGCCGAAAGTAGAAAATTTGGGATTGGGCGAAGAAGTTCAAAAGACGATCAAAAGGTCAGCTACACCAAAGTATAACGAACGTATGGATTGGCTGGGTGAGAGAAGGACGGTCAAATGTTATGAAAAAAATGAAGGTAGTTTTAATACGAAGTCTTCGAGGGATGAATCATGCAGAAAGATTTCATTCTGCTCGGAAACGCGCTTCTGAACTGATCGTAGATATTTTCATGTGGAAGCAATAGTGAAGTATAAATTGGAACTTTGTCGGGAGTGGTAATCGAGTTCGGGACTATATCATAGGACGTAATCGGGACTGATAATTTTGATAGTTTGAGACCAGCTTGGATAGGGCAGAAGAGGATTTCGTGGAACTTTGGACTACGGCAAGCTCGCAAGATATTTCGACTGAGAAGTCTACGAGGGACATCAACGAAGAAAAGATAAGTTAACCGCGGTATACATTGTAAATTGAAAGAGATCTTGATCAAAGGCCTAAAAATTGTAAATTCACTCAATTGTTTGCTAAAAGCGTAGAAATAAACTTTGTTGAATTTTGTTCTTTAGAAAAGAAAGTGATTTTTCATTTAGTCAATCCAAACAGAAATGAACTAGGAATAGAATCATTCTATTTCAGATTCCCAGCTGCGCTGTATAGTCGGCGGATCCTATAATCCATTATAGAGGTAATAAGGATTATAATATATCGTGACCCATTGACCCAGCAAGCCGGACGCTAAGATCTTTAGCAGATATAAATATAGAGAGAGGAAAATTTTGGTATATCTCAAGACGAAACCAAAAGTGACTGTCTATATATTGTCATGGTTTCTAAATATACACACTACCCCTTTACTCCCCTCCTTATAAGTACAAATAAAATTACTTTTATAATATTTGAATATATTCTTAATGTGGGTTGTGACACACCATTTCAACGAATTTATTTATTGTGAGTTCGCGAAATTGATCCTATACAGGAAATCGAGAATAATATTATTATTATTACTTAAGAAAGATGTATATATTTTAATTATTCCCTATCATTCAGGTTGTTGCTATCTAATAATAATAATAATAATAATAATAATAATAATAATAATAATAATAATTACATGAAATTTCTTTTATAAAACCGTATAAAAATACTGGTTTGGTTTATTCCATATTCTTTGTCAAATATTCAGCGAATTTTACCTCGCTTGTGACATCAAAACATGTACTTACATAAAAAAAGAAGAAACAAAATACCCTTTTAAATGACCTACAATCTAATATTTACGATACATATTTTCTTCCAACATTTACACAATAATTGCCAACATTTACACGAGTGAACTCTACCAGTTTGAATAATTTAAAACAAATGAATGGCCATGTCTTTTCTCGAAGGTTTTAAAAAGTAACAATCTTGGCCTTGCTATAAATTTTGATGATAGGAAAACAAAATATAATGTTTTTAACTTCCCTTTTCACTGCATGACGATTGGCTGCCATTGCTGTCCATATTCCAACGTTTCAAAAAAATAACCAAATCATAACATTTTCAAAATTAACTTCATAAAATTTAGAAGCTTCGAAACCAACACGCGATGCGTTCACTACGGCAACTCGAGATCGTCTCATAAGTAATCGTCCGTTCAACCACAACCACAGAATCTTTGTCACATCTCCTCCATTTTTTGATTCTACCAAACCGCGTAGTTTAAAACAAAAGACAACTCTTCTCTAACAATGCTATTGTTTCTTTACATATTTCCTTTTTATATTATATTGTCTTTAATAGCCTTTGAACGTTACCATACATTCCTAAACGTATTCTAAAACATCTATAATGTTCGTAACACCTTTTTCAATCACTTATTTATTATTTTAACATTTATCAGTAATCGTTCGTCATTTTGGTTTTTTCCTAATACGGAAAATTAATTTATTTCATGGAAATTCTTTTATTTTGGTTGGTCTTATTTAAATATTCCTGTTTTATTTATTTATACTCTCACAGTCTATTTTAGGCACAGTTATTTAAAATATCAATCAATAAAAAAACATCTACCACTCATGCACCTTCACATGTTTTCGTTCTTATTAACATACAAAATTAAAGTATTTTTTAATCCAAATACAATGTTTTGAATTTATTTTGAACGCGTCTAATTGGACCGTCACAATATTGCGTATTTTTGTGCAGTGGTATCCTCTAATATTAATACATTTTTCCTTTCATTGACTCAGGTAAGACTTGCGTTTCGTACGTATCTATATTTATAAACCATTTGTGATTTTATTGCAATCATACAGTTCATTTTTACTTTCTCGTGTACGTAAGTATTTATGGAGTAATATACATAGCATACACTCACGCCGCTAGCCGAATTCGTTTATTACTCTCCGTGAAGACACGGAGGTTAAGCGAATCCGAGACTCGCGGGTTCCTGGTTGGGTGACCGGCTTGGAACACCGGAATCTAACGGCGTCGATACCCTGACCGAAGGAATAAAAGGCACTGATTGCGACGTAACGAGGCTTGATAAATATAGTAATTACTCAGTAACGGAGGATTACTCCAGAGAAATCGCTCAACGGGCACAAGGGGTAAAGAGACGCGTTGCGTCACAACGATGCAAGAAATTAGAAAAAAAAAAAGTGGTGTAATGCTGCGCATAAAAAAAACGAGCATTTTCGGCAGAAAAATTAATTGCTGGGCCCTGATAACGAAAAAGTGGATAAATCCAATAGCTAAATTAGTAGAAAAAAATCCTCTAACACCTGGTGCAGCCATAATCCTTGTTTTGTGAGTCCGTGATGCCGTAAAACCAATTGCAAGCAAAACGTCCCTCCGTCTGTCTGTGTACACTACTAGCACCTACACCATACATAGGATATTTTCCAAATTGTAGAAACCCTTGTCCATCTGGCTTTAGTTGAGACTTTGAAATTTTGAAAAACATTCTTTAAAATTTGGGAGAATGTTTTTTTCCGTTTCCTGATATTGAAGATATAGATATTACCTTCAAATGAAATTTGTTGTTCATAATTAGTTCTTTCATTAATGTCATGTAGATTTTTTGAAAATTTGAGTTATTTTCGTGCAGTACTGCGTGTAATATTTGTAATTTTAAAGAATTATAAAAACAAGATTTTCACAAAAACGGCTCCAAATTTTTTTCTTTAAATTTGTGGTAGGGGAAGCGCCATATGTACTCTATACGATGATATAAACATCATATTGGTCTATTCTTTTGCTTTTTCAAAAATTTGTAATGTAATGTAATGTTACTTGTCTTTCATGTCGGTAGCATTTATATTAGAAGCGATTTCTTCACATTGCTATATTTATGAGTAAATGTGCTTTAAATATATTGGCAAATAAAGTTTTTCGGAAACTCAACAGTTATCTGTTCAAATGAGCTTAAAATTGTGGATTTTCAGAAATGCTCAAACGACATTTCCTCAAAAATGGCTCCAAAGTTTTTCTTCAAACTTTTCCAATGGATAGTGCCAATTACATTGTTTAATATGACGTAACGTTAATTTTAGTGTATTCTTTTGTTTTTTCAAAAATTACACAAATGTAATTTTTTAAATACCTCTCACGGCGTTAATATGAACTTTTCCATCGATACAGTCGTGCAATTTGAGTGGAAGCGCTTCAAATGATTTGAAATGAAATGACGTGAAAAAGAGCTTCAAATTTCGTATTTACAGGAATGCTTAATCGGCATTTTATTAAAAAGGGTTCAAATTTTTCAATGAAATTTTCTATTTAGGAAGAGGTTTGACTCTTCTTTAATGTTATTGAAGTAATATTTCTGTTCTACTATTAGGAACCCGAAAGGCTGAGACATTTTTAAAGAAAATGTACTTTTGCGGAAATAAATGGTAGCAACAGGATGGAGCAAGACAGTACAGTATCAGTCCACACCAAGGGAATTAGAAAGCTTTACTATCAGAAAGTCTATGCCATTTTGTAGCACCATTAGTTTTGTTATTTTATCAAGGAGCCAAAAACACGGATTCTGGCTACACCATGTGTTAGAGGATTTTTTTCTAAATTTAGCAACTGGGTTTATCCGCTTTTTCGTTGCCAGGGCCCTGTAATAGTTATTCTGCCGAAAATTTGCCGTTTTCCCGCACAGCGTTACATTCGTTTCTCTCTTCAGCGTAAGTGGTGGCAAGAAAGTAAAAATAAGTTCAAGGGACAATCGTAGTTTTAAGGTGAGCATTATAGAAATCACGAAGTAAGTTTTGCTGAATGTTATACAACGTTAAACAATTCACTTGTTTAAGGACATCAAGTTAAAACTCATTTATCTGACAAAATATTTCATAGATAAATGACGATAAAGGCAGTGATGACTTGAGAAACGATGAGTTATTTATAAAGTGCTCTCCTATCTCTAGATGATTTGGTGCGTGACATATTTCGTACATGTGACTAACGTTGGGCTGATAACGAGATAGGCAGCAATTCAACAAAAGTGTTGATAAAAGCATTTCGTATTTCCGTTATCGGTACATCTAAGCGCCATGCAGAGCTTCCTTTTTTTTTGTGCAATGTAGCAATGCTCTGAACGTTCATAGTTCAAAGTAGGTGTTCCCGCGAATCATTTCCTGAGGATACTCTGAAACACGCAGATAAAATGTCGGACGTCATACAATTGAGACATTTTAATTTTATATAACACAATGAAATTTCAGGATTGTTTCCTATGGTTTATAGATAACAAGATTCTTGAAAATCTCTCATTAATAAATGTTTGGCGAATTATGTTAGCGTATAATGCGTCATAGGCTGCTTCAGATTCTGTCACATCAGAATTCGTTTAATTAATGGCGAAATAATAGAACTGATTCGTTCGGTAGTTTCATTATCAAATAGTTCAATTTATGAGAACTTTTAGTTTAATTTCTGATGAATAAAACTGAGTCTTTTCTACTCAAATATAATAGCTAAGAATTCAATATACGTTTCAGGAACTTTGTTGATGTGTACTTTGCGTATTTTTTGTCGGTATGTTTTTCATTTGAAGCAGATGAAAATCCTTCAAAGGCCAACTGAGTTTTATCTACTGATGAGAAATTAAAACGAGATATTTCTTTACGATTCTTTGTTTTTGCTTTTCCTTCAATGATATATTAAAATAGCATTAGTAATGTAGAATGAAAAATGGTTTAATATCATTTTATGGAACAGTTGAATTATCACAACCGATGTCTATTCGTTTGGAGCTTGAACTCATGGTTTCTAGCTAATTAAAGACCTAAATAAATTTTATAAGATGAGAACGGAATGTATTATAATTAAAAGCAGAGTAGGTAGATACACACACACACACACACACACACACACAAACACCATAGATATACAAGCACTCACAAGACGTACCAAAAATCAACAAGCTAAGAATTAATGCAAATTTTCATCATTTTGTTTTTTATCTATGAATCATTGGTGGATAAGAGTACCTTTATTAATATTTCGTGTATATGTCATTATATAAATAATCTGGAAAGCACCGTCCGTCCCTCACTCATGGTTAGACCTTTTCTGATCCACCAATTGGGGCAAATGTTTCGTTCGACGCGACTGGGCCTACTGGAGTGGAACCGGCCACTCTTTTATCTGTCCATGATATTTTCAGAGAATAATTGAAAAAAAAACAACTTTTTTGGGGGGAGGGGTAGCATCTAAAACGTGTCTTTTTTGTTTAAAGGCACCTTCAGAGGTGATAAATAGATCTTTTGAGCCCTCTTTACAAGGCATGGTCTTTGGGTTCTCGTCATTTCTCGAGCACAGCAAATGGCAAGGAAGAACGTGGACACTGCAACTATTCGCGTAAATATCTCAGGCATCTATTTCAACACAAATGGGGTGCTCAGGGATTGACCTGAACTTCAACTTTACATTTAAAATACAATTTATAAACTTTTTCCACTATCGGCTTGCGTGCACGCTCTGTGATTTTTTAGGTCACTTCAACAAACATAACAACAGCGAAGTGGCGATACTTGCAAGGCATATTAAAAACTACTCTCTTATGAGTGATATCACCACACAAACACGAAATGCAAGAATTCACAATTTGAAAGTGTATTCATCTTATAGAAAAGACACTCATTGAGAACAGTTACATTACTAACTCGGAATTCCTCCGATCTCCGTCCATTTCTCCCCCCTATCGTCTCGCTTCTATTCCAAAATTCCCCAGATTCCCTCAGCCGTACATTTCAAAATCGGGAATTAAATCCTCACCACAATAGACTAAAGTGGAAACTACCACGACAGTTCGTCGACCCTCCCTGATCATCATGTACCCGATGTGACCTCTCCCATTTAATTCACGTATACTCAATGTATTCATTTCTATAATTTTTCCTAAATAATGCTAACGTAATTCAATGGACCCTCACTGTATAACACTCGGATGCTGAGGGACTTTGGGCGAAGCAGAAATAAATGAAAAAAAAAGAACTTGAACAATTTACTATGGACATCATTCTTGTCACGACACAATATTGCTACTGTAAAATCAGCCAACATCCTAACTTTGGTGACTGTCCCTTACCATTCCACGTCTCTAAAACTCTTGAAATAGACATAAAAAAGTACAACTTACATATTTTTTTACAGTAACGTGCTGTTTCAGGGTTACGCCATCGCAATAGCACCAAGCGCCGAGTTAACGATTGTGTAATACCAGCACGATTCCTGCCTCGCACTTAACATTCAAACCCGGGATTTCAGAAAAAACGGAAAATATTACGTGATGGCTTTAATTGAAGTTCTTTTCTGAATTCAAGGTTTAGAAATCTATGATTATCTTATGGTGTGGCAAATTTCATGATTCCTCAGTTGATTGGAGTTTATGTACATTTGGAGATTCTTTTACGTTTCTGATCATCCTTTTTGTGGAGCTAGAGTACTGAGAAGAGCTGCACCTTCAGGAAGGAAAACTGTATTTTCGAAGTTCCGGACACACCTTATGCGAATTCTGCCCGATTATAAAGTACAATGGCGGTTTCTCACGGGAGAAAAGGCAGAAACGCCCTCCACTCGTATTTTCTTCGTCTGGATGTACAAAATAACATTATGTGCTTTGATGCTTGACGGACAATAATAGTAGTATAATTTTTGAACGGATATCTATGACATTTATTTCGATCGAGTTTTTAACCTACGCGCGATTTTAAGCTATGCCAAAACGATTGTAATCAATCGAAATGGTTTAGAGGAAGAACCGCAGATATATATTACATGTGTACCTGTGGGAAGAACTCTCAACCTCTCCTTCTCTGTCTGTTAAACGCTCATATCTCTCAGCACTCCTGCCGGCGAGGAGTGAAAACGATTTTTAATTGGGCCTACATGAGAGAAGGGGAGAATCTTCTCCTTTGAAATGCCATCTATTGGCTTCTTTGTGAATCACAACGTCAAGGGTGGTGAGTCGAGTACCACTGGTAGGCAAGGATTACATCAGAGAGTCACACGTTGACACAACATCAGGTAATCTTATGATGTAATCTTACAATTTGGGCTAACGGAAGCCGCAGGAAACCCGGACTGATAGATATTTCTCTTGTATCTCATTGCAAGTCAACACATGAAATATAGTTTGCCTGTTTTCAAGTACTTTAAGAAAATGCTACTTTCCTCCTCTTAAGAAACATGCACGAGCCGTCAGTGCTAAAATATGTCGACGTGTGGCGGATTGCAGTGCACCTGATTTTGTGATAGCATAATCTAAATTTTTATTCAAAATAATACAATCTAGAAAATTCATCATTTCTTCTAGGTTTACCACATTTCCATTATGGAAAAAGAGGACATTTCTTATGAAAAAGATGACACTTCATGTTTATTTTTTAATGCGATTTATTTTTATTAAAGACAAAATACCTACTATTGACAAAATAAATACTTCAACCATTCATCACTTTCACAGTCACAGTCACACAATAGGACTACTTCATTATCATTACGGTCTTTTCCTTATTTATACCAGAAGTATTTGGTGGATGATGAAATCTCCCTCAACAATTAGAACATTGCTTTGCTTTACCTGGAACCTTTCAACAAACGCTTTGAATTTTTTTAAGTATTCAAGGCTTTTTGGCCTCCGATCACCGCCACTTTGTAATGTTCAAAATGAATGGTCCCGCCTCCCTTAAATAAAGCTAAAGTGGATTGGTCAGCTCGATCCCGCAAGGCGGGGCAGGGGTCGGAAAACTCTGGTAAAGTTCGGCTCAGGACATCGCCCATTTTTTGTGCAAGCGACGGTACATGTATTGTATGTGCATTTTTTTGTAATGAGCTGTTGATACTGTCACCTGATGAATATGATTTCTACGTCAAGTGCTATAGTAATAGACTTCGGCATTTTCTGAAAATATATTCCCGCCCTAAAGCAAGTCATTTTTTTACAAAAACCACTGATTCGTAAATAAAAAGACACGGTAATGGTAGAATTCCTAGATTAATGAAGAGAGGCTTACATGAATCACGTGGGTGGGATTTGGTTATTATTCGTACAATTCGTTTTTGTAATCTAAAAGTCTGGGAGCTATAAGATGTATTTCCCCATAATATTATGCCATATCTCAGGCGGGAATGAACATTCGCGAAGTATACACAACTTGAGCAGTATGAAGGCTGACTAGTTGCAAAATTCTGAACGCGTAACATAATGAACTTAATTTTGTGTTCAATTCATTTTAAATGGACGTTCCATTAGGTTTGGCTGAATTGAGAGACCTAAAATTTTGTTGCCTTATCAGTCAATGGTACGCATATTCATTTTCAATGGGCACAGAATTGTTTATTTGAAATGGAAGAAACTGCATTAAAGCCGTTTTCTTTCGTTTACTATTAATTTGTTATTTCGGAACCAATTTGAAACATCTGATATTGTACTATTTACGGTTTCTTTATTGCAAGGATGTTCGTATCATCCGCAAAGAACCGTTCTTCGTTTTCGAATCGTCGAGGCATATCGTTTACGTAAAGTAGGAACATAATAGGGGCTAAAATCGATCTTTGCCAGGAACTCCATGCAACGGGCAAAGAGTCGGAAAGGTGCGTACGTAATGTTCCATCATTCCAGTAAGGTATTTCAACTCTCTGAGATCGTTATTTAAAAGGTACGAACGCGACCAAGCTAGAGCAATACCACGGATTCCGCAAGTGGTACAGAAGTAAAATATCATGATCCAGTGTCAAAAAGCTTTTGAGATCTAAAAATAATCCAATAGGTGCCTCGTTTTGATCCAATGATGAGGCGACATCTTTAAGAAAAGAAAATATGGCTATTTCCGTAGATTTTGATTTTTTAAATCCATGTTAGCAATCTGAAAGCGCGTCATGTTTACAGGAAGGTTTCCATTCGAACGTAAAAAAGTCTAATATTTTTGAAAAAACTGATAGAAGAGAAATTGACCGATAATTTTTAATTTCGTTTTGTTGCCTTTTTTGAAAAGCGGCTTAATTTTAGCTGGTTTGAAAATATCTGGAAACGTTCCAGTGCATAAAGATGCATTAAATATGTGAGTTAACCGCACGGGGCACCGAACAGCGGACGTCCGTGTGGCAGCGCCGGCCGCCACTGCTCGCCACTCTGCTCCCTCTCCCTCGCCAATCTGCCCGCCAGCTGCCCGCCACCTGCTGCCACCTGCCCCACCCTGCCCGCCACTCTGCCCACCTCACTGCCCGCCACTCTGCCCGCCACTCTGCCCACCACCCTGCCCGCCACCCTGCCCGCCACCCTGCCCGCCACCCTGCCCGCCCCCTGCCCGCCACCGTGCCGGCCGCCCTGCCCGCCACCCTGCCCGCCACTCTGCCCGCCACTCTGCCCGCCACCCTGCCCGCCCCCCTGCCCGCCACCCTGCCCGCCACCCTGCCCGCCACCCTGCCGGCCACCCTGCCCGCCACCCTGCCCACCCTGCCCGCCACCCAACGCTCCCCGCCAACGCTCCCCGCCAACACGGTTTTCCATTGCCCTCATGAGAAATCAGTTCAGATACAATAGAATTTGTGGTGTACATCTTCAAACAGGGAAAGATGGGCTTTAATTTTACCAAACTTGTATACTGTTGGCAACATTTTCAGTACTTGGTACTCTTGTCAAATAGAACTTAGTCAAGTAGTTTATTTCAAAGTCAAGTAGTACTTGATTTTTCTCAAGTACTTCTCAATATTTTCATCCCCTGTAAGTGCACTCAAACGGCTCATGAAGTAATGTAAAAACTGGTTATTTATGTAGCACGAAATACGGTAAGGTTTTGAATCTAAATTCAGAATAAGGTTTTGCAGGTAGCTTATATTCGGAAAAAGTAAAATAGACATTTTTTGTGATAGTATGTATTATGTTATTTGTTATGTTTATGACGTTACAGAACTTAACGGTCTCGGATTTAATAATCATGGTTTGTACTAGTCGATACTAGTCTTATATAAAAATAACTTTTTCATAAGTTCGAGTATTTGGATAGATAATTGTGGTGACAAACTCCTATTTGCTTTCTGTCCGATAGTTCATTAACGAAAATTTTAATTTTTACGATCTAGGAGTTTGAGAATGCTTCTTGCATTTTAGAGTAGAATTAATATCAAAGCTTTGTTATTTGGGAACTCTATTGGAAATATTTGAGTGAAAACGGTGAGGTCATGAGCATTTAAAACGTCCATACATCATATTATGGTTATTATCGTATTATTGACAATTTACGTTCAATTTTTGATTTATATTGTTTTAGTTCATTGTTTACTGTACAAACAACATATTTTTCCAGCTTTCCAGCTAATAACACAAAAACCAATTGCCGTACCTAATATATGGAATCATTTTACATTCTACTTCATTATTCACCAGTCAATATAGAGAATTATATTCATCTCGTTGCAACCACGTTAAAATTCACTTTATCACCTAAGCATCAGTGCACTGATTCGGGTTATATTGATTTGTGACTACTGAAAGGAGAAATGTTACATTTGGCTTTATCGTGTGTTTTCAGTTCCATAGAATACAATGCGACACAGCATGATTCTAGCGTTCTGACAAATTCAATGTAACATTTAGTAAATTATTTTAAATACGAAATAAAATGTTTATTGCTACAAGGAAACAAAAAAAACAGCAGAAGTTTGGAAATGTGCGTTAGAAAATGAACAATCAAAGATGGGAACATTTTTCTGACAACAACTTTCGAAACCTTTTCTATAGTTCATTTTAAAAGTTTATTAGAGGTAGCAGAGTGTAAAGGATGTTAAAAAAATGAGTAAAATACAGCGGATTACAATGTGAAAGTGAGCAGTGTGGATCAGTGAAATGCCAAGAGTATAACTAGATTTCAGTTACTGAAGTGTAGAGAACGCGACCAACGCCAATGTTTGACCTGTATTTATTATTATTTTCATTTTACTATTATTATTATTATTATTATTATTATTATTATTATTATTATTATTATTATTATTATTATTATAGTTTTTACTATTGTGTTCCACTAATTAATGTATGATTAATGTTATGATTTAGTTTATGACCCATAAATAATAACCATCGAGTCAATCACTGCTGTTCAAAATTGAGGAATATAATGGTGACAGGAATCCTCCACAACACCCTGTTAGATATTGAGGATGATCATACAGACGGAAGTAAAACTCACTTATCTTGGTTACCATAATTATTGTTAACACTTTATTCCATTATCATTTCATAAATTCCTTGTAATAGAACATGGGTCGGAAGAAAGGAGTGAATGAGACTGATAAGTGGAGGCGGCAAGCACTGAAACTGGGATTCGGAGATTGAGTCACCACGATTTCCCGGATGGATGACCGAATGGGAGCCCCGGATTCTAACGGAGCTGAACGCCTGGCCGATACGCATAAAAGGCAATCACTGACTTGACTTGATCTAAGACTGACTTAGTATGTTCAAAGAAAATTCTCGTCGCTTTCAACGTCAAAAGCGCTTGAATCGCTGTTATGCAAGTAACCCGCTTTGAAACAGAGGCGCACAGGACTTACGGAAGAGGAAGTGATAAGAACAGAAATCGGAGCCAGTGATATTTTTCGGGGAAGTGAAGTCGAGTGAGATCATCAATTGCAAACGCTGGATAGGCGTCCAGGCGGGGACGTGTTTCAAAGTGAGAATGAGTCTTAAGACCTTTTTCCACGGTCCTTCGTTCATCATTTTTCTTCGGTACGGGAAAGGGACGGATAAAACTGAAAATAGGTCTAGTCCGTACATAAAAATGACACATGCTTCATTTTCAAGAAATGACGCATGCTTTTTCTTTTATTTAAAGTACATTTACTTCATAGGATATGAAATATACGACAATAATCGAATCAAGCAGTGGTGTTCAAAACTGACAGAAAATGATACATTCTTCATTTCCTGTAGAGTAAACGTCCGATTTGACTACCACACTCTAAGTGAACCTTCACGAAATATTTACTCGGTTACTATGTGCCTTGGACGATTTATTTTCATCAGTTTTGTGAGCGTCCGATTCTGTTGTGAAGTGATTTGTAGGAAAACTTCATTTCCTGTAGAGTAAACGTTCGATTTGACTACCACACTCTAAGTGAACCTTCATGAGATATCTTATTTTATGTTCAATACAATCTTCATTTGTAGTTAGATGTGACGCTAATTACGATGTACAATTGCTTACACTTCACCACTCTCCTCAGGGTCTGGGGGAAAATATTTTTGTCAGATCACGTGCAGAAAAGAAATGTCCGAGTAAAACTCTGGAACTCGTCCATCGAGTTTAGATATCGAAACTGTATCACATAGAAACAAACGTCCATTTCCTATCCATTATCTATTTAGGAAAAGGTGTAAAATCGTGTAATGCTGGCTTTCAATCGGTGAGGAGCGGGCTTAGAGATTTCAGGGCTTCATAAGCGAAGGCATCGGGAATGGTGAGTTGGGCTGGACGGTGCACCACGGCCCGGGACGAGATGTGATGGGGCGAGCCCCGAACAGTCGGGACGGATGGGAGTGGGTGGGGGGATAGGACGGCATATATCTCGATGGGACGGATTGGGTTGGGTTTGGACAGATCGGATTGGAGGTGGGATGAATCGGATCGGGATGGTACGTATCAGATTGGGATGGGGCGGATCGAATTGAGGATGCAATGGAGATGGGATGAGACGCATCGGATCGGAACTGATCTGGACTTTTCAACCGATCGGATTGGAGATGGGATGAGACAGATCAGATTGGAGATGGGATGAGACGGATCAGGTCGAGATGGGACGAATAGGATCACGATAGGACGGCTCTGATCGCGCTGGGACGGATCGGCACAGTACGGATTGGGCCGAATCGGGCGGATCGGATCGGTTGGAGGTGAAGTGTAGCGTGGCGGGCGTGGGCGGTGGCGTGGGCGTGAGCAGGGGACCTCCCGCGCTGGCGCCGCGCGTGCCGGCCCGCGGGTCGCGCGCCGCCGTGATTGAGTGTTTGTTGCGTTGATGGATGGGCGGCGATAGCCCTCGCGTCCCCGCCCCCGCCGCCGCCCTCGCCGCCCGCGGCTAATGAAGTTCTATTAAATCACAGAGGGCTGCTGATGAGCGAGGCGCCGCTAAACGAGTGGATTGTGCGGCCTCAACGTGCCGCGCCGCGCCGCGCCAGCGGGCCGTCAGCCTGTCGCCCCTCGCAGGCCCCGAACGCCACCTCAGATCGGGTCTGCGCTCTATTTTATTGCCCCTGTTTGCTGAAGGCACCTGCCGTTCTTTGTTTGTGTTGATGTTTTGATGATGATGTGTTGATGTTTGTGTTGATGTTTTTGTTTGTGTTTGTGTTGATGATCGTGATGATCATCTATAATTAACAATCACCATTATTTGCGTCCCGCCGCTTCCGCTCCTTCCTGTTCCGGTTCGCTCAACGCGCTCTGGCGGATTGCGTTAGAACAAAAGTTGTAAGAATATAACGTTTTTTATCCTTCATAGATGGATTTTGAATAGATTTTTTTCTTGATGCGTTTATTGATTATAATGGAAAGCTACATTTCAAACTACGTGTTTCTAATTTCAATAGTTTTCGTTGTGTATTGATACATGTATATCAGTCAATCAATTGCTGCGCTTATAAGAGGGTGATTTTACCTAATATAATAATAAAAAACTCTTGAAAGGAAATCAAGTTTGAATTTAACATCTACAACATTTTTTTATGTAAATGGATTGTAAATTAACTGCCGTTAATGTTTGTTCAGTAGTTGTGTTTAGAAGTCGCTACTGTATTGTTCTATTTTTATTCACGTTCTGCATACTTAAGCAGTATAACTACTACGCGAGGTTTCTTTGGAGCTGCTTTTTCATTATTTTTTAGCTATACATTGGACCACTTGTAAATATTTTAAAGATAAACATATCCATATATTTGGGGCACCGAATAAGAGCTGTTGCAGAGCCCTTAAAAGTGTTACTGTCAGAAAATGTTTTGAAAGTATTCCGTGATTAAAATAATGCGTAATAAATATGTCAACCTAATGTTTAATTAAAATTATTTCTTATTATTACTTACTTGCATGTGAGAGACTTAGGTAATAGTTTATAAAAAGTTTCGCAAAATAACGGAATATGATTTGGCCGGTCACTGGTTGAGTATGAGTCACAGAGCGTCTGCCGCGTTGTCTGTATGTTTACTTTACTTGGTGGTAAAGTGAGCAACTGAAGAAAAATTTACGAACTCGTTTTTAGATTAGGGACACAGAGATGGGAATCTTGACGACATAAAATGGAAATTAATTTCTTCGTGGTTAAATCTAATTTTAAATATAATGCATACCTCTATAAATTAGATTAAAATCTCTAGGTTTTACTCACAGTTAGATGTGTGACAGAGCTGCCGAGAATCTAGCTACGTCCCTGGACTAGCTGAATTGCAAAGAAATGGAAACATACTGGCATTGATGAGGTGATGTAATATAAAAGTAGTTTTTCAAATACATATTTGGGCACAGTCTCTCTCATTTTTGTTAAAAGATGTAGTGAGAAAAAATGTATTTCAGTTATTAAATCGCTCAGCATCAAACCATTGTTCTAAACCTGGATGAATACTTTATAAATGTGTTCGTAATAAAACATTTTAAATGCTCACTGTTCTCAAGTAACAAGTAGTACAATATAAGCAGACACCTTTCTCGCGAAGATTCATTATTTGTAATTGATACTTTAATTCTTTGTATGCGAAATAAGAGATGTAGATTTAAAAATGAGAGGTGAATACACATCTTGTATCAAATGTTACTTGTATAAACTTGTATAAAATGCAGCTTCAAATCAATAGCCGACCTAGGACGGGCAGCAAATGGAGGCATTATGCAAATGAATGGTTCTTCCTTCGAAGAAGTGATAAATGGTTTTTCCCGCATGATTCGTTCTAGTCTTGGAGTTAATCACCACTTGTTGACAGTTTTGAAACCCACAAAATGGCGAGCGGGAAGTTGTGAGTCTTCGTTGAATCTCCTACATGAAAGATTTCTAATATGATGAATGATCGGACTGTAAAGAACAAACTTCAGATTGAAAATCAGAATTGCTATACTGATCATGAGATATTATGTAAGAAAATTATTCATAATAAATTTTGCCTTGTTTATTTGCAGTTATCAGATATACGATCTAAAAGAATAGTGAAATAAAATTGTAAATGATGACCTCTAATTGTAGCACTGTGAGTACAGTCTGATACATGTACTGTTTAACTTTATCTGCGCCATGAAGATAGTAATCCTTTATCAGTAGAATAAATAACACGCTCATTAAGAAAGAATTTTAGAGTGCTAAATAATTGTAATTTCTGATTAGTTCTGCCTCAGCTGCTAATAGGTATTATCTGACTATCGATTCACGATTTTTTTTAAATTTATTTAGTCAATCCTTTTCGACAAGTGTAGTTTATTTCTATAAAATGAAAGAAGTCTTTTTAACGGAGTAATAGATTGTCGGAGCCAATAGCCATTCTCTGTCGAAATAATTCATATCGTTGAGTTTATTGTACCTCTTTAATATTGGAAGGAGAAGAAGATGAGAAACAAATAGAGGGACTTAAATAAGTATAATCTTCTATTTCCTTTATTTGTATTAGAATTTTTGGAACGATTTGAACATTATTGCGATTTATAAGAATTGGTTGAAAATGATTTAAAACTCACTAGATTCTCATTTGTTTTCACCTTGAAATATGAAGATGTAAAAAAATATATTTTGTCAAAATTTCGCGTAATCACGAATTAAAGCCTACTTTGCTTTAGAAAGTAGTTTGTCACAAAAAAATTGAGAAAAATTTGATTTTTATGATTCATTTACGAGTTCTGATAACTTAATCATTCAAAACACACGAAGTAGCATTAATTTAGTTTTTGTTGCTTTTATCGTTAAAGGAAAATCTCACACATCTACCCGTTTCCCATTGCTGATTGCTAATCACTCCTCCCTCGTCTTTCGTCCTCCATGACGGCCCGTCGCCTGACGACTGCCAAACCCGTTGCCCGTGACCACCTGTCGGGCGCTTTCATTGGTTTTCAGAATCGACACTTGATTTTATTTTGTTTCAAGTATTACAAGAAATGTTGCATTTTGCGACTGATTAATTGAACATTACATTTTTGTGACTGAAAAGCAGAGAAGCCTGGTAGAGAATTTTATTGTGATGTGGTTTGTGTTATCCTTCTGAAAGTGAAGATATTATCAGTGTGAGAGGTAATTTATTTATAATATAAATACACAAATAAAACAATAAACGCTTATTGTAGTTTATTTATCTATCTTATTACGAAACATAATTAACAAATATGCTTGAAAATTTATACTGATATTTCGTACCTCAGACTTTCGAAAAAATAAAGACAATTAACGCAGAAACACTTATCCTTTTCGCGAAATCGAAAAAATTAAAGCATAAAGTAAATCCTTCAGCGAAGAGCATGAAGGCACCTCCCAAAGTCGGTGTAGATGAGCAATGAACAGCGCGAGTTAGGCGGCAGCGGACAGAGTCTGGCGGACGGCGGACAATGACGAGCGGCGACGAGTGACGCCGGTCGGGTCGACGGTAAATGGACGGTGAGCGCTCGGCGATCGACTCAGTCCGGCGAAGGGAGCGAAACAATCCTTGCGAATCACGACTCCTCCGCACCTCATCACAAATGGGGTGGGCAACATCAACACGTCGCGATGATCCAGAATAAAACAAACTCTTATTGTAATTTGTTTTAGAGTTGTAACCTTTTAATAAAACGAAATCGATGTTTCGTATCTCCGACTTTGGAAAAATAATAAAAAGAAAAGAACGCAAAATTGCGTAATATTTTTTGCAACAAATGAAGAAAAAAATGTTGTTCTAGCGATGTGCGACAGTGACACAAGATCCCCTTCCCGGCGAGAGAAAACCCCCTCACCCGCAAGAGACAGGCGGCGGCGGCGGGCATTTTGGAAAAAGGCGAACGACGCCACGGGTGACGAGCGGCAACAATGAGTGATGTCGGACAACAGAAGACGGTTGTCGGCGACGAACTGTGGGGGATAGGAGGGATGAAGGAATTCCTGCGAGACACGACACCCCCTTGCCTCAGCTACCCGCACCTTATCAAAGTAGAGACGAGGTAATAGTAACGCGCTACACATCACCAAAATAAAATAGCAAATAAACGCTCATTGTAATTTATTTGTTTTACACATCAGTCCTTTTAACAATTCAAATTAAACCAATGTCTTGTATCTCCGACTTTCAAAAAATATTAAATCTAATTTCACGAAAAAAAAGTTTATTCACTTTCGCAAGAATCGAAGACAAATGAAAGCAAACATTTTGCTCTATAGACAGGCAACAGTACTCTTGCGGGCGGAGAAAGGCAGTGGACGGAGAAAGGCAGTGGCAAGGCGTTTGCTGGATGGTGGACGAGCGGCGACGACGAGAGCTGGCGGGCGATAGACAGGAGATGGTGGATGGAAACGGACCGAAGTTGATAGAGGGGGCGAAGCAAAATCGCGAAACAAAACTCTGTTCCGTCACCACTGTACCTTCTCAAAGCGGAGGCGGAGCAATATCGAAGCGCCGGCTGCAACGCAGCCCTCTGCACCAATATGAAATAATTTATAAATTTATTGATATTATATGCATCAATAATCACTTTTAATAATTAAAATTAAATTATTGTTTCTTATTCTTGGCTTTCAAAAACGTTACAGCGAAATTAACGCGAAATCGCTAATTTTTTCGGAAGAATTGAAGAAAATGAAAGTCAAAATTCTTCTCTAGGACACGAATGGCATCCGACGGACAGTAGATGGCGAACGGAATCGAACTTAGGTCGGCAGAGGAGGCGAAGGATTCTTCGCAAGCTGCGACTCCGCGCCGTCACCACCGCACCTTATCACAAGTGGGGCGGCAATGCCCTGCTCCCCAACACAGGCGCTGCACTAAAATAAAATAATAAATAAAAACTTATTATAAATTATTTATATTTTGGGACCGGGAGCGATAGCTCAGTGCATCAACTGATACCACTGCAGCGCCTCTCATTGGAAGGTCCTAGGTTCGAGTTCTGACGACGGCAGGGATTTAGACACTAGCTTGGGGTTAGGTCGAATTCAGTCGCCGTCGGGAGGAGAATTCTAGCGGCTGGCTGCTCTGATCGGTAGTTTTCCGTGGTTTCTCCAATCAACACCAGGTGAATGCTGGAGCAGTACCTACCAAACGGGTCACGGACCGCGCGCGATCTGTCCTTCCTCTTCCGTCCTATCCTCTCCACTTACACTAGCATGCACTACACATTCCGGGAGACCGGTCGGGAGCTTAGAGCTTGTCTCGGCTGGGGCGGTGCCCCGCTGGTGGGAGAGTCCTGATTAGAGGGAATCCCCACTACCCGACGGTAGGTCGGCGCCGAATCTCGCCATCCAGTGGCGGAAGATCACCGCCATTTCCCGAGAAAAAACATGCACTACACTAACGAGACTAATGACCAAAACAGTTGACGCGCCCGGAAACAAGAAAATCAATCAATCAATTTATATTTTAGGCATCATTCCTTTTAATAATTAAAGTCAAATCATCGTTTCGAGTCTCCGACGATCAAAAAATGTTAACGCGAAATCTCATGTATTTTTCGCAAGAATTGAAGAAAAACAAAAGGTGAGCCTCTAGACAAAGTTTACCGCAAGAGAGGATGGTGAACGACGGACATTAGACAAGCAATAGAGAACACAGACGACAGACAGTAGATGGCGAACGGTAACGGACTTAAGTCGGCGGAGGGGGCGAAGGAATCCCCGCCAGCCACGACTTCGCGCCGTCACCACCCGCGCCTTATCACAAGTGGGGCGGGCATCCGCCTGCCGCGCCGTGCCGCACCGCACCACAGCACGGCGGCGCGCCGACCTGCCCCGAGCCCGACATGAATATTAAGCAGCGGGGGGGAGGGCGGCGCCGCGGACCGCGAGCCCAGGCCCTGCGTTCCCACGCGAGCCCAGCGCCGCGCCCGCCCCGCCCCCTGCCCCGCCCCCACCCACCCTCCACTGTCGCTGTTGCTCTCTGCGCCCGCGCTGCGCGGATCTTTAAAGGCGCTCGGGCGCTGCGAGGCAGATCTAATGCGCCAGTTGGAATGTCAGGAGGGCGGTGTGTGTGTTGCCTTTCCCGGATGTACCGATGCACGTGTGTTCGGAGGTGAATATACATGCGTAGAGATGTGTTAGTGTACATGCATTTAGAATGTCTTGATGAATATCTAATGCTATCAAAGTTTTCTAAAAATCATTTTTGAATTTTTGTGAAGAAAAGAGGAATTCAAACGTGTAGCTACTATGAAATCTATTTATTTCAGAATTGATATGTAGTTAAGCGCTTCAGTTTAAGAATTCTGAATACGTTCTTTATTTTTATACAAAGACAATACTTATATATTATTATTATTAGTTATTATTATTTATTATTATTATTATTATTATTATTATTCAACATAGATTTTGTTTCAGGAGTATTTGTTCATAAATTTTTATTTTTTAGTTTAAATATAATGTTTACTTCACTATGTAATTATTAATAAGTTTTTTTATAATACAATTAAGCTACGTTATCCTTAATACATCGATCTCTTGCCCTTGATTAAATAATATTTTCCTGTTCGTATTTGTGCTAATAATGCGTGAATAAAATATAGAACATAGGAAATGCTATCTTCCGCTTCTTCTGTTTTATGTACAGAAATATTTGCCTTGTCAATCTATTTCATATTATAAATGTAATTACATTTTCCTCAGAAATTATTCACACAAAACGCGTCCCAAAACATGAATCGTATTGCGTTATCTGCAACCTATTCCATTTTCTCAAACGTTGGACAGATTGAAGTTGAAGGTTTAGTGTTTAATGAAGTACAATTCCAGTGCATATTACTTTGTTCACAATACAGAATTTTTAAATTCGTCTTTCACTAAATTTTATTCTTTAGATCATCTCTCCTGCGTTTTGAAAATGTCTCCACGCAACTGCTGATATTGCCACGAATCTCTTATATTGAATACAGCAAAACTTTGCGTAACACATATTTTAGGAAATAAATGTAGATGAAATTCTTGGGTAAACAATGCTCATTCCTTTACTTATATAACAACTTTCATCTTCGATAATCTGATTATTACGAATAAGTTCTCAATCTCATAATTGTATTGGAGCAGGAAAACGTAAATGATTACTGCATATTGAATAGTTTCTGAGCTTTAAAAGAAATTTTCTTTAAAACGTAATGAATGGAGAAAAGAAATAGCATAGAAAAATAAGAAGTGGACATGTAACGGAAAAATTTGCCGAACACACGTGGTCGAAAATGCGTTAATGAGAAGTTTCATTATGCCCAATGTTTACCTTCGTGTAGGATGAAATTGCTACATTGAAAAAAGTGCATCCAATCAGAACAAACCAATGAGTGTGTTACATGGGGTGAGATGAAATATTGAATTTTCTTTAAACATATAAGTGTACCTTTTTGGCAGTCAGTCTTTCTAATATTGAGCTTCTCAAACTGTCTTTAAGAAATTCAAGCTGACGAAAGAAAGTACATCCCAAATAAGAATAGCTTTAAGTCGTATTAAAGTATTAAATCACGGAATATTATTTGGTTACACCAAAGTATTCAAGATTTTGTGTAAAATATTTAAATAATAAAATATTTAGTATATGGAAATAAGTATTATGATTAAATAAAATCTTGACAGGGGAAGAAAATTATAGCTGAAAAAGTACATGTAAAGATCTTATGTCTCTCTCTCTCTAGTCATATTCATGTAGATTCTCTACATCATTTTAATGTGTTTCAAAATAGCCCACAAATTTTGAAATAGCTAAAACATTTGCAGTTTACGTTGCCTTACATCATTTCATATTTTTTATTTTCAAAAATGTAATATATTTTTGCAACAGTTACGTATTTTGAATTCAATTTGTTTTCCCTAACAGTAAAAGATAAAATAAAATTCTTACTTTTAATTCTCCCATAATTTACTGCATTTTTTGTAATAAAAATATTCTAAGTTAATTATGAAAAGTTTATAAAACTACGACAGAGAATGTTAGGCACTTCTAATCCGTTTTCTATTTTTTATTTACTCCAACACTCTTTAAATTAGAAAATATTTTCAATTACTTTATTAACTATTATCACGTATGAAAAGTTTACCCGATTCAGAAAAAAATATCCTGGAAGATACAAATACCTATACAGAATGTCTCACCAGTTTCATTGTATTAGTGATAAATTTTGCAATTTTCCGTTCTCAGTCTAATTATTTCAATCAGTTCTCATAGCTCTTGAGAGCAAATGCTGATATGATCCATTGTTCTGCTTCCGAACAATAAGTGCAGTTCCTTTTCATCACATACATACGTATATCCAAATACAAAAGGTTTTAGTATTTATCGAAAACTGTATGCACATCTGTATGCCTCTCCGATATAATAGTAATGCTTAACTGATATTAACTAGAACTATGGTATAAAGTATTTTACCATTATAAGACTCGACTTTCTTAAATAAATAGACCTCAAGGAAAAAACCTAATTCATCACAAATTTTTCGTTTGCAACTGACGAGAGCTGAAAGCAACTTAAAGGTTAATCCAAACATCATTTAATGCTGGAATTCTTATCTGTTACATGTTCAAATGTGGATAAATACAGGTTTTTAACTGAGTGTTATCCAAAATAAATGTCGATTATATAAATTTTTACTGTTCTATTTGAATGAAAATGTATGTTTCAATAACAATTTTCTCTTTAAAACATGCTACATTTAATAATAAAAAGTTAATTATATCTTTATATCTTTAGGACAAAGTCATTACTCTAAAAGCTTTGTAATATTTTTAAAAATACATATAATACATTTAAAGAATCTACTAATTCGTATACTGAATAATATTCTTTTGTTTATTACTTACTTCCATTACTCTTTTATGTGATTTTGTACAAGACTACAACATGACTTCAATTTTGTAACTCATTAACGCACAACAATGCTTACTTAGCTCTCAGCTTCATATTTTGTGGTGTAAATAATTTTCTAAAATTCGTTGATCTGTATCTAGTTCAGTCATAGGTACTGTCCCTCCTGTGATGAAATAATTGTAAGACTGGGTTTGGTTGGAGATAAGAAAATAAAATATTCGAGTCAGTTTCACATGATGACTGCTTTCCTCATTACTTTTTGCCTCGTGTATTGACAGTAGCTGAATTTTATATCTGAAAACTTCATAGATTATTTTAAAAAACAGACCAAACGACTGGATGAAAAGCAGTATGTTATCACAGAAGTAATGGAGAAGATCTCTCAACTAATATTGTTCAATGTGGTGCATGTTTATAACGAAAATGTACTGTATATCGCCAAAGAATATATCATTTTCACATTAAATGCGAAAATAATATTTTGAAATTATACTATTGTAAATTGAAGCACAGTTGCTTGTAGTGTATCTAATCATGCCGCAACGAAAGTTATCGGTAGTTAAGAATCACCGATACATTAATATCGTAATATTCACGTGAATAATATAAAACTAGTAATGCAATAATCAGTAATGGCGCAATGATACATATCATGGACATTTTTTATTCTCTAGGCCAAGTATACGTCCATATGAGACTTGTGTTGTTTGTTGAATGTCTACAAATATTAGTACCTATCGTATACACTTATTTAGTATGAGTATTATTAAATGGACATTCCCAAAACATATGAGGAACCTTCTACTACTGTTCTTAAGGAATTAATGAACAAAGGGACAAATCAAATTGACAAACATGACTCTTTCGTATAGTTAGAACATCTTACTTACAATAAAATAAAATAAAAATATATTATGAATCGTTCATTTTTAAGTTAAGAGATAAAAATTAAAATGTCAGTAGTTTTTTCTAATTCGTATTGTTTTCCTGGTAGAATTATACACACCCGGCAAGCCAGTGAGAGGTTCTCGCGATGATGGCCCTCTGCGCCATCTATTGAGTGCAGGCTGAACTACGTGATGTCTGTGGCAGTCCGCCATGTTTTCCTAAAACGCGGGACTTTTCATGCAAACTTTAGCATTTGGAGACATCTTTACAGGAATTTTACGAAGATTTATACATTCAAAGTGTATAAAATATTCCCTTAAGATTATCTATTTGTAATTGTTTCTTTTACATTTTCATTTTGAGCTTTAATTAATTTTTTCGTGATTTAATTCACATTTCAATTTGGCCTTTTCTGTATTATGAACACTGTGGATAATTACATACAATACAACCATCACTTGTATTCAAACTTTCATTGCGTGATTCTGAATAACAGAAATTAAAACTTTTTTAATTAAAAAACTAGGATAAAACGCTCTACATGTGTTCCCATTAATTTTATTTGTTATAACTTAATAAAAGGAAGTAAATAATAATCTAAAACACAATAAATACTTGGGATCTATATTAGTGATAGAATAAAACGTGTTGGTATCGCATGAAAACTGTAAGAAGATATACCTTCTGCAAAGGGAAGTGAGTATTAATACTTACTAACTTAATATTGCAGAAATGTAAAAGGTATATATAACGTTCACATTTCTTCCAAATTACCCAGGAAGATATCAGAAAGCCACGTAATGTAGATACCTTCTTCAAAGGCAAGTAAGTGTTAATACTTACTTGTTGGGTAAATTTGCAGAAATGTAAAGGTATATATACCTTTATATTTCTGTCAAATTACACAGGAAGATAACAGAAAATGTAGATATTTTGTACCAAATTGTAGAAGATTGCTCTGAATGTTTGGGGAAGACCAAAATAAAATAAGTGTACCAATTTTGTGATGGGAGTTGCGATGGCCCAATGATAATTGATGATTGAAAAAATGAATATTCACAGATAAATTTAGAACGACAAAGTAGAAGGTGCATACACATTCCGCAAACGTTTGTTTTGAAAAGTTTGGAATTATTTTTGTGTATTGATTTCATTGTGGCATCATCTCTTGACATCCGAACTGAGAACTGGAGTTCAGAGAAATGAAGATAGTTTTATAAAGTGAAGGGGAGTGAGTTTTCATGGAAGAACTGACTTTTGGGTTTGGGATTAATGAATTCAAGCTTTCTGTTGTCTTCTTGGAGTTTTAAATATGGATTTTCTATGTTAGGCTTCTGTCGAGGCTGACTCCAAGATGAGACTGCGGGAGAAATCATTCGAATTTGGTAGGGAAACGAAGGGGTGGGGGGAAATCTATTAACTATTTATGTCGTAAAACATGCCAACAGAATGCACATCGCACTCTTCATAATGCATAAATTTGTTAGCACTAAGGACAAATCCATGCATTCCGAGTCAATTGAAATACGCACAGATTAATATTTAAACTTGACAAATTGCAGTAGTTTTCATTCGTCGGTTTCGTACGTGAATGAAACATGTGAGACGTTTTTCATGAAAATAATGTAGGTTTCGCAAATGTTAATAAAAAAATTGTTCCGTTAATTTTGCAAAAAAATACGATCTATTTGGGAAAAAAATTAGTTTTTTAAAAATATGTTCAAATTTTTTCAAACTATTTATTTTGCATTTTAATGCGTATTTACAAACGTTAAAAGAAAATCTCTCCATAAATTAATTCATATTCCAGTATACTAAATTTAGAGTTGCTATAACGGGTAGGGAATGCAAATCCGAGAATACTGTATATGAAAAGGTTATTCTTTTTCGTTCTTTATTCTTCTGCGACTTCGGCGAATATGGTCATTTAGTCTTAAGCAAGAATGACCTCGTTGGCATACGTGTATTAAAAAATAATATCTGACCTAAAAGGTGTAAGGGAGGTCAGCATGGATATTAAAATGCTCATTTCATGAGACTTTCGTTACTTAACAGAATCTCTTGAAGCGGAACCCTATTACTTTGTAATGTAGAACACAGTCTAGTGGACGGAGCCGAGTACTTGTCTTGCGACTGGAATATTGCAAATAAATTGTCTTATAATAGGTTTATTCATAAGCTACGAATTAACGAGGTGTAGTTCACATCGTTGCTACAGGTATTTAATGCTATACATTATCACGTTGTCTCTCTTTTAAAAAATAGATTATAATCTGTTGCAAACACTATAAATATATTTTCTTTAATAGAACTTTCTATGGGATACATGTTAGTTGCAGTTGGTTTAAAAATATGCAGAAATTTTCTGACCATTTAATGCCCAGTGAATCATAGATGGCTCCGCATCGTGTACTTTTTTGACAAATATCTGAGGCAAATGCATAAATAGAACATCTGTAAAATATGCTTTAAAATTCTAATAGGCCTGTGGTAATTTAAAAAGTTGCACTTGCTAAAGTAGTTGGAATAAGTTAGGTTATACGAGTAAAAGAAGCGCCAATTTCAAATGATTCATTCACAAATTTCAAGTTGTCAGGAGGCAAAGGCTTCCCTTGTGATTAACATACAACTTCGAATCCAGTCAATGCCAAATTTCCAATCAAAGTACAGATTCAGACAAAGCGTTTTACACCAAAGTTCAGATATGGTTTACCTTCACTACTCCCATTGCTACTACTTAAGTACGCATGTACCAGCTGAGCTCGATGGCAGCATGACTATTTGCTCTGCACCGACTCTGAACGACTCCATCAATCAATCATTATTAATTCATCATCATCATCATCATCCCAAAGGCAAAAATTAATTATCGCTGCCGCCACGACATTCTGTCCTCCGTGGTCCCTTTTCGTCTCTGCATAGTTTCTAAAGTGTAGTTCGTTTTGAAGTTGTTCCAAAATTTTCGTTCTAGGTCTCTCTTCATCTATTTCCAAATATTTTGCAGTCCAAAATGGTGTTTAAAAGTTAGTTTTACTTATATCTGAAAATGAGTTCAAACATTTTTGCTTTTGTTCCAAATTTTTTTAGTATAGATTTTTCCCCTTCACTTTTATCTCAAATTAATGTAATTGTTCTAAATTACATTATTAGATTTTTGTCTAGGAATTATTCAATATTCTTCGCCACAACCACATTTCACAAACTTTCAAACGATTCCTGGTGTGTTTAAAAAAGTGACCGCCCTTCACATCCGTACAATAGTACATTCCAGATTTAACTTCTTTATAAATTTCTTCTAGAATCCAAATTTACGTTGAAATGTGTAAACATATTTCTTTTATTTAGGAACGACTTCTTGCCTAGCGTAATGAGCTTTCTATTTCTTTGTGTTTTATTGTCTTCGTTGAAAATGTAGCCTAAATAGCAAAACAATATGCTCAAGTTCTTTTTCTGTTGTATCTAACATAATTTAATTTGATCTGTACTTTCTTTCTTTCCTAAATATCATGAATTTATATTTATTTTAGTTAATGCTAGCGAGGAACCTTTGTAGAAATCCTGCAAGGCTCTTTAAACTACGACAGTAGTTCCTTTTAATTACGCCCATTTTTCTGTATGCGTTTGTATTCGCCAGAAAATATTGATACGTCATCAGTAGGGCGGATTTTAATGAAATGTCATTTTTTTTTTCACTTGAGAACAATACCTTTTAATATGACATTAATTTTATGTTATAGGAAACGAAATGTCCCATTTTATAAGATTTTTTTTGCATTTTGTCGATTTCGTCTAATATTAAATTTTACCTTTTCTGTCATTTTAAAAACATTTTTGACTGATTTAATCAATTTTAATATCATATTAATGGTACTTGCTCCAAATATATTTACGAGATGCAATAAAGTTCTCCACAGAATTCCTGAGTAGCTTATTGGCTTTTTTCTCAAAGAAATTGTGATGTCAGTCGCAGTATGTTATCTCAGGTTCCTGTGACGCCTATCAGCAGCAATGTCGGTCCGACTGATTTACGATAACTCAAAACAGATTTCTTGTAAAGAACTTCCAAACCAAAAGTTTGCAGCTTTAATTCATAAATTGAAATGATTGAAGGCTGTCATTGTCAACAATAGTATTTATTTCAAAAATAGCAGCTTTCAATGGCTTAGCCATCATCATCAGTTTTCTGGTACAAGAAAAATATAAAATTAGAATTAACATAGTTACCTAATTTTAAAATAGTTAACATAGTTACCTAATTTTTTTAAAAATAAATACTGTTGTTGGCAATGACAACGCCTTCAATCATTTCAATTATGTAAATGTCAACTACAACTCACCACTGAATCAATAAGCTGAATTCACTTGAACGAAAGGAAGAAGCCTCACTTACTTCAGTGAACAATTGAACAGCTGAGTTGTTCATCTGAACTTGTTTTGTTAAAAATGTTAGTCATTTTTGTTTGAATTTAGAGCGTTTTCTAAACATTTTAAGAGCGTTGTATTGACCCATTTTGAGCGATGTTTTAGGTCATCAAAATCCGCCCCAAGTCATCACCGTTCCAAATCGCAGGACATTGGCGAAGCCCGCCGCGCCGCCAGTGGGAACGACCTTCCCTAGCTGGCTCTGGCTGACTGGCCCGATCAACGGTGTCGCTGGGAGCAGTTCCGTGATCGCTTAATAAAGCGCTGGCGGAGGCGACGGCGCGGCAGCGGCCCCGTGGGTTTTAACGCCCGATCACCCATCTATTCGTGTCACGGACGCGAGCGGACCGGGACGCCGCCTCCGCCGCCGCCGCCGACAATCACCAGGCCGATTATGGTGATTGGGCGGCACGCCGGTTCGCTGCCGCACAAACGCCCTTGTAATACGCGAAGCGCGCCGCGCCGCCCCGCGCAGACCTGCCTTCGCCGCCTCTTCATCACTCGCGCCACCCCTGCCGCCCCCGCAGTCCTCTCATTATCCCCGCTACCCACGCCGTCCTCTTGCTACCTTCGCTGTTCCCGCACTCTCATCATCCTAGCTGGCCCCGCCCTCCTCTCATCACCCCGCCACCGCCTTTTCATCACCTCCACTGCCTCCCGTTGTCGATTCACCCCGCCGTCCGTTCATCACCCCCACTACCCCTACCGTTCTCCCATCACCCCGCCGTCTTTACATCACCCTATTGCCCCCGCTGTCATCTCATCACCCCGCCGCCCCACCGACTTTACATCACCCCACTGCTCCTGCTGTTCTCGAATTACCTCGCCGTCCGTTCATCACCCCCCACTGTCCCTGCCGTTCTCCCATCACCCCCTCCGTCTTTACATTACTTCCACTGCCCCCACGGTCATCTCATCACCCCCGTTGCCCTCGCTGCCTCCGCCGCCCACCCATCATCCCCGTCGTCTCCTCACCCCCGCTGCCCTCATCTTTTCATCACCCGCATTGTCCCCATCGTCTTCTCATCCCCTCCTATTTCCCCACCATTATTTTAACACCCCCACGGTCCTTTCATCACCCCTACTCTCACCGCTGCCGCTGCCGCCCCGCCGCCCCCCCAATGGATCCGAAGCTGTTCGAGCGGGTGAACAGTTACGCTGCTTCCAGTAGACATGCTGAGACGAGGTTTAGCTCGATCGGTACTTCACACTACCAGTTGAACGCTCCGTACCTTCTTTTTTTTATTTATTTTACGTTAAAAAACAGTTAAAACTGCGTATGACGTGCTATGGGGAAAAGTGAATTGTGCACATTTTCAAAATTCTGTGATCCCTACACTAAGTCATATACTACTTAAATTTTGAATTTTGAAAGGGAGAAAACAAAAACAAAAACTCCCATGTAATAAAATCTATTTTCAGGGATAAACAAGCAATAAATTTTGAATTTTGAAAGGGAGAAAAAACAAAAACTCCCATGTAATAAAATCTATTTTCAAGGATAAATAAGCAATAAATTTTGAATTTTGAAAGGGAGAAAAAAACTCCCATGTAATAAAATATATTTTCAAAGATAAATAAGCAATAAATTTTGGCTCTTATTACTTCCGGAAAAAACTCCCATGTAATAAAATCTATTTTCAATGATAAATAACAAATATATTTTCATTTTTAAAGGGGGAATAAAAAGAAATTTCCAATGTAGAAAATCTATTTAGAAGACGTACAGAAAATGAAGTTACATTTATGTCCACTAAGCAAAACAAGGGGCCATCTCAGCATTTGCTCAATGGATCAGGGAAACTGGACGAAAACCTGATCGAGATGGGGGTCATTGACCCGGAAGCTGTAGTACAATAGTTGTTACAGGTTGTTTATACTCATTTATACAGTCCAAATGGTAAATAATGCATTATGTATCACTGTTAAAATTAATGTTACTTTTCTTGTGATGCTCAGTATAGTCTCTAATTGTATAGAAACAGTTATGCAGCAGAAACGATTTCACTTGGGATTTAAACTTTTCTATTGAATTTAATCGTTTAATGTCATCTGGCAAAGTGTTGTAAAATAATGTACATGTATTGTATGTGAATTTTTTGTAATGAGCTGTTGATACTGTCACCTGATGAATATGATTTCTAGTCGAGTGTTATAGTAATAGACTTCGGCATTTTCTGAAAAATATTCCTGCCCTTGAGCAAGTCATTTTTACAAAACCACTGATTCGTAAATAAAAGACACGGTAATGGTAGAATTCCTAGATTAATGAAGAGAGGCTTAATGAATCACGTGGGTGGGATTTGGTTATTATTCGTACAATCTGTTTTTGTAATCTAAACGTCTGGGAGCCAAAGATGTATTTCCCAGAATGTTATGCCATATCTCAGGTGGAATGAACATTCGCGAAGTATACACAACGAGCAGTATGAAGGCTGACTGAATTTGCAAGAATTCTGAACGCGTAGCATAATGAACTTAATTTTGTTCAAATCATTTAAATGGACGTTCCATTTAAGGTTTGACTGAATTGAGAGACCTAAAAATTTGTTGCCTTAACATTAGTCAAAGGTACACTGTTCATTTTCAATGGAGCACAGAATTGTTTATTTGAAATGGAAAACTGCAATTAAAACCGTTTTCTTTTCGTTTACTATTAATTTGTTATTTCGGAACCAATTTGAAACATCTGATATTGTACTATTTACGGTTTCTTTATTCAGCGATGTTCGTATCATCCGCAAAGAGCACCGTTCTTCCGTTTCGAATCGTCGAGGGCATATCGTTTACGTAAAGTAGGAACAGAATAGAGCCTAAAATCGATCCTTGAGGAACTCCACATGCAACGGACAAAGAGTCGGAAAGGTGCGTATGTAATGTTCCATCATTCCAGTAAGGTATTTCAACTCTCTGAGATCGTTGTTTAAGGTACGAACATAATCAATCTGAGCAGTACCAAGAATCCTATATGAAGGTAATTTGAAAGTAAAATGTCATGATCAATGACGTCAAAAGCTTTTAAGAATCTAAAATAATCCAATAGGTGCCTCGTTTTGATCCAATGATGAGGCGACATCTTTAAGAAAAGACAATATAGCTGTTTCGCTTGATTTTGATTTCTAAATCCATGTTGGCAATCTGAAAGCGTCGTGTTTAGTGAGAAAGGTTTCATTCGTACGTAAAAAGTCTCTTAATATTTTTGAAAAGACTGATAGAAGAAATCAATAAAATTATAATATTCCTTCCAAATAAAATTATTTAAGATGTAACTATTATAAAAGTGAGCTTAAAAATTAACAAATAATAACATACATTATTAAAGTCTTAAGTTCTAAAATATGTAGTTCATTTGAACCCACCTGAAGGAGCGTCACAAAGTTCTCCCAGAAAAGAAAGCGCTTCCATGCGGTGTTGGATTCTGGCCCCAAGGTACTTTTTGGTGAAGAGTTAAAATTTATTATTTCTCATCCAACATGAACATGCTATAACTTGCGGTGTCATCGATTCCCAACAATCTGGCACCAAGATGTTTCACTAAAGTACTAGTAAGACGATTTTTTAATGACAAGAGACAGATAAGATTTTTGCACTAGTAACCGGAAGGAAACACAAGAAGGACAGTATATTTGCTTTGAGGTGTCTCACAAACACTGCCCAGAACGTTTTTTCGTGATGGACATATACGAGATTTTATCTGGTTCCTAACCTTAAAACGCCTTGGTAAGCTACCTGCCTCATTTGAACGCGTGCATCGGTAGTGATGCAGGAAAAGCATTAATATACTTTTTCCTTTCATTGAATCTTTTAAACCAACTGACATTAGAGTATATTCTAAAATGAAGAATATGACGCATCGCGTCCTATTCTCGCTGTCATCAAAATGTCAAAAATGCACCTTAAATATTAATAGATTTCTAAACAAATCGATGAAAGGTCACCCACTCAAGTAGCAAATGCTCTATTTTCAGCTAAATAATACAGACAGAAATATGATTTGTGCACGATACTATTGAATGTGGCTTTGGTTCAGTACTGCAATTAACTCTATTTGCTTAACAGACAGAGACTTACTCAGCCACTCGCTAGGTAGCCAGGATAGTAATTTTTATTTTTACTCTTGATTTTGGAAATGTGTTAAACTACATTTTCTGTGTTACTTTTTATTTCCACAAATAGTATAAATCCGAGCCCCAGATCGGAGCCCTTGTATCGTAGACTATTTAGAATAATAATAACGTACGTCTAAGCACACAAAGATTTATGAAAATTATCAGTTTTGGAGTATTTAAATAATAAAATTTCAGTATTCATTCTTCATTATAGTCATTCATTAATGTACTTAAAGATTTATTTCTCACCTAATAATTAATTTTTTTAGAAGTGATGGCTCTAGATTTATAAATTTGAGCTTTCCCCTCCACCAATTTTCTCTTAATGGACTATATCAATAAGATCTCGTGTAGGTCCATTTCTTTTGTATTTTAATAACATATTTTCATTTCATGCTTGTTCTATTTAATTCAATGATTAGTTTAAATTCTAATAACTATTTTAAATTATGGATGTTCTTATACCATAATTTTCACTTTTAAAGTCGACTTTTCAAGAGAAGGCTCTTGAGGCAAGTTCCGTTTGACCTGTAATACCTCGTTATAATCTTAATTGAACTTTCTTCTTCTCGTTAGTGCTCCAGTTAATCGAGGAGTGAAACAACATTATTGAGGGAAACCTACCTTAAGTGGAAATACTTCTTTTATTCTTTTTGTAAAGAGAATAGCCACCCTTTTCGGTGTCAGATCATATGGCGGCAGTAAATGAGATTAGATTTACTTCAAGTAGAAAAATGATTCAAAAGTGTATACATATTAATGAGCATAAACAATTTGCAGAACTTATTTTCTTCTATTAGAATAGGGGATAAGAGGAAAAGTAATTCTGCTACAACTATATTCCCCGTTGTAAGTTTAGAACTGCTCTGATTTTATTCTTTTTTAATGATTTTCTATTTACTAGCAATAGGTACTGATATTAATCATAAAACATCTACATTTATGGATATTCTAGTGACAATAAAAGGTTTTGCAGAACAAAGGTTACTATATATAACGTCTCTGATAACAATAAGTTTGTTATCAGTATTGTTATGATAAGTAAGATGTTACATTAGCTCGAAGCTCTTTCTTCAATACATAGAATAAATATTTCTTATTGAAAATGTTGAAATAAAGTAAATAAACAATAGTGAAGTCATTCTCCTCTGGGGTAGGAGTCGTGTGTTCAGACAGCGATTGAAACCCGCAGACGAATAACTGAAATTTTTGGCTAGCATGCTCAAGGCGTGACAGCAAATGGACAGCTAAGATCATAAGTTAAATGGATAATACTCTTTACAGTGTTGATAAAACTTTATATTCCGCCTCGAATTGCACACTCAACAATTCTCAAGCCCCGCAGAAATGTCGTTCTACACTCCAGTCTTGTTTGGTAATATAACTTGAAAGTAGGGTCTGAGGGTTGTAAAGATTATTTAAAAACATTTGAAAGAATCACTTCCTAATACAATTTTATTTTAGGGCTCAGTTAATAAAATATTTCGGTTTCAGTATTTGTTAACAAAACTTTCGGTTTTGGTTTCGCATTGGTTTTAAAACTGTTCCAAATGGCATTCATGCCTTTTTAAATTAAACTAAGGGTTATTTAATTTTGTATTGCGTTGCTGGTACCAAACCTTGTGAACTTACTGAAGAGCGAGACAAATATTTATCCAGTTTTACTAATTTTTTGGGACAGTATTTTAAGAGAAAAAGTTCTTTTATGTCCGATGGATCTGATGAAGCTGAAAATTATAATTTAGAAGAACTTGAAAATTCTCGAAAATCCTGGTTACTGTTGATTACCCAGCTAAATCCTTTCTTAAATGGGAAGCCAGCGTAATAAATTGCACACAATTATGAAGATCATTTAAAGTAGCTGTCTACCTGAGAAAAAATTTACTAATTTGGTCTATTTTGCTTTCCATTGACATTTGATTTCTTTATGCCTTTAGAGATCAAATATTTTAAAAATTCAATTTGTTTATAAATAATTGGTAAAATGCAGATTTTACTTAAAACATCATAACTCTTCAACAAATTAATATATTTTGACAATTATTTTTTAAATTAATTACAGTTAAATATTCTAGTGAATGAACTACAATGGTAAAATGCTGTAAAACTAATGGGTCAGACATGAATATTTGAGAAAAAATTGTTTAAAAATTCTTCTATACATTTCTGTACATAAACCTGAAAATTTAGTTCATTCACTAGAGCAAATTATGGGTTATATGCTCCAAAACTAATATATTATTATCTTTAATAGTTTTTGATTTATGATGTTTGAAGTGCCTGAATGTGCTGAAAATTCGCATTTCGGGAAGTGCATCTGAATTTCACCACTAAGGGCTTGACACTCGTTCGAAACAGCATTTTCTCAAAACTAAGAATCGTAGTTATATACGGTTGAAGCATTTAAAGAAGAATAAAACAGAGCATACAACCCAATAAAATTGAAAACACGGAATTTCACGATTTCATACTTTGAGTAGGCAGCTACCTTAAAACCAAAATCCTTACATTCAGTTTGTGGCTCGAAACAATCCATCAATCAATCAATCATTCGGTTACATTATCAACAATATATCCAAGGAAAAATATCCGTTTTGATCTTTCCATCGAAACGGTATTCAACGGTTTCGGTACTGTTTTGATGCCTTCATAGAAGACGGATTCTATTATCTAATATTATTTTCTATTTAGTCAACAATTAAATAAACATGGTGTACTATACTTTTCTTAAAATTTCATTTAAGAAAACTTGCAGAGATTTTTAATTACTTGAGAAACATTTTTACTTTTCTTCCTTTACAGTAGGAGTAGGAAGGACAAGATTGGAATCACCTCATCAATATGATCTCGAATATCGGTGGAAAAATTTGTGTTTTAGGTTATTTCAACCTGTCACTTCGCATACACATCAGTAACAAGGCCTATTAGTGCTGTTCCAAAGACTGCAAAGATCTGATGGAGACCTGCAAAGATGCTGATGGAGAGGCGAACACATAGTTTCGTGCCCTAAAATGGTTTTGTATAAACGGATGGATATCCAGTTGGATGGATGTCCAGTTGGATGGACTGAAATTGGTAAATATATCAGAAGTAAGATCTATTTGTACCTGCTCCAGCTATCATTAAGTTTTTAATTTTGGGAGGTACTTTACATGAAACTCCTAAGTCATTTTCTATATATTTTATAAAATGTCAAAAAGTGTCCTTTATTTTTCTCACATAGAAGACAGTGTATTCATTTGTATGGTATAGTTCAATTTTCATTAAACCTCTGAAGTTTAGAAAATTTTTAAAATCTCTTTATTCGTTTAGAAAGAAGATTGAGCATTTCATTCTCCCAAATTTCGTATTTTTTCATTAAATTAAGGGTAGGGACAGAGGTATTTTATCGCATACTATTATTCACAGTTTTTATAGTATTAGGAAAACATTAATAAAATCGTAAAATTAATAGAATGAACGCTTTCTATCGTCATTTCTTCATTACTTCTTTGTGGAGTTTTCTGTTGAAATCATTCGGCATTTCTCTTCGAGAAAACATGTATGTGTTCTTGTTAAAGAAACTACAGCGATTTTTCGTGAGTTCGAAGAGTGTTTTAAAGACAAATACTTGAAAGTGTATGTAAATGCAAATTAGCATTTGTCTGACGCACGTGTCTTTTCACAAAAACAACATTGTTTATAATTATGCGGTGCATTAAATTTTTAAGTTTAAAGGAGGACATCAGGATTTCTTTGCCACATTTTCTTACAGGTAGTTGTACAGATCTTGGTAATAACAAAAATTACATTACATTTTCAGAAAGACACAGCGAATAGTGATTCCACACCGTGTAAAACTCCTTATTTCATTGGTATTCGAGACTTAATGCTGAAAGACATGAAACAATATTTTGGGGTTTACCATTTTCCATATGGTATGTGTGTAGAACTTTTCTACCGGCACGTCCCAACGTATCTAAATTTTGGCAGCCTGCTACTTCAAATTTTAAGATAAGTCCCAACTTTCTAAACCAATTTAATCATATTGATTCTTGTGGCTTGATGTTTTCTGCAAAATGTATCAAATATAGATCATCAAATGGTGCCATTACGTTTTTCTTAACAAAAATGAGTAAATTGTTGAGTAATAACATTAAGAGGAGTAACATTTTAGGTATGCGTGCATTCTCATTAGTTTTTATTGTTATGAAAAAGTAAATGTTGATCTCTTGATTTATCTGGATATCAGTAATTTACATTCTGTTGTTAATAATGTTGAGAAGTTATGATTCATTGCAATTTTGAAATGTTTTTATATGTTTTGTGACACGTTGCTTTAGTATAAAATTTCAATGCTGCCTAATAATATTCATCAAATCTAATTTATTGCCTAAATATTTAACGGTATATGATTTAAAGTCCAATTAACTACAGTATCATTGATTTTCAAGGCTGTGGTAACTGCAGGAGTATTTACCTTTTAGGATCGGATTAATCCGACTTTGCCAACTAGAGGTGTTCTAAGACGTGGTCCTGCTTTATTATTCACTTATGAAAAGTATGTGACAAGCATAATTTATTCTTTCCCTTGTCTAGATTAGTTGACCTGCCTGGGCTTTTTCTTCGACCCACAGCTGTAGAAATGAAACTGATATATATTACAAAGCTACAGCTTCATTTTGACCGTGCCAGGAATCGAACTCGACCGCTCTACAGACATTTAGTACGCTGTCCATGAACCACTCGAAAGAATAAATAGTATTTATAATTATATTATTTAAGTCTGTGGTGCCACCATGAGCAATAGTAGGGGTTATATAGTAAATATTTTAGCTGAGGATTTCTCTGGAGTAATTTTACTCCAGCTTTCAGCCCACTGTTTTTCCTAGGGCTTTATCCAGCCAACAGCCGGTTACCTTTACGTCCTGATGGGAGCATATTCGACCATACACTCAGACCAACACACTGGCGGGTACCTCTGATCTGGAGTCAGCAGAACGCGAGGCCTCCACGACAATACATACAAAGTCAAGGGACTATGCCTCAAGGGGACTCGAATCCGCGACCCTTCAGACCGAAGCGCTGAGTAGGTATCGCTCTAGCCACCTCGGCCATCCAGGTCGGCTTCATTCGATTTAATATAGTCGATATCTAAGACGTTCGGCGCCGTCGCTGGTGCCGGAGGCCGCATGTTCGCGGTGCGGCTAGTAGCTCTGTCGCTTCCATTTAAGGCTTTGATTAATCGCGCGCACGCGGAGACCCGTTCCAGTAATATGGCTGCAGCACGCCGCCTCCACCGCCGCATCGGAGGAAGACAAGACGCGAGCAAAAGAAATCGAGCAGCAAACGCGAAAGGGGGCGGAGAGAGAGTCGAGGCAAAAAAAAAGAAAGGGAAGAGACGGAGATGTCTGGCAGGAGCGGAGAGAGAAAAGGACGAAACGCCGCGCGGAACAATAAGAACAAGAACGAAACCCGCCGCACAACAAACAAACGTGAAATTACACGCCTACTTTATAGATTAGTGCGGCCTGGCGACCGATAGCGAGCGTGGCCAATCCACGGCGGGGCGGGGCGGGGAGGTTCCGAGCCCGACGCGGTATTCGATCGGCAGGAATCCTGCCTTCCTGGCCACGGAGCCGGCCCGACGGACCAGCCGCTCGCCCGCGGATCGGGCCCTCATTTTCACACGTCCTACTCCCCGCCATGCCCTCCGTGACCCCCACGTGCCGCCCTCTCTGCGCACGCGATTCCGGGGAAAACTTGCGGAAACTGCCATCGCACACTCTCAGAAATTTCTAATTACTTTAATGAAATGTACATTAATGTAATTATCTAAAACCACTAAATTTAATGACACATGTAGTAGATGATCTAAAAGTCAAAGCATTATGGTCATATCTGGATGAATGAATAAATCAATGATATTGATGAATTGGTGATTACAAATATATATGAATGACGAGAGGCAGGGGAAAAAGGGAACCCGTTTATTAAATCTACACTAATTTTAATTTAAGTAACTTTTATGTTAGTTTATTAACTTTAATGTACAATATATATTAAGCTCTTTAATATACAAGGTACATTTGTTTCATGAAGAATGCATAAATCTACATTACATTTAATGCCATTTCTGATAGTGTGGTAATGTACACAGTTCCTCCATTTCGCGTGTGTCTCATTTTTTCTTACCTTACGCTGCGATTCGTTGTTCTCGTTTCATCACCAGTTTGGATTTTCAGGGAATGTCATCACTTAATTGAAGAAGACGCAGCCAGACAATTTTAACTCACATTTCAATTATTCGAAATAAAAATCTTAGAATTTGTTCAGAAAATAAACATTACGAGTCTAACCTGCACAGATGTGTAAAATTGCAAGTGTGGAAAGCACAAGAAAGTGTACAAACAAATTGAAATTGTCTGCATTTTTATTCACTTTGTTTTTCTTTAGCATGCAAAAATTGCGATAAAGAGGATGATTACTATCTTGCCCCAGTCCTTCAGTTGATGTGGCAGTAGACGTAGGTAATTAAACGTAGAAGAACATAAAACAATATGTAAGGCTGCTTCATTTTGGAATGCAACTCGAAGTAAGTTATGAATCAAATGTGTATAAAGATTTGTTGGGATGGAATTGCCTAAATCATATGTTTGTGGTGTAGAGTAATAATTTTTAAATTGGGTTATTGAAAAATATAAAATACCGTAATTACTCAAAATTTCTATTTTTCAAGTTGCAGCCCTTACTACGATACCTGAAGTTGCTCTAAAAAGAACTGAACTTATTCTGAATCTATTTCCATTAATTCATTTAAACATTACTCTAATAAACTTAGTATATCTATCTAGTGGTATATACTGAACTCCCACGTTGAAAAGATAGTTTCGTTCTTCGATCATCAAAATACGGTGTTTGGTTGAAGAGAAATGAGGAAGAAACTCGTCAAGTCCACGATGAAAATATAATCCTTTTTCCTTGACCCAGTCGGATGGAAACTTCAAACTTATTCTCCTCGTTTTCCATTCTATTCTTCTTCTGGGGCAGCGTGTTTAACAGGGCACCTAGCGACACCCACTCTCTCTCCTCTGTTTTTCCTCGTCTGACGTCGCGCCGGCGTTCCGGATCTTGCCTCCCCGCCCTGCCATGAGGCCTCTGTGACCGAGGTCCGTCTCGATTGCTCCGGTTTGGGAAGTTTCAGGACATGGAATGTATCCTGACCATCAAGACGGCTTGCTTGTTTGCGGCGCTGATCTGTAGCGAACCGAGAGATCAAATCCATCTGAAATCTATTATGTATGGAATATTTCCTTCTCGCGTCAATTTATTTTCTTTCGTGTTTCCATAGGCCGATTTCTGATGGTTACGGTCGAAAGGTATCACAGGTGGGTCTAAAGGGACGTTTTAATATAAATGAAGATAAATTCTTGATCAATACTATTTGACGTTCTAAAATACATATTGTGACATTATTTATCACGTTGTGAGAGTATAAGGAGTGATGAACAGAAATACGAAGAGAAATCAATAAAATATTTGATTGCTTTTAGTTTCATTGTCAGAAAACTACTTATGCTCGACAAAAACATGGATAGTACGGTAAAGTATAATACACTTTGGTACTTTTTGTATCACAATTTATTATTAAAAATATTGTTTATAAATTTAAAGTTCTGAAATCAAACATTTCATTTGAATGTTCGCTGAGAGGTTTTTAATTGTGCACGTTTTCCTTTAAAGGAACAAGAAAAGAAACCAAATCCATTTAATTATCTCAAGAGGTCTTAAAATCGTTTTGAAAACCAATTACTACCTTTATTGTTACTAAGGTTAAGGATGGTAATTCAAATGACAATAATAATTACTCAATGGATACTGTCTGATATATATAAGATACAATTATGGAAATAATTAATTTCTGTTTAATTAGTAATAAATAATTATTTAAAAATTTGTTGAATTTTTTAATGCATATTTATCACAATATTTTGAGAAGACTTCCAAATATTAGTGTTGTTTCTCTGCTGGGTAGATTAAGAGTGATGCATAATGATGTGGCATTTGTAGGAGCGGACGGGAGTATACGCCATGACTATTATCCATGCGTATAATTGAAATTATTAGTTTATTTCAGATATACGTGTCTTAGCACAATCTTGGTGGCTACAACGATACTGATTTCTTGAATAGAGGATATAAACTTTCACTTTTATCGCACAATCAACCTTGATTACGATGACCTCAATGGGAATAATTAAACGCGGACTGACAGTTACCGGAGTGCTCAATGTATTCTCCGTATATGTCACGTGTAAAGACCGAAATATGATTACTTTTAGGACAAATTGATTGGACAACTTACGTCGCGTCAACTTCTAGGTCATAAGTCCTGTAAAAGAAGCGCATGTTTTACGCAAGCAGTAGCGGTGATCTTCCCGCTGGATGGCGAGATCTCGAGTGACCTACGTCGGCTTATTTTTCCCAACCTGGTATCTCCTACCAGCGAGGCACCGACCCGGTCGCTGATTGATTGATTGATTGATTTTTTCGTTTTCGGGCGCGTCAACTGTTCGGTCATTAATCCGTAGTGTAGTGCATGTTTTTCTCGGAGATGGCGGTGATCTTCACCGATGGATGGCGAGATCCGGCGGTACCCTACCGTCGGCTAGTGGTTTTCTCCATAACCAGGACTCTCCCACCAGCGGGCACCGCCCCAGCCGGACAAGCTCTAAGTTCCTGACGGCCTCCCGGAAGATGTGGAGTGTAGTGCATGTTAGTGTAGGTGTGTTTAAGGGAGAGGATTGGGACAAGGAAGAAGAAGGACACATCGCGCGCGGTCCGTGCCCGTTTGTTAGGGTAATGCTCCGGCATTCGCCCTGTGTTCATCGGAAAACCACAAAAACTACGATCAGAGCAGCCGGTTGCTAGAATTCTCCTCCGGACAGCGACTGAATTGACCAGCTGAAGCTAGTGTCGAAAATCCTGCCGCCGTCAGGACTCGAACGTAGGACCTCGCGGTGGAGGCGTTGCAGTGACATCAGCTGATGCACTGAGCTACTGCTCCTGATCCGACCTGCCCGAGAGATCTAACGTCCCGACTAGTCTCCTGGCGCGTGTGGTGTGTAATGCTTGAAGTGATTGTAAGTAGTAAGGATTGGTCGAGGAAGACTGAAGGAAAGATCGCGTGCGGTCCGTGCCGTTTGTTAGGGAACTGCTTAGGCATTCGCCTGGCATTCATAGAAAACACGGAAACTGCCAATCAGACCAACCGGCTGCTAGAATTATCTTCCAGGCAGCGACTGAATTCGCCCAGCTGTCTAGCTAGTGTCGAAAGTCCTGCCACTGTCGGGATTTGAAACCTAGGACCTCCGGTCAGAGGCACTGCAGTACATCAGTTTATGCCCTGAGTCACTCACGGTCTAATTGTAGGAGTAATTCATTAAATCGCACATTAGTCAAACGGTATGGATAAAAGCTATATGAAAGACGAATTAATGATTAATATTGGTATCAGCCAAAGCGCTGGCAGAGGAGCGAGGTGTCTTGTGTGTTCAAAAAGTATTTTGGCATTAAAGTGCATTGAAAATGATACACTGCACAGACTAAGTTTTTTATGTAATTTATGAAGGCCGGAACTTCGACACCAACTCGAAATACGTAGCGAAGCGTCAACAGTGGTCTAGTTAGGTTGTGTTTAACCAGTGTTTAAATAGAGATACAACTGGAACAGTGAAACTGCAAATAAACTCCTATTGAAATGTTCACGAGTGTTCAAGGTCACGAGCTGGAAGGAGATGTACCCAAACGGGAGCATCAATACCAAAATTTAAGTCGTAACGAAGCTCCTGATTGGATGACAACGTCCTTCTAACTCACAACCTTGAAGGAACACTATGTTTAAATCGGAGTATACATCTCGCCTACTACACCACTAGCCTTAAAAGTACCCATCAGCCGTCTGATCCCTTTACCACATACGAGTATCTGTAATAGCTCGTCACGAGAATGTAATTCATCTACTCCAGTCACTCTATTTGCTAATGTTAACTTCATCCGGCTCAAGTCTTGAGTATACTTTTAAACTGTCTGTTCTTCTGACTTCATCCATTAAATTTGAAAATTGAACATTAACCGATTAACTCGATAATTAGCCAAATTTGCACTGATCCGCTATACAATAGGTAATAACTTAACAATTTTTATTTGATTCGAAAAATGTTACTTTATTTTAAAATTAAAGTTGAGAAATAGGCTGTCTGCATAAGTTTTTCTTCCAATACTTCTTTTATAGGCAGTCACATTTAGATTTATTATAGATAATCATAATTAATACTACAGTATTATACATTTATAGACAGTCCTAATTACAAATAAATGTAATTATAACTGTCTATAAGAAGAAGTTTGGTAACATTTATTAAGAAAAACCATTTAAAACTATTTTTTGTTTATTCATGACGGGGTATCTGCTTCTAGGCTGAGCTCAATTGCACATTGCTGTTACATTGGCAATAATATAGAATATTAATCGTCATGGAAATTATTGGCTAGTTGAGAATTAATGTGACACAACTTTCCAAGGACCGATGAGAATGCTTTAGCGTGAGCAATGAGAATTTTGCACAAAATGTACGTGGTTGGTTGCAATCGCTGGAGTGGCATGATTAACCCAATGAACATCATGCTTGTACGTTTTGTTCATAAAAATCCTAGGTAACTTATATATTCATTGATAACTATTATTGTACACCATACGTAGACACCCAAACAGAATAACATTTTCATTAGATCTTCTTGAAACATATTTTTTAAAAATTTCTCATTTTGTCTTTCCAAGGTAGATTTTAAAATATTCATAACACATTTCGAAAATGTATATTAAATGTAAACCTAAATTAATTAAACATCAAAGTATTATCGTTGGTTCACATAATGGAGGTGCTATATTGAAAGGGTATAGCTGAATGGGGCGGTGAAAGGTCCCCCAAAACCAAATCTTTAATCTCGATCCTCATTTGAAAGAGAATACAATGTGATTCACAAAAAATCGCGTCATAGGGCGATCTGTGCGAGATTCGAGAAACGTGTTTTGATGTTTTTTTTCTCAGCAGCTATTACATGTATAAGGCTGAAAAAATTGCAGAGATAAGAAACATAATTAAATTTTGGGAAGGTTTTTTTATCAACAAATTTTTGAGCCAAATGCATATAGAAAAATAATAAATTTTGAAATAAATTTCACGTGATAACTTTGGGATTACTGTCTAAATTTTGTCCCTAAAATGGGTTTTTATAACTTTTATAAATATATTTTTTCAGATTTTAAACAATGTGGAGGGTGGTGAAAAATTAAAAACCCAGTTTTTCAGTTGAAACATTTGAAATTTTGTAAATGTGATAGGAAACGGTTTAACTGATATTTAAACACGACATATAAACTCAAAATCTTATAGGTGAAACATCGATTATGTATCAAACTCATTCGGAATATCCTTGAGGAAGAATGGGGGAAAAGAGAGGGGTGGCTCTGCATAGACTTCACCCAATGAGCTTCAGGCACCAGTGTGCGCATAAATTAGCTTCAAATTAAATGCCAAAATTATCACAGCTCAAGTCATTGAAAGACAAACACATAAGTATTTTTTAAATATTACATCTTTATTGTAATTACCTTTCATCGTGTTATTTTTGGTCGGTCGCTAAAAATGTCCATTTATGCCACTAAAAATATTTTCAACACTTGCATCTATTAAACATGGCGGCTGACGTCTGGTCTCGCTTTTCAAAAAGAAGTGGTCACATGGTTCGTGACGGAAACTGGTGCGGTGCAGGGCGAGCCCACCCATCTCTTTTCACCTGAAACGACATTGTAAACGTAAACGAAAGTGGCACTCGGATGCTACTCCCACATAGTTGCGATCATTTAAAATCACATTTGGTACGCGCTAGTCATCAAGGAAAATTGTTAACAGATATTTTAAATGGAAATGTTTAAAACAGAAAAAATTGAGCAGACTGTTTATAAACAAAGTGTGATTCCAGTTATTGAAGAAAGTGACAATGATTAATTGTCTATGATGGTCTAGTTGTCAATGATCTACATCTAATCTACAACTAAGTAATTTGATTGATATTATAAACATAAATGATAATTACACCTAAAAGAGTATTTTGATTTATATTCGAAAAATAGATAAATCTAAAAACAAAAGGGGTTTTTAATTTATTTGATAATATAAGGCTTTAAAATAAAACAAACCTTTGTCAGCAAAGTTCCAAATCATCCTGGTAAGCAAGACCTTTCAATAATTTTAATATAAAAATGTTTAAACATTAATGAAAAAAAGTTTTTTCAATCACATTTTGGGGCCCAAATTTAAATGTTTAAACGGAAAATTGTTTTAATTTTTTCACTACTGTCCAATCGTTTAAAAATTTGAAAAAAATTTTTAGAAAGTTATAAGGCCTTTTAGAGTAAAAATTGAGACAGTAATTAAGTTATCACGTCGAAAATGAATTTCCAAAAATTATTTATTTATTGATTCTAAAAAGAATTTTGGGCAAAATTTTTGATAAAAAAACTTCAAATTGAAATATGTTTCTCCGTCTCTGTAATTTTTTTCACTTATACATGCACAGATACGAGAAAAACACGTTTTTCGATCTCTGTAACAGATTCCTAGGAGGCTGATTTTGGGAATCTACGTTATTTTGATTTCTTTTTACGAACATCGCTATTATCGATTTGTTTGGGGTACTTTTTCACCGCCTTATTCGGATATACCCTATACCACTTGCGCTTCTTTGCTTAAATGTGTTATTGCCTAACAATATTGTAAATAATTCGTTTCTGAATAAACCCATTGAAAGAACATTAGAATTATTTTTAACAAAATAGCAAAATTTTAATAAATTCATTATTTTTATAATGGAGTGAGACCCTCAGTATCCTTCTTTATCATTTCCTTAATCACGCAGATGAATGCCCACTCTCCTGATGTCACTCATAAATTAATCCCCATAGACATATTTCCAAATTTCAAAAATACACAATTCACGAATTCCATTAGTAAGGCAAGTCATTCACTACCTCTCTTCAATACGTCATAATAACTGAATCAATAAATAAAAATGTTAAATTAAATGAATGAAAATCTTTTATAATCAAAACATCATGCTGGCACTGTACTACAGTGCCAATCCCCTTGAAAAAGGGCCCGAGCGCCGCTGGTAAAAAAGTCAAATGTTCTGGAATGTCAATATTTTTAACTATGAATATGTTATGTTGGAAAAATGTTTCTACAGTCAACACTTTTTAGAAAAATTAATTTAAAATAAATGTATACCAAGTTTTATCTCATCCTCGCCTTGTTGGCTGATGACTTACGTGTCGGGATTCGGTGAAATGGCTTTTATATTGCCTTGTAAAAAGTAACTATCAATTGTCACAATAAAGAGCAAAACTAAAGAGAAATTGATTTTAAATGGACCGCAAAAAACCATTGACTGTTAGTTTAAAAAATACAATGGCGGAGATCCACTGAACGGTAATCTTATATCAACCGAAAATATCCTTGTTTTGTTCCAGCAGCAGATGAAACAGATGCCGTTTGAGACTCTAATTACAACGACGACAGGTGTGATTACACTTTCTACTTTGAAGCACCTGCATAAAAGTTGTAGTCCCTGCTACTTACTGGACGAATTTTTCTTAATGTATTTTTCCGCCACCGGATTCCAAATTAAACGCATCAGTGGAAGGAACCAACAATGAAGTTATCACTGAGAAGGTGGATCTAGGAGTGCTTGTTGAAAGCCCGCTGACCATAACATTCATTAGGGAGAGGTAGCCAGGGGATCACAGCTTCACCGGGAGGTCCTAGGTAAAACCTGACGGTGGGAGGATTTTTCGATACTGCTAGAGAGTTGAGTCGAGTTAATGACATCTGAGGAGAATTCTAGCGCCTGACTGCTCTGATCGGTAGTTTTTCCCTTATCTTCGATCATTACCAGATGAATGCCGAGCAGTAGCTTTAAAAAATAGGCGGATCTTTTCCCTTTCCTTCCTTGTACTTTTGTCACACCTTCTTTCATACACTTACATCCATATACTACAACACGCCTATGCCGGTAGACCGGCCGGGGGCTTAGAGTTCACCTGTTGGGGCGGATCTGGAGGGGGATGCCTCGTTGGGTAAACCTGCCAGCCGACGGTGATCGGTGCCGAATCTCGCCATCCAGCGGAAGACCACCGCCATCAGCCGGGTTAAAAAATGCACTACGTTCGGGGCCAATGACCTTAACAGTTGCGCCGGGAATCAATAATCAATCAATCAACATTCTACTCGCAACATCTGATCGAGGAAAGGTTGAAACATTTGTGTAATTCACACAAACGATTCGGGAACAGGATTGAATGAAATTTTGCTCATGCAGGTTTTACAGACTGAATCACTTTGTTTCATTTCCCCCAAAAGAATTTGAGTTCGCCAACGCTACAAAAACACAAGATATCCAGGGGCAGCTGAGGTTTTCTATAATCTTCCTCGACACTGAATTACATGAGCAAGCAGAAGAGACCGTACAATTAGATTGAAAATGTCCTAGCAAATATAGATCAATCTCGTCTCTAAAAATGCTTTTAAATTGGTAGCTGCTAACTTAGGGCTGCAAAGGTTTCAGCTTCAAAAAAATAAATTTAATTCCATTCAAATATTGTTTTTACTAATTTATATTGATCATTCAGATTAAAGAACAGTTAAATGCATAAGTGATGAGATATATGCCACAGAGGTTTCCACTGCCCTTTGGCCATGGATAGAAGGTTCAAATTTAATATTCTATAACGTTATACTGGGGGACTTTATAGAAAAGGACTGAGGAGATAGAAACAAATCTTGAGAAGAAATGAGAAAATTTTGTTTTCCGTATTTAACAACTTCGGCGTGCATAGAAATTGTTTACGCTTTTTTATTGACTCATCGTGAATGAGCTACGAGCCAGAAAGAAACGAGTTCTTTCACCCCATCCCGGCTCAAGCACTCAGCGCCCGGGGTTGAAATATAGAACATTTTTTATGTTTACTTTATTAACTACAACTGGGGAGGGTACAGAGCATCAATCGATGTCACTGCAGAGCCTCTGACCCGGAGATCGTAGGGTTTGAGTCCTGACCCGGGCAGGATTTTGGGACTAGCTAGCTGGGATTGCTAGGTGGAATTAGCTGTGTCTGAGGGAATTTCAAGATGCGGCTGTTCTGATCAGTAGTTTTTTGTGGCTTTCCAATCAACGGCGATTTTCGGGGCAGTACCTGACAAAAAGGCCACGGACTGCGCGTGATCTTTCCTTCCTCTTCCTTGTCCTATCCTCACTCCCTTTCTTATACTCTGACACTACCATGACCAACTACCACACATGCCGGAAATCGGCAGTTTAGAGCTTTTTCCGGGTGTGGAGGGCCCTGCTGGGGGAGATACCTGATTGGGGAAAACCGTAAGCCGACGGTAGGTCAGCGCTGGGTCTCGTCATCCAGCGGGGGGAAAAACACCGCCACCTCCCGGAAAAACAAGCATTCAATTTTCGGGACTAACGACCTTATCAGTTGACGCGCCTGGAATCACAATAAATCAATTATTCCAAACTCCAAAACATTTCCGGAGAAAAACTACCTCTGTTTTTTCGCATTGACGAGAGTTGGAGAATTAGTACTCGATGTTAAACACTTGTGTTCCAAATTTCAAGAATATAATTTAACCTACTGTTAGCATACGGGGTAATTGCATTTTTTCGTAATTGGGTTATTGTAATGATTTATTGCTGATGCTTATGCGCCTCGCCAATAGGGAAAAAATATTTTCAATTTCAAACATGTTTATTTATTATTAGGGAACTTGCAAATGATTTACATTATCTCCTCTTCTCCTTTTCCCTTTTTTCCTCTCTTCCTCTTCCTCTCTCTTCCCCTCCTTTTCTTCCCGTTTTCCATGTCTCTTTTTCCTTCAGCCTTCTGACTTTTCTCTGCATCTTTGTCTGTACTGTTCTGTCCTCATTCACATTTAGTTGATTCTGCACGACTTGAGCCGGTAATACGAGAAGCACTGACAGCAAAATGAATAGAATGTCTAAAAGATCTGCCCAATAGATTAGGTGTGAGAAACGTTTTTTGAGGCTTTTGGTCTCAAAATTTTAATTTTTGAAGCTCCTAGAACACTTTCTGTAGAGGTATTTAATGAAATAGATTCAAAATCTACCTAGTGCTGCAGATTCCAATTGACATGAATACTTAGTTTTGTTCTAAGGGCCATCTAGTGGAGTTACACAAAATTAACTGCACATAAATCAGATTCGCCAATTTTCATGATGATTGGTCACAGTTAATTTCTCTTTTATATATAATATATATATATATATATATATATATATATATATATATACTAACATCCATCTTTATGAGATTTAAAGCTTTTCCCTTCTGAGAATCGAAACGCCATGACGAGTCTCTGCCGGAAGCGGAAAGAGCATTAGATACAACGGGAAACAGCGCGAAAAGTTTAAGCTAGATACCGCAACAGACATACTCAAATACAAAATTACGCCGATATTTTAACTTTTGGATACTTTATATGGCGCCTCGGATATTTTCAAAATTTTCAAATAACGACTCCAATTTTTTTATTAAATTGTGTTGAATAAACGAAGAACTTTTAAAACTTTCCTATAAACTACATCTGGAGAACACAGCCGCGAAGATGCGCACTAGAAACAACATTATACACAAATTGAGCGGGACGACGTGGGGAGCTACTGCTGAAACTCTCCGCACATCAGCACTCGGACTAGTATATTCTACTGCGGAGTACGGAGCTCCGGTATGGCTTAATAGTGCACATACAAAGAAACTTGACTCCCTACATAAATGGGGTAAGGTCTTGACGCCAAACTGCGACTGTGGAGCAACTAGACAAACCGTACGCCACATCATAACGAAATGCCCTGATAGCGTATGACGGACCATTTGACGATTTCCTGACGGCTGCAATTGAATATATTAAAAATTTAAATGTTTGCTTATAAACTTGTATCTTATGAATTGTATTCTGTTTGTTTTGGTTTTGGTACAATATCTTACATTTCTGCAGATAAGTTGTTTATATATATCACCATGTGTATTACCATACGATAAATAAATGCTCATAAGATCCCAATACTTGAATGTAACAGACATGAAAATACATTTAGTTTTAGATCCAGCTTTTGGAAAACACAAAGAGTTTCAATGAGATCACAAGTCCTCAAATCTGAAAACTAAACTACTGTCTTTATTATTTACACAGATGAACTTCATACCTTCTTTAGCAATCTAAAGAACTGTGCATTGTGCTCAAATATCTTGACAATTACATGATGCAATCTTATTCGTAAAATTTTCTGAAAATTAGTATAGAAGTCAGTTAAAATAATTTTATTAATTACACAAGATTAAAGTAAAAACATACTAAAAAATGACTAGTATTAAAATGAAATAAATGACAAAGACAGTGTTACATCAACAACGCAAAATTAATTATAAAGGCATGTTAAAAATCATCCCCCGTCACGCATATTAAGATTTATAATCCATATTCTCTAAGAAAGTTGAAGAGTTTGCAGAGGACACTAGCCAGCATCCCTCTATAGTCGACAAGCTATATGTCTTCTTGGCTTCTTTCATTATCTGTGATGCACGAGGAGTATGCTTTACAGTAAGGTCTGTTCTTCATTTCTGGGGATAGAGGGTGGGTAACTGAGATGTCCCGTGAGAGAGTGGCAGTGCCCGATCCGAAGGTGAATAACAATTCTCGCCTTCTCGCGCTTGAAGCCACAGGATGACCACGACTTATGATCCTTGTGAGTTTGAAAAGAGTTCTGCCACTCTGTTTGCACTCAAAATGCAACGTTGGATAAAAATCTTGGTAGTAAGAGCAGATATTACCATAAAGATGTCTTTCTGGCTTCCTCGAGGCCAACTTTACTACCTAGTCAGCGGTTTCATTTCCACTTATCCCCACGTGACCAGGGACACAGGAAAAAACGTAATTCAAATGATGGAGAATTAAGCGATATCTTCGATGTATTTGATGTTGGATATATGATGTCAAAGGTTTACAAGGAGAGAAAGAGGAAATGGACGACCAGGCCGTAGCTGCCTGGGTTCGAAGGGCCGCGGGTTCCGCCAGACATAGATGTGTGTGTTCGTGATGTCATACGTATTCTCCCCTACAAGCCCAAAGATAAAAATGCAGTGGTCGTTGCAGCCTAGTAGTTAAAGAGACATTAAATATACTAAAAAACAACAACACGGTGTGAAAATTTCTAATATTTGAGTTCGGACTTTCAATAATCGTTGCCTAATATAAACCCTAAGGACTTTATTTCCCTGGAGCAAAATAGTATTGTGACCATCCGTTTGCCGAGGTCTCGAAACGGAGCACATCAATATTCAAGAATAGATGAGCTGCTGTTTGAACGCGCGCCAACGCGCATGAATGTCCGAAATGAAAACTGCGAACGCTATATCCGTAAGGGGAGCGTCTCGGTAGGTATGCGACACCGAGGAGTCGGGAGAAAGAAAGCTTTCTTTTCTGAAGTAACGGCGCTGGAGGGCGAGGACCTACCGATCACGAAGGCGGCACCTCGGCCTGCTACGGACTTCAGGACTGCATCTACGATAAAACTCTTCCAAGACATTCGAGGAGGTAATTATCATATTACAAAGGCATTAAAACAATTCCTCAGGAAAAGGATGAAAGTATAAGTGACGCACATTTAAAATCTTTGTAAGAGAGAGGAGTGTGAATAGCATGAAACTAACAGGGCCATTCATTTTTCTTTTCTTTGCAGTTTTTTATTTTTATATTTATTCTTCTTATACGATAGACTCAGTTGTCGTATTGTAGATTCTTTAAATATGGAATTAAAGCTAGTTACATTCTATAAAGAATACGAAGAGTATCAACGGAAAACGAGACAGGCCACATCGTGAGTTGAACAACGGTACTGGAAAGGGCGACCGTGCGGTTCTGCAGAGGGGCGGCTTTGTCTGACCAATTTGCAAGGACAAGGACACCGAGCGACTGGAAGAGTCGACATAAATGAATTTCTCTACGCCGTGAAAGAACACAATGAGTCGTGCCAGCAGACAATTTGTAGATATTAGGAAGGGAATAATTTGTTTCGGAAAGAGAGTATTAGTACAGGTTCTTTATACCGATATTCTGTAAAAATAGAATCAATCTTTTCTTTCAAGAAAAACTTAGCTAATTGTAAAGTTGCAACTAGGAAATTTACGACTGGAATGATTAGGCAAAGTTTTAGTATTCTTTGAAATTGATTTAAATGAGAGAAAGGAAACAGTGTAGTTAATTATTGAGAGTGCAAGTTGTTTTCTTTTTCAGCAAGACAAAATTCTTGTATATGTAAAGTGTTTTATGTTCATTGGCTGTAACAGCAATTTAATTAGAATATGCCAGTAAGTGGGAAAGTGATTCGACTTAAAGGTTTCTGTGTAAATGCATTCAATCCACAACAGCCCACATGACCCTGATCCCCGCTATTCTAATTGTATTTTTTTATTTTGCGCCCACCTTGAAAACCCATTCTGAGCTAGCCGGCGGAGGGGTGGGTCGCAGTATTATAAAACGGAAATTGATTTAATTCAAAATTAAATTGTTATACATTGTCAGCTAATTCGATTATTATTTATACCTTAATATTTCAACTCTCTCAGCGATTTCCTACAATATTACAATGATATTCATTGTAGCCAATACCTATTTTATTCACAGTTTCTCTATTTCGTTGGGTAAATAAACAAATTTATATTAAAACTGAATGCCACTGAGTCCCATGAATGTTCTTTCTACAATATTTCCATAGCTTTTGAGCTGAGAGACACTGCCAGAAAATAATTGGCCTAATGTGAGTTAAGACTTCATTCTCGAATGCGCAGCATACTACAGAAACAATGATATCAAGTAAAAATGGTATTTAGGGGTTTTGAAGGAAAATTGGCTTTTGAAATAATGAACTCCAAACAATATTTTTCCAAAAAAACTCTGCGAAAATGTATTTATTTTTAGACTGGTTGTAGGAAAACGGCCTGTAGGAAAAGGACCCTACGCATGGTACCGCAAAAAATTAAAACAATACTGACTTCTAAATCTATGTATTCTTTTTCAAAATTGATATTATACTAGCAAGTTGATTATGATTCTGAATTCAATAAGAATCCAATATTTCTGGAGGGTATGTTACATTATGCTCATATTGCATTATTGAAACTTTCTGAAAACGAAATCTTTCTTTTTTACTTTACACTTTTCATTCGAATACACTATACCGTTATTACAAATACTGTAGTTAATGTCACATTTTATTAATATCTCAGGGATTTTTCAACATTACAATTACTAATCTGTTTCAAATTTCTCATGAACTCTTGATTCTTCTTCTCGGTATAACTAATTCGACAAATGAAGTTATATAAAATTGTATAAATGTTTTCCAAATTTGGAAAATTGCTTTGCAGTGAAAGCATAAAAACTTTCCGTGAACGCATAATCTAAATTTTCTCATATATTGATCAATTTCACTTTCTCCTAAGGAGTAGAAAAGTTACATAATGCTGCACTTGAAAAAACTGGCAGAATTTTCTGCGAAGAAACGAATATTACAAGGCCTTGTGACGAAAAACTGGATAAATCCATTTTGCTAAATTTGAAAAAAATCCTCCAAATCGTGGTGTAGCCAGAATCCATGTTTTGTGGGTGGTTGATAGCGAAAAATAGACTGACGGTAAAATGTCTGTCCGTCCGTCCTGAACAACGCTAGCGGCCTAAACCGTTCATCGATTTTCACCAAATTGATACTCCTAATAATCGATCGCTGGTATGAGCCTTGAGTTTAAACAAATATTCAATTAAGGAGAATTACTTTACATGAAGCCCCTGAGACATTTTCAAATGTTCAAACAAATGGCTCCATAATTTTTATTACATTTTATTGATGGATAATTAAAGTGCGTTTTAGAGAATAGTGGAGATCTCATGTTCATTGGCTTGATTTTTCAGCCTTCCTACAAGTAAAATATTCAAATTTGAGATATTTTCCGCTTGATGAAACCTACTCCTTAAAAGAAGAAATAATAATATATAAGATCATGTACAATTTTATTGTCAATCATCATCTTAATAAGATCATGTGCAATTTTCGAAAATTATGGTAGCCTCGCATAAGTTTCCGTGAAAATACGGGTGAAAGTACGCGCTGTTCACTAGTATTCTTTAAAACTGTCATGCATCTGAACATTAGGCTCTTCTGGAATAATTGCAGAGTCCTTTCCAGTTTCATTATGACAATGTGGTACTGAAGTACATGAGGAAAAGTAAAAATCTTGTACTTTCTTTCTATAGAAAACTTGGAATTCTATTAAAATAAATTATATTATTCCTATATTAATATATTATATTATTTATTTATTTATTTTACGTCAAAAAACAGTTCAAAAACTGCGTATGACGTGCTATAAGGAAAAATTAGTTAATGTGCACATTTTCAAATTCTGTGATTCCTACACCAAGTCATATACTACTTAAATTTTGAATTTTGAAAGGGAGAAAAAAAACAAAAACTCCCATGTAAGTAAATCTATTTTCAAAATAAATAAGCAATAAATTTTGAATTTTGAAAGGAGAAAAAACAAAAAAACTCCATGTAATAAAATCTATTTTCAAAAGGATAAATAAGCAATAGAATTTTGAATTTTGAAAGGAGAAAAAAAAACACTCAAAAAACTCCCATGTAATGACTCTATTTTCAAGGATAAATAAGCAATAAATTTTAGTCTATTACTTCCTGCCGCGACAACATAGAAACGATAATTTGAATAATTGTATTTCCCACTGAATTCATAGAGGTATGCTGAAAATGAAGTTACATTTATGTCAGAAGCAAAACAAAGGGGCCATCTCAGCATTTGCTCAATGGATCAGGAAACGACAAAACCTGATCGAGATGGGGGATTATTCCCTATATTATACATTTTTATATTATATTATATATTTCAATAGAGATATAAACTTAAAAAAGTCGACCTCTGAAAACAGAAAAAAAATATATTGATACGATTATATTCCGTTAATCATGAGTTTTATTATATTTAATTACTTTTCTAGTGGTAAGTGAAACTGATACCGCTTTAGCCGAATGGTTGCTTGTCCATAGGTACCCTGTCGGCTTGCTAACGTTGTGAGTTCGAATCCAGAGGTTTTTTTCTGTTATGTGTGATATCTGGTGGTGATATGTCAATATTTTATAATGGTACAGAAAGACTTAAGGGCTCTAAAAGGCCAGTTTTGTCGTTCAGTACGACGACAAAACCTCCTTTGTGTACTATCTGACCAAGGCGCTGGTGGTCCTATTTTCGACGAACTCTATATATTTTTAAAAATTGAAAAAAAAAATAACTTTTCAAAACTACAAAATTGAAAATAGAGATCTTACTGGTTGAAAACTCTTTTCCCAATTCATGTAATAGTGTAATATTGCAGAGCAGTGACAAATTAGAGAAAAAGTATATTGCTGTTGTGATTCATTTACATTCGTTATTTACAATATAAGCTTTATAATTTCTTTAGAATCAATCAATCAACTAGGCGGTTTTCCCCAACCAGGTATCTTCCACCACGGGGCACCGTCTGCCGAAAGATCTAAGTTCCCGACCGGGCTCCGGCAGGTGTGGATGAGGGCATGTTTTGGGGTGTGTGTGTGTGTGTGGGGGTGTGTATGAAACAAGGAAGAAGAAGAAGGAAAGATCGCGAGCAGCCCGGGTGTTTGTTAGGGTACCGCCCGGTTTCGCCTGGTGCATCAAAATCCACGAGAACTAAAGCACCCGCCCGCTAGAATTCCCCTGACGCGACTTAATTCAGCCAGCTAACACGTTTTTAAAAAATTTGCCACTGCCCGGTCTCGAACCTAGAACATCCGATCAGGGGTACTGCGGGACATCAATTGATGCACTGAGCCCCCTTTCCCCTGGTGCAGGCTGAAGAAACATGCAAGGGGAAAGATCCGGTTTGGGGAAAAAAATCCTGCTCGGATGCTAAGCGAGTGATACTTGGGCGAATGATGGGTTGCGAGTGAAACTGTGGCGAATGGGGACAATCGGGGGAATGATGCTGTACTGTGAATGATGCTGGCGGCGAATGGCTGGGGCTAGGGGCCAAGGGAAGGGGGCGGAGTGAGTCGCACCAAGCCCTTCCTGCGCTACCGCCGCCGCGGGGGGGATTTTCCGTGGGGGGGGGCGGGTGCCGCCGTGCTTTTGGCCGCGCCCCCCGACGTGGGCCCTGTGTTTTCGGCAGGGTCGGGGCCCACGAGGGAAAACCCCGGGATTTACGAGCCGGATGGAATATATTAAATTTCCCGCTTGATATGTCTCGGAACCGATTCTGTTGTTTTGCTCCTCCTCTGACAGGCTTAATTCTGTAAACCGGAAAAGAGCAACCTCGTATTATTTACTATTATTTATCCCTAAAGGGATTTCAACGGTTGCATACGCAACGTAAATTTGTAATATTTTAGATATTACGAAATATTATTGTGTTTGTTGATGCCCGTGTAGCTAAATTATTCCTTAGCTACATAATCGTTTTTTGCATCATAATTTTTGGGTATTGCCAAAAAAGGGGAAATATGAACAAGGAAAATGCAAAATTAAAAAAATATTGACTTTCTACATAATGCAGAGAAAATTTATCAATTTACTAACTGACTCCATAGATTCTCCAGTAAAAACCACTATAAAAAGAAATATTACATTATTCACCATTACATTTTTGTACCATCAGAGCAAAGAGAATGGCTCTCATATTATTAAAATATCTGAAAAAAAAATTTTTCAAAGAATGTTTATACATCAGTTCAATATCGTTTCTGTATTTATTTGGTGATCAGTGAAGTTACCTGAGAAGAAGGTGGGGGAAAGGGGAAAAGTTTATGGGGGGGAAAATGCGATCTGGCAGAAGAATGCGATTAACGGGAAAAAAGAAGATGCGGGGCGGGGAAGGAAAAGATGCGGTCTGGGAAGGGAGATGCTGAGCGGGAAAGGGGGACGATACGATATGAACTTGGAGAGGAAAATCCCGATGGGGGAACGAGATCCCCGTCTGGAAGAAGAAGATGCTGGGGGAAAAGGATGGGGAAGATGCTGGCTGGGAAGGAGGATGTGGGACTGGGAGATGAAAAAATGTAGGTGTGGAAGGGGAAGTGCCGTTAAGGGAAAATTTTGGTCTGGGAAAAATATTAGATGCCCAAAGAGTCCTGGTCGGAAAGAAGCTGACTGTAAAGATCCTGCTTAAAGGGGGACTTTATTGGACGGGGAAAGGGGATGATGCTGGGCTGGGAGGAAGATGCGGACTGGGAGGGAAGATTCAGAGCAGGGGGAATTTTTGGGTTGGGAGAGAAGTATGAGAGGGAAGAGAAAACACGGATGGATAGAAGCTGAAGGGGGAAGATGTGGTTGGGTAGGAGACAATTGGACAAAAAGGGGAAGATGTCCGTCTAGAAGGGGGAGATGCTCCCGGGAAAAGATGGGTCTGTAAGAAAGATACGGACTGGGGCGCAATATGTGAGACTGAATTTATGACGCCGGTCTGGAATGGGAAGATGCTAGTCTGGGGAAAGGGAAAATGCCCCCCATGGAGGGGAAGTTGTGGGCTGGGGGGAAGAGATGGGAAAACCGGGGAAAAACGGGGATCGCAAAGAAACTGAATGGGGAAAATTCGGGTGAAAACATTCAAGGCAGTCGAATTTGTCTGGAAAAAAAGCGGGCGGGGGAAGGAGCCGGGCGGGCAATATCCCGGGGCATGGCCCCCCCCGGGGGGACGAACCGTTGTGTTACGTAAGAGCTCTGGGTGGGTGGAACCGACTGAAGCGTGGGCGGGCGGCTATCTTCCCGGTAGCGGCAACGGGGGCGGCGGCGGCGGCGCCGCGCAGCGACCACAACCCGGGCCCCGTCGGGCGTCCCGCGTCGACGCGGCGGCGGCGGCGGGGGGGCGGCGGCGCGCCGTCGCGTTTAACAACCATTGAGCGAGTCGCGGACGCCTCCCCCTTTCGCCTCGGTCGCCGCCGGGGTTTTTGACGCGCTCACAGCGTTCCCCCCCCTACGCGCGACAAGGGGGGCAGGGCTTGTCTCTCTCAGTCTTTTGTCTCCTCTCTCCGGGGCTCGCGCGTTCCGCTGCGTGAGCGCGCGCCGGGAAAACAACGCCCCCCGCCGCCCGCGGGGAGCTTGGTGTTGTGGCAGGTCACCCAATGCCCCCACGGGATTTGCCACCCCTCAATGTGTCTCACCCCTCCCTTTTTTGTCCTATCTGAACACCGGTGAATTCCATTCCATTTACTTGCGTACTTTTGACAACGACCGAATTTTTGAAACGCCCATGCTTACTGTCCCTTTTGGAGTTCCAAAGCCGATTGCGCCGGCGCAGGGGCCGTTTTTACAGAAGCAGATTGCGCATGTGGAGTGTGCCTTTGGGTTTCCCTAAGCCTTTTGTAGATGGACGCGTTACTACAATCGTTCTTAAAGGGGGGCCTTTTGGGGTTTATTAATCCCCGCCATAGGTTTTGTATCCTTTACCGGAGGGGAAAAAAGTCTGTTGGGGCGCTCATATAATGTGCGTCTTTTTTTGCTGGGCCCGGGTTCTATTCCCCGCCAACCCCATTGGAATTTGAAAAGGACAAAGTAAATCAGGTTTACTCTGTTTTTAACCCATTCCCCCGCCATTTCCGCTATCAACAATTCATTAAATTATGGTTTCAATGACCTTAGCAAATGAACTGTCTCTAAATCCTAAATTAATTAATTTTTTGCGGTACCAGGGGGGAAAAAAACGAAATTTTGAAAACTGTAAATTTTTAGCCATATTTGTGTAATAAACCCTTCAATATTTCAATAACTAGCATAAAAAACCTTTAAAAATTGGTTTAAAAAAATTTTTGTAAAAAAAACGAAAATACTTAAACTTGCATTTAAAAAATCATATAAATTTTAAAATATGTTTGTTTATTATTTCAAAAAAATTTAAATATTTTTTCAAAAAAAAATTATCACAGAAGTAAAATGCCCAATTTACACAATTCAATTCTCTTTAATTTTTTGTTTAAATTTTTTGTAAACAAATATATTCATTTTTTTTTGTAAATAATGAAAAATTTTATATGTTTCAAAAGGATACGTTTCTAAAAACAAATTTTTATGAAACCCTTTTTCAAATCAAAATTTCAGTCCTTTTTTGGGGCTAAACCCATTCAAAATCTTTGGAGTTTTTAAAAAAATATTTTTAAATTTTTTTAAGGCATTTAAAGTTTCGTTTTTCCCCGACGACACCTGTAAAACCCGCCGTTCTCTATTTACGCAATTTTCTTCCCCCAGTTCGACATCTAATAAACGCATTCTCTGAAATTTTGGAAATAATAAAAAAAAAAGGGGTTTAAAAATATTAACTTTTAATTTTTAAAGTCGCTTTCAGGAAAAGGCAATGCTTTCAATTAATTGTAGACAAGTTTTTTATACTAAACAAAATTTTTTTTGGGTTTCTGGAAAAGTTACGGCCCTACAAATTTCAGAAGTTTTTTGGCACACCACCATTCCTATAGCTCTCTGATTCCCAATTGTTCCATTTTCGCTTTCCTTTTACATCTCCACTGCTGCCTCTCCGCCATTCACCCCCTCTGCCCCCATCTACCTCCCCCGCCGCATGTTTTATTCCGTTCGGTACGCAGCCCATTCCTGTATTTCGTCGACCTGTCCGCCCCCGATCAGGAAAGTAGGTTTTTTTTCGCGTCTGTCGTGTTTGATTATTTTCAACATTTTTGCATGAAACTGCAACAAAGGTGTTGCATTCCGTCTCGCCTTCTGTTTCGTTTTACCGCCGGATTTTTTTGCTGCCGGTCGAGGGGCGGACACAGAGCAAAGGGGACGGCGAATGTGATGGGGACGGTGACGGTGACGGGAGGTGATGGTGATGGTAAGGTCGCGGGGATAGTAGCTGTGGGAGGGTTTGATTGATTAGTGATTCCGGGAGCCTCATCAGCTAAAGGGCATTGGGCCCAAAGTTGGGAGCTTTTGCCTGGAGGTGGTGTGATATTTCCCCCCCCGGATGGGAGATCTGGGGCCGACCCACCGTCGGCTAGCGAGGTTTTAAAAAGGATTCCCACCATCGGAGCATCGCCCCCCAATCGTGGCAAGCTCTAAGCTCCGTCCCGGGCTCCCGGCGGGTAGATAGTACACGGGGGGGTGTGTGTGTGTGTGTGTGTAAGGGGTGAGGATGGGGCCCAAGAGGAAGGAAAGATTGGCGGTCCGTGGTCTGTTGTTAAGTCTGATCCTGCATTCACCTGGTGTTGATCGGGGGAACCACGGGGAAAACTACCGATCAAGCAGCCGGCTGCTAGAATTCTCCTCCAGATAGCGACTATCTCGACCTAACTATCTAGGTTGTTTAAAAATTCTGCCACCGTCGGAATTGAACCTAGACCTCCCAGAAACACTACAGTGACATCCCGTTGCAGGTGGAGATGGAAGAAGATGGGGAGGTGGGGGGGGCGGGGATGGGATGGGGATGGAGAGAGGGATAGGGATGGGAATGAATACGGAGGTAAGAACAGGGACGGGGAGGAACGATGGCTGGGTTGGGATGAAAACGAAATCGGGCTATAGGAGGCGCAGAAGGAGGCGGAGGCGAAGGCAAAGGCGAAATCGTAAGCGGTGGTGGAGGAGAAGTCGAAGGCGGAGCGAAAGCGGAGGCAGAGGCGAAAGCGTTGGCGGTGGGGGAAGGTGGAGGAGAAGGTGGGGGAGGAGATAGAGGCAGAGGCGGTGGAGGTGTAGGCGAAGGGAGACGAAGGCAAAAAGGGGGTCGAAAGCGTAGGCGGAGGCGAAGGTGGAGTTGGGAAACGAGGCGGAGATGGAGGTGGAAGCGGTGGAGAAGGCGAAGGCGGAGCGAAGCGGAGGGAGAGGCGAAAGGTTGGCGGTGGTGAATGCGGAGGTCAAGGGGAAGGTGGAGGAGGAGATAGAGGCAGAGGCGGTGGTGGTGTAGGCGAAGGCGAGACGAAGGCGAAAGCGGAGACGAAAGCGAAGGTGGAGTTGAAAGCGTAGGCGGAGATGGAGGTGGAAGCGGTGGAGGAGGCTGGGGCGGAGCTGGGGGCGGAGGCTTTGGGGGAGACGGGCGGAGGCGGAGGCGGAGATGGAGAGAAGCGAAGGAGTAGGCGGTGGTGGAGGTGGTGGCGAAGCGGTCGGTGGTGGGCAGGGGGGCGGTGGCAGTGGTGGCGGTAGCAAGGCGGTGGTGGTGGAGGCAGCCGAGTGGAGCCTCACCGTTGTCGCCACCGTCACTGCGCATCGCCCACGCTGCCCCCGCCGCCCCTTGGGCGGGGCGGGGGCGGGAAAAGGCACCAGGCGCCCGGGAAATCGATCACCGCAGAAGGCGGGCCCCTCCCCGATCTCAAAAAGTTTAGGGGATCTCAGGGGAATTTTAAAACAGGCGCCCCACTCCCCCCGTGACCTTTTTGCAGAAAGGTACGTGAGGTTTCCCGGGAACCGCCAGCAATCTTTGGGCGAGCTGTGTGAGTTGCAATATTGTGTTGTCTAATTGTGTTGGGTTGTGCAAGTTGGCTAGTATATTCATTTCCCCTTTTAAGGTTTTTTTTACCAAAACTATGTCTCATAAATCACCAATTTGACTATCTTTAAGATCTATTCCAAAATAGCTATTCATAATCTTGAAGGTCCGCCCGCATGGTTATTTGCAAGAACAGTAAAAGTGTCGAACCCGTTGGCAATGCACAGCTCGCCCAGAGTGCGACCGAAACCGCATGGTGAGTAGGCAGGTGGTAAAACCGTCGACCAGTCGATTTTTACCGCTCATTTATTGCATTAGACTGCACGTAATAATCAATGCGGGATGGGAAGACATACTGTTGGCAATTTCTGTAATTTATAAGTCAATATATCTGTAGATGCAATGATAGTATCCACGTCAAATAACATTTTGAACGTAATAAACTTATTTTATTATAATAAAACATTTATTACTACAACATAACCGCAGGTATAGCTATTCCAATGCCAACATGTGCCTTTTCCTACTATTTAATAATTAGTCAATTTATTATTTACATATTGCAGATCTTGGTAGGGCAGACTATTGCAATGAACTCAACTCGCGAATTCTTCAGCTCGGTGTTCAACTTCCTAGTATAATTCTACGTTGTGTTTCATAGAAAGGTAATACCAATGGCTAGATATTATGTAATGTTATTCAAAACAACGTTAGAGTTTGTAAATGGCCGGAATAGAAGAAGATGAAATAAAAGTATAATCAATACCTTTAGATAGAGGTTCGTGACTTTCATAAGACCTAGAGAAGTTCGTGATAGTGAATTTCTAATATATGCAGAATACCAACTATCTCATTCATGATATTACTAATAATTCTTATTATTAAAAATATTTCGTTTTTGATATTAAATTCATTACTTTGAGTAATCGAGAAAATCCGTAATTTATTTCATATATAAAAATGTCGTCCTTATTAATTTTATTCCCTTGAGATTGAATTCAAAGTTTAAGAAAACTATCTCCTAAAAGCATATATGGTTTTTTTATCGAAAATATTACACCCAATTTTTTTTCATCTGAATAACGAAGGAAGTAAATGAAGAAATATCTGTTTACTCTCACCCAAATTTTGATATAGTTTCCTACAATCATAAACGATATAATAAGAATATTGAGAAGCAATTTTGAGTCTTGAGTCCTCCAAATACGAACACAACTTCATATATAAAGTGGTTAAAAGGGATATTTCATAAGTGAAAAGGAGATATGGATATAATGTTTTATGATTTCTTCTGAAAGAAAACTCGTGTGTAAACAAAAAAATGTAATGTCAAGATTTTTATCTTAAAACAACTTCCGAAAACAATAATTTATTCAGACGAATGATAGTATGTCTGTCCCTAGTTTATATAGAGAGATTTTTAAATCTTGCGGTGGAAGAAATTGGTAATTTTTACAGAAGTTAGGGGTCACAATGTGCTATCTGAAAGGAAACTCTGAAATGCATAAAAACAGTTCAAAACTTTTTCAATGTAACACCTTCAAAGTAATAGTTTACTCCCTACGGTTGATAAAGCAGCATTTGCCTCGAATGGTACATAGAATTCTAGTATTAATTACTATTTATTACAAAATTTACTCCACAGCAAATTTTTCTTTTATTGCCTTGAAACAAATGAAAAGACTATGTGAATAAGTACTTTAAAATACAATTATGTGCACTCTTTCGGTATGCATATTTCAATATATTGCTGCAACTTTTTTTATAAATCAATCGTTTTTAAACAAGAACTCACAAAGTGTTATTTTGAGTTAGTTACTTTCTCACACTCTAAGAACTATTTACTTAAAATTGTTCCTATTAACTTAAAAACTGCGAGTAATACGATTAAATTGATACCATATCCCAGACATGTTCCACTCTTTCGTGGTATTTATGTTACACCTGCATTTCAAATTACACCTTTGCTCAATGCAAAATAGACTTTATGTTATTTTCGTATGCAATAGAGTAATCATATTCTTCGGCGCAAGAAAGGTAAGAAAATATGTGTTTACTATCAAACCTAGTATCTTCTCCAGTGCCATATTGCACCCATGGCTAAATATCAGATTTTGAGAATAAACAGGAGAAACTAATTTTGTCACACACTTTCAATTCAAAACTCATCTTTTGAAACTACCGTCTTCGTACGACGTTAATTTGACCAAAGAACAATAAAATCAGTTAGAAACTTTTAATAAATACTTCACTGAACAAAATTTCAAAAGTGCAATAGTTGAATATGTCAACAATCCAATTAGAAAAACGCAATCACAATATTCTTGAGAAATTTTCCCAACCTGTGGAGATGCACAGTTTAATCCATAGAGCAACCACATTCAAAAAGGACCACCGAATTCCCAATAACTCTTAGAAAAAATTATTCTCCGCTAATTTTCTGCGATCGTAGCTGTTGAGATTTCCACGCGCTTGCCCGGTTCACATCGGCCGGTGCACCGACGACCTCCCAGCGAACTCCGCCGCAACCTCTCGCCGGATTGTTTGCGCGCAAATATCTTTTACGAAACGGCGGAGAAGATGGCTTATCTCATCTTGATTCTTATTCAAACTTCGAGCGACCACGCGGCCGGTGCCGTGGAGCACAAGAGTAAATGAAAGCGCGCGCCGCCGCCGTCGCCGCCGGACCGCACCGCCGCGCTCAGCCTGGATATTCCGCGCCCGCTCCGCCATTGTGCATCGCAGCCCGGCTAACAAGAGGGACAGGCGGGGGTTCATTTGTAGCGCGTCTAACCTCACAATACGGCCGCGCTTGCGTTTGCCAAACGATGGAAAATATCTTCATTTACATATCGACCATCGGCTAGCCGCCAAGCGCCCGCCCGCCGTGCATCTTGGCCGGGGGCGCACTATGGGATAGGATTCTGTGAAGCTGGCCAAAATATTTGTTTCTTCCCATGTACTCTCTGTGAACTTTACATAATCAAAGAAAGAAACTGAGATAATTTTCGTATTATGAGTTATTATTAGGTTTTAGATAGCTTTAGATTTTTATTAAAAATATTGTTATTTCGATTATTTGTTTGGAAAGTTATTTTGTGCACTTTTTTTCAGCAGCATTTTCGCTGCTGGAAACCAATAGTATGAACATAAAGACGTATTTGTAGGACGTGTATTTTTGGATCGGGGATAAATTCCAAAATGGCTTTCAACGAACGCAATCTTGAGAATAATCGATGCCAAAACTTTTGTTAATGAACCGAAAAGAAGAATGTAATCTAGATTAATCTCTCAGTTTAAACAATCTCTTTAAAAGTTAAAAAATAATATAACAATTAATAAAATAAAAATAAAAATTCGAGATGTTGTGACACTACATTTTTCCTGTCAACGCTCAAACCGTTCCCAGACTACTCCTAAAACTTACTTCAAAATTAGTGTGACATTTATGCAAACTTTTAGTGTTATTTTTCTTAGATAATATTATAAACTGCACTCTACTATAAATTGTTTCAATCTTCGAAAATTTTACAGCTTTTATTCTAGTATGTGTCCTAAAAATGTTTGTGTTGGTTTTACAGTTTTTCTTAATCAACATAACTAATGAAGTGATACTTTATAAACTGTAATATATTTTAGTATACATCTTAAAAGTTTTACCCAATGCTAATATTTCGGAAGACGAACCTAATCTACAAAATTCAGGTCGGTATGCTTTTCGTTCCTTGCACAATTAAAATAAAACTTAGATTAGCACTATACTAAGGTAAAAGTTAAATGGATTACAAACGGTATCTAGATTAGCTTTTTCCCTAATTAGAAGAGCCATTCTTTAGATGACTATATTTAAAATCTCTACTAGTTTTGTAGGGTTACTTCAAAATCGATTGGGAGAATATTTCTGTGGTTTGTGAACAAAGTTATGCCCCATGCTAAAAGTTGTCATTAGTGATTGAACTTATAGGCATATTTAATAGGTTATTCTAAGCTGTCAAAAAGACATTTCGTTTTGATCTAATAGTAAATACAATCTTTTGAGAATCTTTGATAAACTTACTATTCCTGTGATTATTTACACAATTAAATGTCACTTAACGAGCTTGATCCTTGAATAACGCCAAATACTATACTTTCTTTCTTTCCTTATTTCTTATCATATGTACTTATTTATCCCTTATTTTCTTCTTACTTTCCTTACTTTTTCTGTCTTTCTTCCTTTCTTTCTTCCTTTCTTTCTTTCCTTTCTTTCTTTTCTTCCTTCCTTCCTTTTCTTCCTTCCTTCCTTCATTCCTTTCTTTCCTTCTTTCTTTCTTTCTTCTTCCTTTTTCTTTCTTATTTTTGTTCCTTTCTTCATCTTTCTCCTTTCTTTCTTTCTTTAGTTTTGGCCAGTTGTCTGGGCACTGGCCCCATAGTGCGGCGAAGGCGGGGCCGCGTCGTTTCAATTCAGCCGAGGGCTTTGTCGCGACGGCGAAAATGCCGAGGAAAGACGAGCCCTGGATAGAAATATTAGCGGTATTTGTTTCGCCCCGAGACTCGAGTCTCCGGGCGAGCGACCGGCCAGCCCTCTGGCGGCGCGGAGGAGCATGTGAGCGTGGCGAGGAGGTGCGCGATGGAGGGATCTCTGGTGATTGAGATGTGTTGTTCGTGTGGTGAATTTTGTTTGGAGTTGGTTTCATAGAAGTACATAGAGTAGGATCGTTTTGTATTAGCTTGTGCACTGGGCGACGTGCTCGTTCTTTCCAGACAAGTAGTGTACCGAAGTTGTGTCCATTGGATTTCTCGAGTATGGAGAAAAATCTGCCGTTTATTCAAGAATTATACATATGTTCATCGGTATAGTTAGAAATGACAAAGCAGCAACGATGGTGGTATTGTTTCTCGTGCTTTTGAAGTCTGACGACGATCTAACCGACAAGTGATGCTGCACTATCATTCTATGTGATTATAGGAGACCATTTAATGACAAAGATTAATTTACAATATCCTTGTTGTTTGCTTAGAAACACAGCTCTTGAAAATGTACATCTCTATCATTTTCTAAACTTCACGAGGACTGCAGTCATTAATTTTGTTAGAAACATGGCTCACTTTCGCGTGATACTTTCGTGATCCTGAAAGTGACCGAAAATTGTATTTAGCTGAGTTTAGATATATTAATAACAAATATTTTAATAATGAATTTATTTGATTTCAATCAACAGAACCTTGCATATTCAGTGTCAAAAATGTACATGTAAAACTTAATAACCGTCGTAATTTACTATTGTTAGAATTTAAAAAATATTGAAGTTTTAACATCTACAAAAAATTTAAAAGTATAAATTCATGATTTTGTTTGAAGAAATATCTATCATTTTACTTCTGCTAGGATGTTATCGTAATCAAATTCAATTCAAATAATTAAAATATAAAAATTTCCGTTAGAGCCAGCTTTATTTAGCAAATGATTTATAACAAGACCATTTTGTTACTTCCAGGAAATGGTCTGTCTTTTATATTTTTAGATTACACATCTAGAAAACATCTGGGAAACCACTTTGACATTTAGTGTTGTATCGAGTGTAAACGACATCAATATTTCCTGCTAAGGTAGTCATATAGTTTAAAATAGCCGTATATCATCAACAGTTAACACAAACGTGTTACTCCATTGTAGCCGTTTTAAATTACAATTCTTCCTCTGACACCTACACACTTCCAAACGCCTCGTACATCACGGCCCCTCGCATCTCGCGGAAGTCGCCCATCCGCCGGCGACAAATTCGACGTATTCCGCTGAAAGGCATCGCGGCCGAAGACGCACGGCTTGCAGCCGCCTCCGCCTCCGCCTCCGCTCCCGACAGCAGCCAGCGGGTTCTCCGTTCCGTTCCGTTCCCGGCCGGCTGCGCGTTCTCGCCGCACGACGCGGTGAGATACTGCGGCTGCCGGCCGGGGCTGCGGGCGGTCCGCTCGCGGAGTCCCGCTGTCTGGGACGTGGCCGCCGCCTCCGGCGCCGCCGCCGTGGCAGGAACACGGCCGCGCTAGGCGACATGCTGAGGAGGAACAAATTTCGCCGAGCTCCGCGGCGGCGCGGCGCGGCGCGGCGCGGCGCGGGGCGGCGAGGCGCGGACGGGCCGGCCCGGGGCGGCGCCGCCGGGGCGGCGGGTCGGTTGCGCGAGGCGGCGCGGCCGCCGACGCCGTCGCCGCGCCCGCGGGCGCGGACGGCCCAGGTGCGTGAGTCAAGACGGCGCGGCGACGCCGTGACCCTGCTCCTCCGCGGCCGGCCTGCCGCCGCCGCCGCCGCTGCCGCTGCCGCCGTCGTGTCTCCCGCGGCCGCCCGCGTTATAAATTGATGCAGCGCCGGCGTCTTGTAAATCAAGGGGACAAGCATCTCCGGTATCCCGGCTGCCAGACGCGAAATATGGCCCCGGCGCGCGTGGCGGCGGCACTGGAGGTGGCGGTGGTGACGACGGCGGTGCAGGGGGGGGGGGGGAGGGGTGATGACGGGGGAGATGGCAATGCTGACGATGGCGGAGGAGGTTGTGGTGGTGGTGGAGAAGGGAGCAAACGCTCGGTCCTCTCCCGAATGGCGGTGGCTACCACCCGGTTGCATCTTGGCCGCTATGCGCTGACGGAGGCCATGGAAGGCTGCTCTTTATATTAGGGATGGCTCTCAGGTTCACTTGTCAAAGTTGGGGCCTGGATTCCAGATGTAGGGAATGTTTAAATGTTTAATTTCAACGCTCTTCTCACAAATTCCGAGATTATTTTTTTGTCATTTACTGTGTGTTAAATTGCAATACTTACAATCAATGCAGAGGTAATAATAAGATGTGCATATCTTGTTTCAGTTAAAATATAATACGTTTTTTCCAGCTTGTAATGTTAATGATCGTGTAATTGATACACACGAAAAGATATAGTCCACCGGGTGTTAAATCCTAAATAGATCGAGTATATCTATCTATGCCTCCACGAGTGTGTTTGCATTTACATTTAATAAACATCTGTAAAATACATATTTTATTACTGATTAATATGATGACATCAAATACAAATTAAGATGTAAATGTATACAACCAGAGTCTATGAATATTCACGGAAATATGAACAAAACTGTAAACTCTTTATTATCAATGAAATTACTTCAATAAATAGACCGATTGAGGTAAAATGCGGTTACAACCGAATTACCACTACAATGGCTACTTTTTTTATAATTGACTCACTAAGGGCGATATAAGCCCATTAAAAAATGTAAATTTGTTTGAAATACAAATGGATAATGAGTTCTAAAGAAATTAACGGAGTTGGTTAAATCTGTATCATACGCATGTAAAAAATATATTTGGGAGAGTTATTTTTAACTTTTGTTATAAAAGTGTGCTGGAGGATCCTAGAGTGTTTATTGGTTTAAGAATGCAGCTGGAACTTGTGAATTTGATGATTTATCCTCCGAATTAGAAGACGGTTATTAGTATGTAGGTGTGAAGATAAAGATTAAAGAAATAGCTAGAACTTTTTTCACTAATGAATGCAATTAATATTATAAAGAATGAAGACGCAATAAAAAACTAGGAAAACACAAGATATTGAGAAGTATTCTAAAATAAATCAACCATATTTAAAAATCATGGAACTTCAGATAAATATTTCTTTTGGAGTATTTTTATTAGCGTAAATACAAATACATCTAGTGCAGGAAAATATCGTAAAAATGAATGGGATAGAACAATTTTGTTAAATTTTGTGAGCAGACGTCTAATAAAAATTAAATTGTGAGAAAAGGAGAAGGAATAGAAGAATAACATATCAAAAAATGTATTATAAAAAAGTTAAAATATAATTATGTTAATTAAGTTTTTCAAAATCAAAATAGGAAATATAGATAATTTTTTTAATGTCGGTAGGATTTTCGAGGTTCTTCAAATACAATTAACGTCAAATACAATTTTCTTCATTTCCAAATTAGAAATGAGTGCTGTTGAATTTCGTTGGTATTAAAACTCTGTAATGACGTTATTAAGATCATGCTTTTTAAAGTATACTGAAAGTGAACAAAGAGCGATTTAAAATGGTTGGTTGTAAGAAATGAGATAGCAATTGCCCTATTATGGCAGTCACGTTTTCTAAATTGGGAGAAACGTTTTTAATATGAAAATTGTAAGTTCAAGTTACTAAACAACTGGGTCTACACGTTAACATTATGTGTACAGCAAAATTTTTATTATGATCTTTGACCCATTTGAAAACATTTCTGTATGCGACACAAGAAAGTTATGAGACTCTCCTCTGTTTGATATTTCAGAGTTGTCATAGAAGAAATTAGCTTTGATATATTTGCTTAGGAATAAAACAATATTTTCTTATGGTTTATTATTCACAATACTTTCACAAAAAGTTGCAGCAGTAATAATGTACCTAGAAGATTATATTAAAATGTTTTCCTAGTTGTGTGAAAACTCAAAGTGATAGTCTTTCTTTATCACGGTTAGGTGTGATTACTAAGGAGCTGGCTTGATTGAAATATTGTTAATAAACAATGAATAGTCTGCACTTTTCTATAGCATTTAAACATTCTGTTAGTGAAAGTTATAACAATGGGTAAATAGTAAATTATCCCCCCCAATAAAGTGAAGAGTATGAAATAAAATTATAGGGTAGATATCAATAAAACATTTTCATTCCGGAAGTAATTCCTTCAATTTTTGTGGTCAATTGTTACTTACTGAGTTATTATATTCCGCTTGTTACTGTTCTTAATCATTACTTCAAACATAGTCATAAAATTTAAAGACTTTGATGGCTAAGTTATTGTTTTCAATTTGTGTCATGAAGTATGTATGTTTTAATTTTTGTAAATTCATTGCCGGACATAGTCTTTCAGCTTAGGAATAAAATAACTGTCTCGGCGCGAAGAGTCGGGCGTCGGGCATGAAAGTTTGCTTGTGTCTTGCAGTGTAGAAGTGCTCTTCCACTCACTTTGACTCCCTCCAATCTCCTCCCTTCCGTTTCGGGCGGTCACTATTTTCTTTTGCTTCTATTTGTATTGTGGCATTGTCTTAGTTACTACATCCAAGAAGTTCACTTCCTCTTGAAAACTAGATGGCGTAAAATACGGATAAATGGTTTAATATTCACATAGAATTTAATAATTTTATATACAAAATATAACGTACCATTTTATTAAACAAATTAAGGAAAAAGTAGTTTGCAATTTGTACTTCGTTATAAGAAATGTCGATGAAAGAGAACAATATTTACAACAGTGTTTACCTAAGCATTTTATCATTATTTATCGCCTTTCTCCCTGTAGTCAGAACTAAGATAACTAACGATAATTTCAGTAGTGTACATTATTATTGTATAACGTACCCCGGTGAGGTTTAGAAAAAGCAACTGAACATTTTTCACGTTTCAGCTGACATCCCTCTTTAATTACACTGCTTAGTTTTTCCTTGTTGGATAATGCTTCCATGAAGTTATATCTCGTAATGAAACCAAACAGTCACTTCTGCATTACGAGCTACGTGCTCGCATCTGGATAATTGACTACTTATCTTAATTTACAAAGTAACCTTAATAGTGTAATAGTGGAAATGTATAGTTTTGCTTCAAAAGTTAAATATTAATATATTGTATAAAATTATATTTCATAATTTTATATTTATTTACAGTCATAATTTGACATTTTATTTACATATTACATTGCGTATGTCATACTACGAATCAAACTTTCAATTAGAATTTCAGTGAAGGTAAGACTGCACCATGTGCTGCCTACCTACTTTGTAATTCATCTATTAAAACGTGTATCAAGCAGGTTTTATTTTTTAAAAGAACCGATCGTGTTATCAGGAGAAGAACTTAGCAACAGCTAGAAGTGTGTAAAATGACAACTTTTACGTGTTTAAGACCTGAGTGATGTGAATTTTTAATACTGTACTGTGTGTGTGTGTGTGTGTGTGTGTGTGTGTGTGTGTGTGTGTGTGAACAAAGCAGCAAGATGAGTACACAAAACTAAATCATGTGTGATCAAATGATTGATGTGATGAATCATGTGGATCAAGTGATTGTGTGATCAATACTAAATCATGATCTACACAATCAAATCATTTACAACAACTGTTTTTCGTGTTCTTGTTTTTGTGTCTGAGAAATTTACAAGTATGAGCGTCACTCCCAAACCCTTCAATTGATTCAATCACCAAAGAGCCATTCAATTCCTCAGTTAAATCCTGTATCTTACCATGTTCATGTTAATGATGAATGAGTACGAGTTTCGCACAGTAATTGGGATGAAAGTCGCCCACCGCGTTATGATAGCCTCCAGTATTGTTGGTGAAATTTCCAAGTTGTCCATATAACTTTCTTGAACCAAAGCCATTTAATTGTGGATATTCACTAGTTCAGTTTCTATAGGTACCTTTCCAGATCAGCCATCCGCAAATTATACTCGTTTATGTTATTAGTTAATAACTTAATGGTAATGTACAAGTTAATGATAATTAGCCGACACGATATGTAGATATGTTCACACATTTAAAACAGGTGCCTCGAGTTCTTGTATGTTCACTGCCTCCTTTGCTGCTCGATTAAAATTCGAGTTCAATTATGATCCTCAAACACTTGAAACTACCCTGTGTCACATGTAATTTCTTCCACATCTCAGCTATTTTTCAATGGAAAAGTTTCAATAGACTAGCCTTTATTACATCAGTTACAGAATATGTAGCTCCGAACAAAACAAAATTTTGTATGTTGTAATTTTGTGATATTTTATTGCACTCTTTTAATCTCACTGAAGACATTTTCTGATTTTTTAGTGGTTAAGTGTAAATGAGATGTGATTGTTCAGTTAGACAATACTATCTTTCAACAATTTATTGAGAAGTGAAAGGTCTTACATATTGCAACATTCAAAGTACTATTCATAATAATTATTCTTATATATGTATTATGTACGTTCATTAGTATTATTAGAATTACATATGTTCTAATGCAGCACAATATCAGTGTAATTTGTCTCTTTCCCTTCTGCTTCTCCTTCTCCTCCTTCCTCCTCTAACACATCTTCTGTCCTTTCCCCTTCTTTCTCTTTTCCCTCCTCCTTTCTCTTCTGCTTCTTCGTCCTTTAATCCTCCTCTTTTTTCCTTGTACCCCCTTCTATCCTTTCTCATTTTCTTCCCCTTCCTCTGCGTTGTTTTTTTCCCCCAGTTTCCTTTTTCATTTCATTTTATTATTATTATTATTATTATGATTACTATTATTATCATTATCATTATATAATGCCCATCCGATAGTAGAGATCGCTTAGGTAGTAGAGCCTAAAAACTCGGACGGAAGGATCGGGGTCGAGTCCCACCTGGGGGGTTATTATGTGTGTTTGTGATTGTCCATTCACCCTTTATCATCATCATCGTCATCGTCGTTTTCGTCATTCATACTTCACCTCAGGACTAACAACCCTTATGCAAAAAAATGGAGAACCCCCAAAAGGTCATGTGCACTTCCCCGGGAATATGAGTGGGCCTCCGTGGGGAAAGTGGCGCGATCGCGTGGTTCTAGGATGCCACCCCGACCAAAACATTATCATTATTATTATCACCTGCCGTAGCTGCAAGCCTATCAGCCTGAGTCTCCGCCACCTCCCCCACATGAGGCTCATCGTACCCTTTCCGGCGCCACCGGCCACCGCTGTTCGTGGCGCGGGGGGAGCGGGCGGAGGGGGCGGAGCGGCGGAGCGGGCGGCGTGGCGGGGGAACGGACGGGCGTGGCGGGGACGGACGGGCGTGGCGGGGGACGGACGGGCGTGGCGGTGCGGCGGGCGGGGCGGGCGGGCGGGGCGTAGTGGGCGGGCATGGCGGGTGGGGGGCGGGGCGGGGCGTGACGGGGCGTGGCGTGGCGGGGCGTGGGGGGGCGGACGGGCGGGGCGGGGCGGGGCGGGGCGTGGGGGGGGGGGGCGGGGGGGGGGCGTGGCGGGCGTGGCGTGGCGTGGCGTGGCGTGGCGTGGCGGGCGTGGCGGCGGGGCGGCGGGCGGGGCGGGCGGCGGGGGGCGGGGGGGGTGGGCGGGCGGGGTGGGGCGGGGCGGGGACGGAGCGGGGAAGAGGGGGGCGGAGCGGGGCGGGGCGGAGCGGGGGATGAGAGCGACGCTTGGTGGTGACCGCCCGGCGCGCCGCATGCCGCTCACGCACCTGCCCACTCCGCACGGGCCCGCTGCGTGCGCGCCCTCGCGATCGCTTTTAGGGCCCCCACGCCACCCGGGACGCTCGCGCCCACGACGCACAGTGGTCTGGGAACGACACCGCGCGACCACAACTGCGCAGGCAGCGGTAACCGAACTGCTTAACCCAGAATACAGTGATGAGCAAAATTTACTCACTGACGTATATTTTGCTGATATATCCTGTCGGGTAGTGTCCCAAATTTCTTGGCCTAGCAGCATAATATTTACTCTTCAGATGTTAATATGCGCGTAATTTCAGTGTTGTTACTCTATTTTTTTCTTAGTGTAAGCAAATGTTTTGTGCTCTGGCTCTCTATTAAGAAGCTGCGGTATAGCGTGGTGCCGCGATAATGTCTCTTGAAAAATTAAGTACAACTTTCAAAGTGGCTTCAATAGTAAATTGGTATTTCTGAAGTCTCTTTAATACATTTGTTTAGTAATATTGTAAGTACAATCGTCTAATTTACTATCTTTTCCTTATAAAAATTGTTCACGTTTGCAGTGAATAAATTTTACTTGTATCAAGCGATAAATTTCAACACTATCATTCTAGGGTTCGGAACTCCGTGAAGTCACGGACGTTGAGGCTAGAAACCCGGGGTCCCTGGCCCGATTGGGAATCCGGATACGACGGCGCCGGACAATGACTTAAAAGAAAGCGACTGTGTTCGAAAGAAAATATTCCATGTGACGTAAAATTAACTACATTAAAGTAAAATTATTCCGTGTTCAATGCCTAATAAGGCTTCAAAACATTGCAACAAAAATGAACAAAATGTTTAAAAAAAAGTAATCGAATTACCAAAATTAAAATTGATGGTTTGGGTTACAGTCTTTGTATCACTTTAAATTAAAGAGACCTGGAGTGGTAACAAGATAGAAACATCAATTAGAATCCTCTTTTTCGTAAACGTTAATATATCGATTTTGATCAGAGTTGAGCCATGTATTTACATTGAGCTACACTGAGACGAGCATAAAAGGGCAAATCCAATGAACGGATATTTTGAACGGATAACAGTCCGCCACAATTATCACGCAGCGCCCCCTGCTAATGTTTGACAAGGAAAGCTGAGCACAAATAAATTAAAATTATTCCAAAAATGTTTTTCTAACATATAACAAAATATCCGTTAAACACGAGTGGCAAAAATCAAAATTGCTTATCTAACATGACAATATGTATATCATTGGATTAATATCTTTACGCTCGTCATAATAGACTAAAAAGTATAGTTCCATTTGAAGAAATGAAGTTACATTAATATCTCTTTTAAATACTAGTGATAAAATAGAAATGAATACATGTATCAATTAGCCCTATTCCCTCACACTTCCGTGAAAACTAGATTGCAATAACTTCAACCGTTTAAAAAATGCAGGAGGTGCTAAAGTTATGTGACTCACCGTGTATTTTGTCATAGAAATATTTTTTTATTTACAGTAAGAATTATCTGTCATGATATTGAAAGCCTGGGTTACGATCATAATGAAGTTATATATTTAAAGAACGATTTTCTCTTGTGAAAGGAAACATTATCTAATAATGCACCTGTTCTGTAATGAAACGTTCAAAATTTTGAGAACACATTAATAAACTCCCACACTTAACAACATCCGTATTTTTTTTATTATAAGCTTATCGATTTATCACAAACATGTACAATCGTAGACACATGTCCTTCTAAGGGTCCTTCGGATTTTTTATCTAGATTGAACGATCATTTTATGAAAGTTAATGCCATGAATGCTATTAAAAGTGCTGACTGTATAAAGTTAAAGATATGCGATTGTTTTAGATTATTTTAGGTCAAAATACGTAGAGAATTGATCAATGAGATGGAATGTGGTATACGGTGTTGTCAGAGTGCTTCATGATACGCCTCGCAAATCATTTGTCAGTTAGGACCAACATCTTGCAGCAGTTGGGAAATACTTTTCAGTCCTCTTTGTGAATTCTAAAAATATATCAGGCATTGAAGTCGATATGTGAAATCTCTATATGAGGTTGTTCAATAACAGACTCCGACATCTTTTCCAATGACATAGTTCAAAATCCAATTTCGGTCGAGATGCATACAAGTTTTTTTGAATACTTACTTGTTAAAGTAGCCAGTTTCTTGCAAAGGGAATTTAAAAAACAGTTTATTCCAACATACGTACTATTCACATTGTATAATAAATGTGAAAGTTGGTAGTTCCGTTACCATTATTGTTACGGTCGTCACCAGGGATCGTTAATGTTGAAGTATTAAACCGTGATCTGCGATTTACTGCGCATCACAACTGTACATGTTTTACTGAACTCGTCCGTATAAAACATTTGTATCAGTCAATTTTTAGACACCTCAACATTGCGAAAGATTAAGTGTACAGAAATGACCAGGGGCCAGTGTTAAAACAAAATTGCAGCCAAGCTCTTTCCCAAATGAGTACTAGTATTAACGTCTTCATTAACAGTAAATATTGGCTACAAATATCCAGCTAAAGTATTCATTCAAGCAAGCATGCCACGTCTTCTTCTCCTCACTTTCAAAGCCAGAACAAGACCTGCAGATACCCATTATAACAATTGAATAGGTATCCGTTGAAGTGGGTATTAAAAAGACCAAAAGACTGTAATTGAACAAGGATATTTTTTTTAAGGCTAAAATATCATCCTTGCTGCCATAAGCAGATGCTTTCCTGTAGTACTCAGTACAGAGGGTTCAAAATCCCTTCTTGTATAATACGGTAAGGAAGGATAACAGTGTGGTACCTTTTACAAGAAACCATCGACATGAAACCTCAGTAATGTGCTACTGTTGGATAGGGATTTACGCCTCCCCTCAGGTCTGCATCAAACATTTTTAAGACGAAAACCGTAGAGTTTGTGGATAATATATGGAAATGTAACATGCCAATATTATACGGAAAATTGCAAGCGCGCATGCAACTCATAACACGCGGTACACTGCCACTTACGTTATTAGCATATAAATGGGAAACTATGCGTTCTAGACTTTTACAACTAGGCCTCTAAATCCTTCTGAGACACGAGTAATGTTTATGATACCGAATTATTACACAAAATGAGACATTTGACCTAAGGGTACTCCTCCCTTTAGCACGGATTATCAGAAACATTGAAAGTTGAAATACTGTAAAAAGATATTTTCACTTTTAAAATAATTATCTAGAAAGAACTGAATGTTCGCCGTCTTCATTAGTATACATTATTTTTTGTTTGTTTTCAATTTCTGATTCACATAATTTTGATAGGGGGTGTTCTATTTGGCCCAGCCTTGCCCGGGCTCCACCACTGTTTCTGACCACTGTGGCCCGCCGCCCCCTAAAACTCTGCTGAGGCGTCGACATTGTAAGAAAAGCCACGAAGTAGGACTGCCGGTTTGGATAGCAGCAACAGATAACGTTTGATTATACGCCCCTTTTCCTCCTGCGTGCTCACGACAGGTCAATTAAAACCGCCTACCGACACACGGCGTCAGCGGGTTTGAAGTTCCTTTGGTTGTAGCGTTGTTTAGAGGAAGGCAGTCATTTTCATGAGTGTTGGACTTCATATGTCGTAAAAATTTCAATTAAGGGAAAGGCACATACATTTCTTATATTCACTTCTTGTGCGTTTTATCTTTCATTTTAATGCATACATTACTAGAAAAAAGTGAGGGAACATGGCATTACTTGGCTTTTTAAATTGACTCTGTAATACATGCATTAAAAGCGAGGTAAATATACATTCACATTTCCGGGAACGGGAAATAACTCGCCTTGTTGTCACTACATGAAGCAATACAATTTATCTTTGCGCTTACTTGATGTGCGTGCGTTGTATATCAACGTTTCATTTCAAGACATTTGTCCGGAACAAGACATTTTCATGTCTAACAGATAAAATATGATGCGGTAGTTATTTTCTCGTCTGAGTTAAATTTTGATTTCTTAAACAGAGATTCTTAATTTTTATGACGAGGTCAAAAAAGCACAGAAATAATTAACCTAATTTGTAAAGATAAAATATTGACTTATGAATAATTACTTACTCTATTACTACTTACTACTTATTTTTTACTATCTTACTACTTATTTTTTTAGCTTCACTAATATTGTGATTATCAATACATTGGTCATGATATTGCATATTAAATATAAATTCTCCGCCACAAAAACACCATTGTTGAAAGCATATACGATTGAAATTAATTTTATAAGAATAATTTTATTACAGAATTATTTATTTTGGTTTTGATAATTCAATTTTCACTCTCAATTTTCAAAACACATGGAATTTTTGTTCAATTTTTTAACAATGATATCATATCATTCAGCAAGCATTAAAAAATATAATACAGAAACGCAATGAAAAAACCGATGCACTTTTTCCAGTTTAAGAGAATTTGGTAAGATTTATTTGCTCGTTACGCAATATTTCATTTATCACTTAATAAACTAATTTTCAAATTGGATCTTGCGCCCTTTAAAACTAAGCTTTGCATATATGTTTTTCCAGACATCTACTTTATTCTAATTCTTTAAGATTTAGATTCTCAGGTTTAATCCTACCAAGACAGGTGTACGGCAAAATGTGTTCGCAGATTGAATTAATATTTTTTTTAAAATGATAGTTCTAAAAAGAACAATTGCCAATTCGGGATTAAAAGTTGAATATAGGAAATTAAGAAATATGGATTCACTTATTTTCGATGTATGAGATGTTTTCTTGAATGTATACCCACTCTCACAGAATATGGGCGATGCCTTGTGCGGCCAAATCTGGCTTTTCCACAGCTTGGACAACCATCGCTAGACACTTGACCAATCCTGGCGTCGAGGCGTATCCGCTCTTATCATTGGCTTTTGCTCCAAGTTTCAGACACGTCCCCTTCCTCCCTCGAGATTTTCCTCCTAGTTATCTCAAGGGCGGAGCAATTTCTGAGGTCAGTGACGCTGCCTCGCTAACGTGAGCAGGGGTAACAGGAGGGAGGGTGAGAGGAAGTAAGAGGAGGTAACAGGAGAGGGCACAGAAACGAAACGGTTTTGCGCGCGGGCGCGAGGATCACTCTGCCAATTGCACTGGACGTTGGCCTGAACCCCGTGGACGCTGACGAACCAAGGAGCAGCGGTCACGGGATGGGGCTGTGACATTTTTTATCGAGTTCTTTACCAGGAAAATTAACTCTAATTTATGGTATCTAATATTGTGAGAAATTTGTGGCAGATTAAATTAATAGTATTGAAAGTTTTGTTTCTTACAAACTATTTTAAAATGCTAATGGTTCTAAAGCAAGGAACACTAATTATTACATAATCATTTTCGGGAAACACACAATATAATACATTTACATAATATAGACATTTCCTATCAAGCAAATTGAAATTCATGTTCACGTATTTAAAAACTTGTATTTTGACATTATTACGCCTTTAATCAATTAAAATCACTGCGGGTGTCCCAAGTAGATTATCATTGCAAAATTGCTATTGTTAATTTTGTTTAGACTATTTGAAAAATTGATGCAATTTTATAGTGATAATCGGTGAAAAGGAAATAGGGAACCTCTCATTAGAAATATTTCAAAAATATAATTGTCTTATTCTTCATATATTTTTCAAATGTTACTATTTTTCTGTTACACTGCTGAGAAGATTATATCTATCCCTTCCCAGTGATATTTTTATTTATTTATTTAATTAAGGTAATATACAGGCAACAGTACAAATCTGATATGGCCTGAATAGGCGCTAACATAATTAATTATTTTCAACATATCACATTGCATATATTAATAGCAAAATTGTAATAATTGATATCTTTAATAAATAGCTAATAATATAAACAGCAAATTTTTAATTCTTTTAATTTGTGGAAATCTACAACGAAGTTAAATATTTTCTTAAAACGAGCTGTAAGAAAGAAAAAACTTGTTTGAATAAACTTTAAAGATTGAGTATTTAGTTAAAAATTTCAATTCCGGGACAATTTTCCAATTAAATATTTAAGCGGAACACAGTGTTTCCGAATCGTATTATCTTTCCAATTTATGTTAGGTTTTGTATGACCCCAGAAACAGTTTCTGGAGTGTTTAGTTCGATTCAGAAGCTCTCTCGAATTCAAACATCCGGAAACCTTGACACGGTTATCGATATTGAAGTAAGAAACGGTTTTTATTCACAGGAAACACACCGTCCTTGTTTTCTAATGATTAATTGTGAAATAATTTTAGCCATTGTAAGATATACGCATGACAAATAATTTGTGCTCATAAGATCCCAATACTTGAATGCATATCGAATCTGAAAATACATTTGGTTTTAGATCAACACGGAAAACACAAGAGATTCAATGAGATCACAAGTTCTCAAATCTGAAAACTAAACTACAGTCTTTATTATTTTCACGAAATGAAACTTCATACCTTCTTTAATAATATAAAAGAACTGTGTATTGTGCTCAACTATCTTGTCAATTACATAGTGCAATATTATTCGCAAATTTTCTGAAAATTAGTATAAAAGTCAGTTAAAATAGTTTTTATTAATTACAAGATTAAAAGAGTAAAAACAGTAAAAATGACTAATTTAAAATGAAATAAATGACAAAGACAGTGATACATCAAAAACGCAAAATTAGTTATAAAAGGCATGTTAAAAATCATCTCCTTCACGCGTATTAGATTTATAAATCCATAGCTAAGAAAGTTTAAAGAGTTAGCGGAGGACAGTAGCCAGCATCTCCTCTATAGTCGGCAAGCTATGCCTTCTTCGGCTCTTTCATTATCGCAGTGCACAGGAGCATGCTTTACAGTAAGGTCTGTTCTTCATTTCTGGGGATAGAGGGTGGGTAACTGCACGAGATGTCCGTGCGAGAAGTGGCAGTGCCCGATCCGAAGGTGAATAACAATTCTTGCCTCGGGCTTAGAGCCACGGGATGACCACGACAAGGGTCTTACGATCCTGTGAGTTTGAAAAGAGTTCTGCCACCTGTTTGCACTCAAATGCAACGTTGGATAAAATCTTGGTAGTAAGAGTAGATATTACCATAAAGATGTCTTTCTGGCTTCCTCGAGGCCAACTTTACTACCTAGTCGAGGTTTCATTTCCACTTATCCCACGTGGCCAGGACACAGGAAAAACGTAATTCAAATGATGGAGAATTAAGCGATATCTTCGATGTATTTGATGTTGGATATATGATGTCAAAGGTTTACTGGGAGAGAAGAGGAAATGGACGACAAGGCCGTAGCTTCCTGGGTTCGAAGGGCCGCGGGTTCCGCCTCGGACATAGATGTGTTCGTGATGTCCTTACGTATTCTCCCTACAGAAAACCCCAAACATAAAAAATCACAGTGGTCGTTATATGACCTAGTAGTTAAAAAGAGACATTAAAAATATATACAAAAACAACAACTTCCAATTGTCAAAGAAAATTTCACATATTTGAATTCGGACTTTCAATAATCGTTGCCTAATAAAACCTAAGGACTTTATTTCCTGGGCAAAATAGTATTATAAAACGGAAATTTATTTAATCAAAAATGAAATTTTCATATATTGTCAGCTAATTCGATTATTATTTATAACTTAATATTCATCTCTCTCAGTGATTTCCTACAATTTTGCAATGATATTCATTGTAGCCAATACATATTTTATTCACACTTTCTCTATTTCGTTGGTAAAATAAACATATTTATTAAACTGAGTACCACTGAATTTAATAATGTTCTTTCATTACAATATTTCCATGCTATTTCGTTGGTAAAATAAACATATTTTACATTCTCAATGCGCAGCACACTACAGAAACAATGATATCAAGTAAAATGGTATTTAGGGGTTTTGAAGGAAAATTCGGTTTTGAAATCACGAACTCCAAAAAATATTTCCAAAAGACTCTGCAACATGTATTTTTTTTAGACTCGTTGTAGGAAAAGGACCTGTGTACGCATGGTACCGCAAAAAAATTAAAATATTACTGACTTCTAAATCAATGTATTCTTTTTCAAAATTGATATTATACTAGCAAGTTCATTGGGATTCTGAATCCAATGAGAACCCAATATTTCTGGAGGGTATGTTACATTACGCTCATATTGCATTTTTGAAACTTTCTGAAAACGAACTCTTTCTTTTACTTTACACTCTTCATTCGAATACACTATACCGTTATTACAAATACTGTAGTAAATGTCACCTTTTATTAATATCTCTGGGTTTTTTCAACGTTACAATTACTAATCTGTTTCAAATTTCTCATGAACTCTTTACTCTTCTTCTCGGTATAACTAATTCTACAAATGAAGTTATAAAAAATTGTATAAATGTTTTCCAAATTTAGAAAATTGCTTTGCAGTGAAAGCATAAAACTTTTCCGTGAACGCATAATCTAAATTTTCTCATATATTGATCAATTGCACTTTCTTCTTAAGGAGTAGAAAGTTACGTAATGCTCCCAGAAAAACGGCGAATTGTCTGCAGAAAAACGCATATTACACGGCCCTTGTGACGAAAAAATGGATAAATCCACTTGCTAAATTTAGAAAAAAAAAATCCTCCAAATCGTGGTGTAGCCAGAATCCATGTTTTGTGGGTGGTTGATAGCGAAAAATCGACTGACGGTAAAATGTCTGTCCGTCCGTCCCTGAACAACGCTAGCGGCTAAACCGTTCAGCGGATTTTCACCAAAATTGATACTCCCAATCGATCTGGCTGATGTCGTAGCGCCTTCAATTTGAAACCGATATTCAATTAGGGGGGAGGGTACTTTACATGAAGCCCCTGGGACATTTTTCAAATGTTCAAACAAATGGCTCCATAATTTTTTATTACATTTTATGGTTGGATAGTGGGAAGTGCATTTAAGAGAATATTGCAGTTCTCATGTTCGTTGAAAACTGATTTTTCGTAAGTATTTCTACAAGTAAAATATTGAAATTTGAGATTTTTCCTTCATGAAACTTTTCTTTAAAGATAAGATTTTTAAATAAGATCATGTGCAATTTTTCGAAACTTTTAGTATTTTCAGCATACGTTTCCGTGAAAATACGGGTGAGAAAGTACGCGCTGTTTTAGCATCACTAGTATTCTTTCAAACTGTCCTACTTCTAGACATTAGGCTCTTCTCGAATAATTGCAAGTCCCTTTCCAGTTTTATTATGACATTGTGTTACTGAAGTACGCATGAGGAAAAGTAAAAATATTGTACTTTCTTTCTATAGAGAAAAGTTCGCATTCTATTAAAATATAATTATATTATATTAATATATTTAATATTCCTTATATTATACATTTTTATATTATATTATATATCTACGAGTTTAAAATTTTTATTTTTGAAACAGAACCCGCTTTAGCCGAGTGGTTAACGTCATAGGTACGCTGTCAGCTTGCTAACGCTGTGAGTTTGAATTCAGAAGGTGATTTTTTCTTCTGTTATGGTGTGATTTCAGTAGTGATATGTCCAATATTTTGTAATTAATATTAATTTTTTGAAAAGACTTAGGGGCCGTAAAAAGGGCCAGTTTTGTCGTCCATCAGTACGACGACCAGAAGCCTCCGTTCTGTACTATCTGACCGAGGCGCTGGTCGACCTATTTTCAAAGAACTCTATATATTTTTGAAAATTGAAAAAAGGTTAATTTTTCAAAACTACAAAATTGAAAATAGAGATCTTACTGGTTGAAAACTCTTTTCCCAATTCATGTAATAGTATAATATTGCGGAGCAGTGACATTAGAGAAGAAAGTATGTGCTGTTGTAGTACAACTACTTCGTTGTTTACATTATAAGCATTATAATTTCTTTAAGAAGCAATCAATCAACTATTTGCAGATAATTAAAATATTGTTAGCATTATATCATTCAAGTTTAGGTTACAAGTTTTCATGAATAACTTGTTTACATTATAAGCATTATAATTTCTTTAAGAAGCAATCAATCAACTATTTGCAGATAATAACAGATGCAATTTTTTTGGAAATTCTCTTAGTTGTCTTAATTGGTTTTAAAATCACATAGTTACTTCCTTAATACTACGCGGTTCTGTATTTCAGACTGGTGTTTCACGACGAGTTACAGTTCAGTCTTATCGCGTAATGTGGAGATCACCTTGAAGATATGGGAGGGGGGCAAGATAGCAGTTCGCAGGATAGAAGCTACTTCGCGAGCCCTACACAAAAGACATTCGAATCGAAATATTTCTAACTAGAATCAACTATAGAATAGTATCACGCTGATGATTCCACATTCTTATCAAGAATGTGGAATCATCAGTCAGTGTACCAAATGTTGTACATCATAAGAACAATAAATTTCAAGATAGAATTCATTCTACAACACCCCTCATCGGTGCTGTAAGGTACCTCTGTGATAGCTCCGTGGATTAAACGCGTAGTAGATAGAGGAATGGACGCCAGATCAAATCCTGCCGAATATGTATTTTTTTTTTTTTTTTACCTGATGCCTGGAACACATTAATCACTATCATCACGAGAGAGACATTACAAAATTCTTTTGAAGGAGGAACAAACTTGTTTTGTAAACGATAATGTGATTATATTAATATTGTGTGCTGGTATCTTGTATTCCAAGCAATGTGACGAAACAAATTTGGAAGAGATAGCTAAAATATTAACAGTGTCTCAATTGCAATATCATTATCATATTTTATGTAATCGTTAGAAAATAATATGAAAAAGTCTGTAGCAAGTTGTATAATCACTAGTAATTTACATATTTAACAGTTCTAAAGATAATCAGAATCCTTAACAAGTCTGTGGGTTTATTATAAAATTTTGCAATAAAGGTAATTTCTTCGTTCTTTTATTAATTGAGAAAGGAATATGTCTTTTTTACACGTTTAACAAAGTTCCTAGAGACTATTACGAACTCATTAAAATTACCATTTTGTGTTTGTGCCTTTGTGATAAATGCTAACAGAACGCATCCCTTAATTGTTTGTAACAATTGATAATTTTATTTCTTTTATGGTCTTCTTAAAATTTTTAATGTAAGTCTTCGGTGGGTGGAGCCACATTTCAAAATGTATTAACTCCAAAACATAATAAAGTTCGATTTGACGTGTCATGTGAAAGAAATCAATAATTTTTTTTATTATTATCTCCATTTTTAAATAAACAATGTTTTGATACGGCTTATCTTTAGTGCGGGGTAGACTGAGACTAAGTGGTGAGCATTCAATCAGTCCCAATTTTCACAAAGAAAATAAGGAATTTTAAATATTTAGTTATATCCAATGATTATTCGACATGCTTGTGTAGGTGATCCAATGCACAAATCACCTGTCATTTAGTCTCAATATAGGAAAAACAAGGAATTTGCAATTTCGGATCTCAAAATGTCTGGGATAAAGTCGTTCTTTTAAATCTAAATATTAAATTTATTATAAAATTCATAAATATGATAACGGAGTTAGATAAATAAATATATTATCATGTATTGTTAAAAATATCAGTTGCCCTAATATTGCATTTTCCAGAAATTGTACTGCTTGAGAACGAATATGTTTAGAGAATATGATTTCTATTACGTCTTAAATGTTACTCTCAGAGAAAATGGAGAAATTACAGAACAAATATTTCGTATTCGTAGATACATTAAGGCTTTCAGATTACTGAAAGACCAATAATTTCTCTGTAGCTGAAATCGTTTGACACCGGTTTTAAATCGGAGGTATTTAGGATCGAGTTCTGTGCGATGCCTTTTTCTTTTGTTCCGTTCTGTTTTACGTAAGTCTAAGAATTAAAAGATAAGAATGTTTAGCGGAAAATACGTGTAATTATTTATTGCTTATAAGATCTTTGCTGAACTTTTATACTATATAATGTGTAATTAGTTTGATACCGCTTTATTACAAATATTTATACAAATGTGTATTTATTTATATTTAGTTAGTAAAATTTAACCTAACCTCGCTTGGAATTAAGATAGTGAACGTTTTGACATACATTTTGCATTCACTTCCAAAAAGTTTGTCACAACTCTGTACTTTATGGGAAATGAAATATGAGGGAAATGTTTATCCTGTTCGTTAGTGATATCCATATTGTGACCTGATAACCGTATTAATTGAGTACTAAAGATGTAATTCCCTTCGACAGGAATCAAACCCGCATCGTTCGATTTACGACCAGTTGCTCTGACCACTGAGCTCCGAAAAATGCGTTTACAGTTGGGTTCTTGGGCTCGTGTATTCTCACGCATTTGATATTTGTCACCGCTGTCATCATTTACGTAAGTCAATATGAGGGGAAAGGGTTTGGGCCTTTAAGTAATTGATATCAAAGTTGTGACTTTTGCACAACGTCATGCCCAGATTTTGACAAATTACTCGTTTTTTTGATTTGATAAATACATTCATATTTTGCAATATGAATCATTTATGTAAAAATAAACTCACCTTGAAATGACAATCAGTAATGCAGAAAATTCTCAGTACTGTTTTTTTTATCTCACCTTTGGAACTGCTGTAATACTTTAGATGGATTTTGAACTATGATAATTCGTTATCTCAGCACAAAACAAAACTTGTACTTCTCGTTTTTACTTCTCGTATACGCACGAATATACGTAGTATAAGTAGTATATTCGTATGTGACGTATATACGTAGTATATTCGTGCGTATACGTTGTATAGAGAAAGTTATGTAATACAGCGGAAAATCGATTTCGGTAAAACGGTAATACACGTTTTGGAGTCGAAAAAGTGGTTTTATCCAAACCGTCCGTCCATCCGTCTTGATCACTACGAGCGCCTAAACCAACGTACGATCCTTTCCAAATTGAAGAAACCCTGTTTTTCTGGCTGTAGTTGAAGCTTGGAAATTTTGAAACATCTTTGAAATTTGGGGGTACTTTACATGAAGCCTTTCGGACATTTTCAAAATTTTCTCAAAAACGGCTCCTAATTTTCTGGTAAGAATAGAGTAAAATACACTTAGAAGGATGACATAGTTCCAATTTTCATAGGGTTTAACTCTGAATTTTCGAAAAATTTAAAGTTTGAACATTTTGGGGCGTCTTCCTACAACTACAAAATTGAAAACACATTTGTCTTTCAAATGAAATTTGTTTTGTCATAATTCGTTCTTGCATAACAATCATGTAGGCTTTCTTGAAATGATGGCATTTTTCGTGCAAAAGTGCAAGCAATATTTACAATTTTAAATTTAAAATTTTAAAGAATGGTTTGAAATGCAAAACTGCAATGAAACCGTTTTTCTTTCTTGCAAGCAACATTCCTGTCTTCAGCTAAAAACTCAACCAGTATCACTCGTCAACACATCCTAATATGTAAAACATTGTATAAGTGACTGCGGGAGTGATGTCATGTAGTTCAGGTGCTTGTTTGAAGAACTGGAAGACTCGAGTTCACGTCCTGGCCTGTTCATGCAACTTTTATTGTTGACAATGTGTGAGATTTTAATTAATACTTTTCCTTTTCAATAATTTAAGGTATGCATTTACGGTTGTCGTTTGAGAGTTTTCAAAAACGAATGAAGTGGTAATAGTGTAACATTTGTTATATATTAAGAAAACATTACCAATAACACGAGAAAATAAGAGTTTATTTTTATATAAATGAGTAGATGAACAAAAGATAATAACTGCGTAATGATAGGTGATTTTTCTTGAAGTCAATAAATGTTTCTTAGATTCTAGTAATTACTTGCAGCAAATGAATTCTGAATGTCGGGCCGTGTCGAAACTTGTCTGCTAGCCCAACGTTATCACGTCTAATAATCTCACCTTGGGCAGAGGCGATAAGGGTTGAGCGTCAGGCTAGAACCGAAGCGCAAAAATTACATAGTACTGAACTGAAACATTCTTAAGTAGAATTAACTATTTTATAGTGCCGCGTAGATTTCTTTGCTTTCTTATTGTCTCTTAGAGGTAATTTATTTAATATTTTAAATTGCAGAAGTGCGGAAAAGCAATGAGTTTGAAGACAAAATTCGTAAGATTCTTAATTGAGTAAGTTCACGGAAATGCTTACGTACGTCTGTGTTGGTAGCGCAATCGCTTAGGTGCGTGGCTTCACAATAGAGGAACGCGTGTTCAAATCCCGTACGATATCAGCGGTTTTTTACTTGACGAGCAATGAAAATAAATTCCTAATAACGATGTCGAGAATGTTCTAAACATTCCTTTTCTTTGCAAGAAGATACCATTACAAAACTGCGGAAAGAATTTGATGTACTTTCGATTACTGGTCGTTTACCAGATCATTCACTACTCCATATTTTCCTGTTCATAGGCCGTTTTTGGTTTTTACATTGGTACGTTCGTTTCCCTTTCCCCAAATTTCCCAATACGAGTATTACGTCCTTTGTAATTAACTTTATTTATTTGTGTCTCACTGTTCTTTTGTCAAGTTTTCTAGCTGAATTTTTTTTTTTTTTTTGCTTTTAAAAATTAAGAAATGCTTACACTTCGCTACTACCAAAATATGAAGAACTAGAGGTGCTACAGAATGGGACAGACTTTCTCGTAGCAAATGTTTATAATTTCCTTTGTGTGGACTGGTTTTAAGGTTCTTGCCAGCTCACATAAGGTTCTTGCCGTTCTCTTGCCAGATGACATCTATCGCCGCACAAAATACATTTTTTGACATTTTCTCAACTTTTCGGTTCAAAATAGCTCTTTTTCACAGGAATCTATTGAGTTTTTGAAAAACTTCCTCTAAAGTCATTTGAAGCACTTCTACTCACAAGTTAAATAATCTATACAAATCTATTCAAATGCTCATATTAACAGCGTGAGAGGTATTTCAAAAAATTACATTTGTGTAATTTTTAAAAAACAATAGAATAGAACAATATCTCGTTTATGTCATCGGATAGGCTGCATTTGGCATTACCCCAACCAAAAATTTCCAACCAAAAATTTAAAGAAAAATTTGGAGCCGTTTTTGAGAAAATCTTGTTTATGTAAATTTTTAAAATTGCAAATATTGCACGCCATATTGTTCAACTAAACCTTTAAAAAAAATTGCGTGGCCTTATTAAAAGATCTAATTATAAGCAACACATTTCATTTGAAGCAAAAATCTCTATCTTTAATTTTGTAGTTGTAGTAAGACGCCAAAATATTCAAATTTTAGCGATTTTTCAAAATTCGGAGTTAACCGTGAAAATTGGACATATTCTACCTTTATAAGCGTATTTTACTTTAGAGTAAACAGTCCTTACAAGAAATTTACAGAAAAAATTTGGAGCCGTTTTTGAAAAAAATTTATAATGTCCGGAAGGCTACAAATAGTCCCCCCAAAAATTAATCCGGAATTATGGCTACACCGCGTGTTAGAGGACTTTTTTCTCTTAATTTAGCAATTTTTTTATTCAGTTTTTGGTCACCAGAGCGCGGCAATGATTTTTTTGCAGAAAATGCGCAGTTTTTCGCGCAGCATTATATAACATTCTATACTACGTATATTACTCTGTATATACGTAAGTATACGAGAATGTAATATTAAGTGTTTGTTAACATGCGTCACGCAGATAAATTTTAAGGAATAAGTTAGTGATGAAGTTGAAAAAAATAATTCTTGGTTTTTAAAACCATGTATTTATATAATAAATATTCGATTATTAGTTGAAGTAAATATGTTTATCATGCCCATTTGCTAACATTCTGAAAGGCTACATTGTTGTGAATGATATTGATTAATAAACAAGTCCATTATTAATATTCTTCTCAATCATTCATTCAAGAGTATGCTACAAGCTATTTTACTAAACCATCCCAACCGCGCATCCAAAATAAAAGACTCAGGGTCACGTGCCCTCTCTTCATCCTAGAAAAGATTCATTTCTCTCTCATAATGAACTAGTGATAAACTAGTAATGAAGATGAAGATGAAGATCTTTTATTTATATAATATTATTTCATCAGAAACAGTTCTTTACCCCTTAACTTGACGTTGAAATACTTGTTACATTATTTTAGGGGACACCCAATAAGTCATGCAAGACTGGTAAAACAAAATGTTGAAAGATTTGATTAGTGCATAATCCAAATAACTAAAAATGTTGGTGGATATCGTTTAAGACTTCGTGAACGGCTGCAAAACCTTTTGAATTCATACATATGCGATTTCCCGCTTTTTGGAGTCAGCGTATCACTTGAAAAATAGGCAAAAAAATAATATTTTTTTTGTATCTGTAACATTTAATCCAGAAATTAATAAAAACATAAAAAATGGAGACTCAAAATAAATAATGTTAAGTCAAGACACATGGTTGTAGGGAAATCTCGATATGATCTAGAACAGAAATAGGTATATTTCAGTAGGAAAGGAATTTAAATATATCGGAGTGATTATTAGAGCAGGGGGATCTAATAATATTTAGTTTATTAAAAATAAGCTAGGGAAGGCCAATTATTAGTAGACTTCATAATATTTTATAAAACAAAATTTTCGAAAGAAAACTAAGAGACAATATACAAGACAATGGTGGAGAGCTGTGTTACGTATGAATCGGAAATTAGAATTAAAAATGATGCAATAAACTCTCGGTTAAATGCTATGAAAATGAATTTGTGGAGACGATGTTGTCAGTATCTGTTTGATAGAATACTAAACGAAGAGATTAGGCAGATAATAATGATTGAGAGACAAGTGATAAAACGGAAATTAGAATTAAAAATGATGCAATAAACTCTCGGTTAATTTGTCATGCTGACAGAAAATCAAAATTATCTTTGAGTGAATCCCTTTCGAAGAAGAAAACGAGGAAGGCCAAGGAAATCTTGTAAGTACGTCATCGATTTGACAATGAAGGGCAGAAGAATAGAGGAAAATGCCTGACGGAATAAAAAACATTGGTGTGTAGATTGCGAAAACGGTCATTAGAACTGTAAAATACTCGCTTAAGAATGAATAATAATTACCTTAAACCCGAAGTGGAAGATACCGGATGAAGAAGCCTTGTTATTATGTGCTGGCACAAGTAAGTGGGGCAAGATCTGTTAAGATCTTGCCGGAATACCAAACCAAAAGCAAAGTAACGTTCTTATTTGAAAAGATTAAATGAAAACAAAGAAAATTTGATTGTTTCTAGAGGAGTCCTTTAGATAACAAATATCAGATATTACTCTATTTGGTATTTATGATATTTGTAAACTTTGTCCATTTATCGGCATGATCGCTTTTCAATGGGAACAACTATTCTTCCGAAATTTACAGGTCGAAAAGTAATATTGTATTTAGGTAAAAAAAGATGATTGAATTATGTTTTCGAAAAATTGACGGGACTGAAGTAAAAAGAGAAAACTATCACAAATAGTAAATTCACATTTCTTGTATGTTGCACCAATGAATAATGTCAATTCCACAATTAAAATCTATATTCGATCCACCAATAACATATGTGGTCTCTTTAACCTGGAAATCTTTCCTTTAGCGGCGATAACATAATTCACCGGAAAGTGTTCGGCAGTTTATCGACGAATGACAGAAAATGTAATTACAATAGCCAGTAGGACTTCTGATACAGTATTCCACAAAGGCAGATTTTTTTTAAAACTCCAGACATTTGTTCATCATTTCTCTCTCATGGTATGCGACATGTATTCTCAAGTTAATGTTGAAATATCTACTATCACTTTCGGAATCCTAAGACTTAAGTAAAAGGAACGCAATGGTGACCCTGAAGATTTGGTTACGAACCCAACAGCGATAGTGAATTTCTCCTTCTTCCGACCTTGCATTAAAGTGGTCGCCGAAGTGTCGACCAAATGCCAATGAATTATAAATTTGAGGTTATTTCGTTATTATTTAGATTTTCTTTGTAAAATCGTCTCTGCGTGAGATATACATATACGAACACAAACGATCAATCAGTGGGCAGTACATTTTAAAACGTTACATTGTAATATAGTAGCAAGCGTTTCAACAATAATAAATATTGTAGTTATAGTTTTAAAATTCAACCTTAATTCATATTATAGTACTTTAATTAAATTACTTTATAAATATTTATAATCAAATGAATTTTTCCCAAATAAAAAATTAATTGCTTATTTTGTTTACAATATTTATTAACAATCCATTAAAATTATAAATATGCAATGCAAAATTACTGAAGATGCGTTAGTAGACACATGTCTAATAAATTGGCAATTTTGTATGAAATGTAAAAATGTATGAAAATAGAGAAAATTTTATTTTGCAACAATATTTTACAGAAGAGGATCCTATTCATTTTCTAAGGATTATCGTGACACAGATTTCGAAGTTTGACAAAATTTTGAAACATTATTAACAATTACAATTTTGAAATAATTTATGACAGGAGAATCTCTAGTGATTCTTAATGGATTAGCAAAACAGTGTTTGCATAGGTCTGCTTATCTAGAAGACGTGGGTGTAACATTCCGATGACGTGTAAAAACTTTGTGTGCATTGCTCGTCTCTCGCAAATAAAAATATCGTAATGTAAAATATACTTGCTATAATAATATAAATATATTAATTTCATTTCGTTGGATTGGAAATCATACATAAATTACATGTAAGTAATATATTGATATGAGTGTATTTTGTGTGTGTGTGTGTGTGTGTGTGTGTGTGTGTGTGTGTGTGTGTGTTCCTCCCAAAGTTCACGAATAGACAAAAGCTGTGTTTCTACCATTGCAAACATTAAGATATTAAAATGTTTTATATGAGTCATATGTCGTTTTTGATTCTCACGCAAAAATCCTCAAAAACTAGGTATCACATATGATTTTTAATATTTACGGTAAAGAACTCCATGTAAAATGCAATCACCCTAACGTTAGATTGAAGAGGTAATTAATTGTGATCCCCAAAACAAAAGATCAAAAATCATTCATTTGCTTACAGCTGCACTTACCAATCATAATGTCTGCAGTAGAAAACTTTCATTGTGACTAAATGAACTTAAATACTTTAAGTTTATTTAGTATTTTACATATCAAAACTATTTTATTACAATATTAATGTCCGCGACCATATAGTATTTTTTAATTGGGTCATCTGAGAAATTGATGATGAAGTATTTCACAACTGAAAGCTGCTATCTCGGAGACGTGTTTGTGAAACTGACTCTAAAACGTATTCCTTTAAGTTATTAATTTTTCTAATGAAATAACTAGGTTAGACAATGCATACAATGCAAATTATTTGCATTTTATATTAAATATTACAATAATAAACGACGAAATGTAGACATGTAGCTTAATAGTAGTTGTCCAGTGTTATTTTTTGCAAAAAAACCGTTTTATAACAGTTTTAAAATATGTTTTTACTGGGAAATTGCATGCCTTTATTTATGTAATTAAATGTATATACAAAAATGTATGTAAAACTGTTGGTTGATTAAATATTTATATTCAAATACTTACTATAATATAACTCGCCATCACCGCCATTTTGTAATGTTCAAGATGAATAGTCCCGCCTCCCTGAAATGAAGCTAAAGCGGATTGGTCAGCTCGATTTCCGCAGGGTGGGCAGGGTCGGAAAACTCTGGTAAAGTTCGGCTCAGGACATCGCCCATTTTTTGTGCAAGCGAGGGTACAATCCACCTGCAACATCTTCTTGCCGCTTCCCACAATATTCCAAAGATTAGGGGTGGACATTCGATTTTCAGGAGCGGACTTCTACCAGGCGCGAAACAGGGGATCGCAGCAGCAAGCGACTGAGCAAGGGCAAGGTTCTGAGGAGACCGCGTGTCGTACAGCGACCAATAGGAAAGGAGCAAACGTCGTCTGGAAGTACAAGACGCGCGCATTGCCTCGCATCGCATGGCTTCCCTGCGCTCGGCCAAGAGACGGCCAGCGGCCGCGACCGGCAATTTGCAGCCGACGAATATTTATTTTAGTTTACCGATTGTTTTGAGAGTTTTATAGGAAGAAGTTTCTGAAACGAACATCGTGTCTAAAATTTTTGGGGAAACGTGTCATTTTGAATTTTGTGGCTGAAGACCCTTAGTGAGATCGGCAGTAATTCTCGAAAAGCATTGGTTAAAGAGACTAGCCACTGTTGCCGGATAGTTCACATTTATATCGTTATATTTTAAAACAACATTATCTACAAGGTTTCTAGTTGATTTGGTCGTATTTTTTATTATATTCAACATAGCTTTTGTTTTGTTATTAAAGTTCAAAAAATATCCTGATCATTTTTCTGATTTTAGCCTGCCTCATGACTTTTTAACAATGATTTATATTTTTCGTAGATGAGAAATTTTGAGATACGCCATGACGTTTGAAACGAAAGAAAGGAATTCGCTTGTTTGTGATGTCCTAATCCCTCAGTTAACCATGAATTACTTTAACATTGAAGAATTTAATTTTTTGAAGAGGAAGCAAGTGTTAAAATGAAATGAAAGAAGTTGAAAGGAATTATATTTGTCGTTTGTATCAACAGTATTATAAACCGCTTCGCATGACTCCTGCAACAAGTAATCCATGAATAATTTTATTTTACTTTTAGTAAACAATCTAGTCATACGTGTATTATTTATTGTGTCAGTGTTCGCATTTCTTATAATGTTAAGAATTTGTGCATTGTTGTCACTGTATCTTACATGCTACAATTATGCTAACGCTAGCCTAAATGCTACAATTATTGGCCAAAATAGAATTAAGTTACAGCACATATGCCATATTGTGCATTAATTACTACTGAAAGTAATGGGTACAACAATACGTAATATAAAAAATAACTTGCGAAACATCTATGTCTGAAATCGAAGAGTCGACATTCTGATAATTATATTGCAATACAGACGTAGGTTGAACAATTTGTTTGACCGAACACTTACATAATTCAATGCATTAAAAGTAGAGAGTGGCCATGCGCATTAAAGTTGACTAAATAGTCTACTTAGGAGATATTACAATGCATTCATCTACAAATTAAAATATTCTCGTTTTGAGCAGTATTTAACTTTCACATTGATGATAAATGACCCTTCCACCTTTTCATGCTCGCTTGGCGCATATACAAGATGCAAATATTGAACCGAACAACACTAGCTCACATTGCAAAGCTAAGTCTGGATTACGATACAAAGAATGATGATTTCATTAAAGTCGGATAATTTACAGATGGGTTAGAATGGTTCCAACATAAATGTACCGTACATTTTTTCCTTTTATTCCAAAGAAAGTTTCGTTTCGTGTATAATTCAATCGATAACATTATGTTATGCACTCAATATTACACGAGCAGAGAACAGATGTATCATTCCATTAGTAATTTATGTCGCAAACCCGGGAATGTGTATTATGAACAGAATCATGTATACCCACTCTCACAGAATATGGGCGATGCCTTGTGCGGCCAAATCTGGCTTTTCCACAGCTTGGACAACCATCGATGGACACTTGACCAATCCTGGCGTCGAGGCGTATCCGCTCTTATCATTGGCTTTTGCTCCAAGTTTCAGACACATCCCCTTCACTCCCCTCAAGATTTTCCTCCTAGTTATCTCAAAGGGGCGAGCAATTTCTCAGGTCAGTGACGCTGCCTCGCTAACGTGAGCAGGGGGTAACAGGAGAGGAGGGGGTGAGAGGAAATGGAAGGAGGTAACGGGAGGCACAGAAACGAAACGGATTGGTGCGCGCGGGCGCGGGATCACTCCGCCATTGCTGGACGTTGGCCCCTGAACCCGTGGACGCTGACAGACAAGGGGCAGCGGAGTCAGGAAGGGCTGTGACATTTTTATCGAGTTCTTTACCATGAAAATGAAGTCTAATTTATAGTATCTAATATTGTGAGAAATTTGTGGCAGATTAAATTAATAGTATTGAAAGTTTTGTTTCTTACAAACTATTTTAAAATGCTAATGGTTCTAGAGCAAAGACACTAACTATTACATAATAATTTTTCAGGAAACACAATATAATGCATTTACATAATATACACATTTCCTATCAAGCAAATTGAAATTCATGTTCACGTATTTAAAAACTTGTATTTTGACATTATTACGCCTTTATTAAGGAAATGCAAGCAATACACACATTTTATTACGCAGTATGAAAATGTAATCCATTTTTTCTATATGAGCAGGTGCATGCAAACAGTGATTTCGTTAATCAATTAAAAATCACTGCCGGGTGTCCCCAAGTAGATTATCATTGCAAAATTGCTATTGTTAATATTTTAGACTATTTGTAAAATTGATGCAATTTTATAGTGATAATGGTGAAAGGAACTAGGGAACCTCTCATTAGAAATATTTCGAAAATATAATTGTCTTATTCTTCATATATTTTTCAAAAGTTGCTATTTTTCTGTTACACTGCTGAGAAGATTATATCTATCCTTCCCAGTGATATTTTTATTTATTTATTTATTTAAGGTAATATACAGGCAACAGTACAAATCTGATATGGCCTGAATAGGCGCTAACATAATTAATTATTTTCAACATATCACATTACATATATTAATAGCAAAATTGTAATAATTGATATCTTTAATAAATAGCTAATAATATAAACAGCAAATTTTTAATTCTTTTTAATTTGTGAAATCTACACTGAAGTTAAATATTTTCTTAAATATTTTGAATAACCGTAGTAAAAAAAGAATAAATTTAGAAAACCTTAAATGTTACGAATCAATGTAATTTTCTTAAAACGAGCTGTTAAGAAAAACAAAAACTTGTTTGGTCGGCTTTAAAGAGATTGAGTATTTAGTTAAAATTTCAATTCCGGGACAATTTTTCAATTAAAATATTTAAGCGGAACACAGTGTTTCGAATCGTATTATCTTTCAATTTATGTTGTTAGGTTTTGTATGACCCCAGAAACAGTTTCTGGGTGTTTAGTTCGATTCAAGCTCTCTCGCAATTCAAACATCGGAAACCTTGACACGGTTATCGATATTGAAGTAAACGGTTTTATTCTGAAACACACCGTCTTGTTTTGTAATGATTAATTGTGAAATAATTTTAGCCATTATAAGATATACGCATGACAAAATTTGTGTTCATAAGATCCCAATACTTGAATGCATATCGAACCTGAAAATACATTTGGTTTTGAATCAACACGAAACACAAGAGAGATTCAATGAGATCACAAGTTCTCAAATCTGAAAACTAAACTACAGTCTTTATTATTTTCACGAAATGAAACTTCATACCTTCTTTAATAATATAAAAGAACTGTGTATTGTGCTCAAATATCTTGTCAATTACATAGTTCAATATTATTCGCAAAATTTTCTGAAAATTAGTATAAAAGTCAGTTAAAATATTTTTTATTAATTACAAGATTAAAAAAGAGTAAAAACAGTAAAATATGACTAATTTTAAAATGAAATAAATGACAAGGCAGTGTTACATCAAAAAACGCAAAATTGGTTATAAAAGGCATGTTAAAAATCATCCCCTTCACGTATTAGATTTATAAATCACCAGCTGAAAGTTTAAACAGTTTGCGGAGGACAGTAGCCAGCATCTCTTCTATAGTCGACAAGCTATGCCTTCTTCGGCTCTTTCATTATCGCAGTGCACAGGAGCATGCTTTACAGTAAGGTCTGTTCTTCATTTCTGGGGGATAGGGGGTGGGTAACTGCAGCGAGATGTCCGTGCGAGAAGTGGCAGTGCCCGATCCGAAGGTGAATAACAATTCTTGCCTCGGGCTTAGAGCCACGGAGTTGACCACGACAAGGGTCTTATGATCCTTGTGAGTTTGAAAAGAAGTTCTGCCACTCTGCTTGCACTCAAAATGCAACGTTGGATAAAATCTTGGTAGTAAGAGTAGATATTACCATAAAGATGTCTTTCTGGCTTCCTCGGGAGCCAACTTTGCTACCTAGTCAGAGGTTTCATTTCATACATCCCCACGTGGCCAGGAACACGGGAAAAACGTAATTCAGGTAAGTGGAGAATTAAGCGATATCTTCGATGTATTTGATGTTGGATATATGATGTCAAAGGTTTACTAGGAGAGAAGAGGGAAATGGACGACAAGGCCGTAGCTTCCTGGGTTCGAAGGGCCGCGGGTTCCGCCTCCGGACATAGATGTGTGTTCGTGATGTCATACGTATTCTCCTACAGAAAACCCCAAAACATAAAAAGGTCACAGTGAGTCGTTATATGACCTAGTAGTTAAAAAGAGACATTAAATATATACAAAAAACAACAACTTCCAATTGTCAAAGAAGTTCACATATTTGAAATCGGAGTTTCAATAATCGTTGCCTAATAAAACCTAAGGACTTTATTTCCTAGGCAAAATAGTATTATAAAACGGAAGTTTATTTAATCAAGTAAATTTTCATATATGGTCAGCTAATTCGATTATTATTTATAACTTAATATTCATCTCTCTCAGAATTCACTACAATATTGCAATGATATTCATTGTAGCCAATACATATTTTATTCACACTTTCTCTATTTCGTTGGTAAAATAAACATATTTATTAAACTGAGTACCACTGAATTTAATAATGTTCTTTCATTACAATATTTCCATAGTTTTTAAGCTGAGGAACAGTGACGGAAAATAATTGGACTAATATTGATTAAGACTTCATTAATCTTTTACTATATTTTACATTCTCGAATGCGCAGCACACTACAGAAACAATGATATCAAGTAAAAACGGTATTTCGAGGTTTTGAAGGAAAATTCGGCTTTTTTAAACAAAACTAAAAAAAATTTTTCCCAAAAAAGCCCTTGGAACATGTATTTATTTTTAGACTCTTTTGGGGGAAAAGGACCTGTGAACATGGTCCCCAAAAATTAAAACATTACTGACTTCTAAATCGATGATTCTTTTCAAAATTGATATTATATAGCAAGTTCATTGGGATTCTGAATCCAATGATATTCCAATATTTCTGGAGGGTATGTTACATTATGCTTATATTGCATTATTGAAACTTTCTGAAAAAGAATCCTTTCTTTTTACTTTACACTCTTCTTCGAATACACTATACCGTTATTACAAATACTGTAGTAAATGTCCCCTTTTTATTAATATCTCTGGGTTTTTTCAACATTACAATTACTAATCTGTTTCAAATTTTCATGAACTTTTACTCTTCTTCTCGGTATAATTATTCTACAAATGAAGTTATAAAAAATTGTATAAATGTTTTCCAAATTTGTAAAATTGCTTTGCAGTGAAAGCATACAAATTTTCCGTGAACGCATAATCTAAATTTTCTCATATATTGACTGCACTTTCTTCTTAAGGAGTAGAGAAAGTTACGTAATGCTACGCGAAAAACGGCGAATTGTCTGCAAAAAAACGCATTTTACACGGCCCTTTGTGGAGGAAAAAATGGGATAAATCCCCTTGCTAAATTTGGAAAAAAAAATTCTCCAAATCGGGGTTTAGCCAGAACCCATGTTTTGTGGGTGGTTGATAGCGAAAATCGACTGACGGTAAAATGTCTGTCCGTCCGTCCCTGAACAACGCTAGCGGCTAAAACCGTTCAGCCGATTTTCACCACAATTGATACTCCCAATCGATCTGGCTGATGTCGTAGCCCCTTTGAATTTGAAACCGATATTCAATTAGGGAGAGGGAGATTTTACATGAAGCCCTGGGACATTTTTCAAATGTTCAAACAAATGGCCCATAATTTTTATTACATTTTTTTGGTTGATAGTGGGGAAGTGCATTTAAGAGAATATTGCAGGTCTCATGTTGTTTAAAACTGTTTTTTCGTAAGTTTTCCCAAAGAAAAATATTGAAATTTGAGATTTTTCCCTTGATGAAATTTTTTCCCAAAGATAAGATTTTAAAAAGATCATGTGCAATTTTTCGAAACTTTTAGTTTTTTTCAGCATAAGTTTCCGTGAAAATACGGGTGAAAAGACTGTAACGTCCCAGGTCCGGGTTCGACCATTTTTGAAGAGCAGGGGGGAAGGCATCCGGTCGGCTAGTCGCCGTTAGTAGCTTTGTCAACAAAAAGGAGCTTTTAACACCCGGACGCAAGTGGGCCCGGGCAAAACCCTGACCTCGCCGGCCAGGGGGTGGCTGGCCATGTGGTTGAGCCACCCCAGGGCAGAGAAGCAGGGGGGGGGGAATGACCCCCGAAGCAGGGCCAAAAAGAGGGAGTTAAGGATCGCCCGCGGCGGACGCAACCGGCGTTGGCGGTAGTGCTTTCCTTGACACTGCGAGGCAGCCCCGGGGTGTCAGGACACCGGCGGGGAAAGCGTCTGGGGGAGGATGCACAGCCAGGAGATGGGAGCAGGTGCGGGAGCCCGGGATAGATTGCGAAGGAACCCCAGAGCGTACATACTGTATAATACTCTGTAAATAAATATTGAACAGACCCGTTCGTGTAGTCATTTCCTACCACGACGCCACAGAGGGGGTTATTTAAATGGTGGCAGGGTAACGAACCCAGGGGGGGAAGGGTTAAAATTAGTTAAAAAATTTTTAAAGTGCAGCGGCATGAATTCAGGTGGGGGGGAAAGGATGGTTACGATAGACCGATATGGGTACTGGATGAATTTTCGGGGGCCCCGGTGGTAACGCACGTTATTAAATCGTAAAGGCATCAAAGGGGGCAGAGACTGGATCGTCGGACCGAAGGGAAAGCCATCCGGACAGGAAGGGGAAGGACGACGTCCCCAAACCCGACGCCGATAAAGGACATCAAGGACCCCGTAGAATTTACCCTTCGGATTCATAGCGATCAGAATCAGGCATAATGGCTTTTTTTAGCAAAGTACCGGAAAGACTGTCTGGGCAGGTCGCAGAGAATTAGAGAGTTTGGGCAATGAGAATACAGGGTCAGCTAAAAAGAAAATTTAGATGGGTTTTCATTAGAGGAAGAATTTGAAAGAATTAGGAAAATTTGTCAAGATATTATCGCCAGGAACGAGAAGAAAGGGAAAGAAAAAGGGAGGGGGAACAGAAAAAAGGGGAGGGGGAAAAGGGAACGAGAAAAGGAGTTTGAACGAGAAGTTGAGGCTAACGAGGAAAGGACGACTATTTCGAAGCAGGGGGAGGAAATTTTAAAAACTCATTGATCAAATGGATAAATTTAGGGCGAAAAGGATGACATCATTTTTGGTATTCAAGCACGGGCCAACAAGGTACCGGAAGAAGATTGAACAATCTTATGGGGTTGTTCCCGAACCGTCAACTCATGGTTATGATTGAAGGTCAGAAATGCGACCGAATATACAGAAAAAAGCAAAATTATGAAATTTTAAAGTTTAATGGGGAAAAAGTTTAAAAACTATTTACTAAACATATGAAGCAGACCGGTACCACTTGGAACGTAGGAGAGTTGACAATTTTTTAAGGGGTGGGGGATTGCAAATATCTCCCTTTTGAAGTCTTTCTTGATCTAATTGCCGATAAAAGAAGGGGGGTTCCCGAGATCAGGAACATTTTATAGACGAAGGGGTACATTTCCCGTTGCTTTGGGACTTCGCAAAAATTAGATAATTATGAAAATAAAGGGGAGGATGGAAGAGCTTTTTCCAAGGGGAGGGGGCGAACCAGTTGCAGATATTACCCTGAGTTCGGAGAACAAGTGCGAAGCCATATGATAAGAAGGGTGAAGTAAGAATAGATTTCGATCAGCCGGGGGAAATGTTTGTGGCCGACCAACCCCTTAAGGACGTCCAGGTGCACGAAAGGGGAGAAGGTTGGCTGGGGGCCCAAGATGCGGGGAATTATTTCGCCCACACACGGTTTCCGGATTAATTAACGGAATAAAACAACTTTTGAGAGACACTGGTGCGAGTTTGATATTGTTAATGAACGGCTGGAAAAAGATGAGACATGACGGGCGATTTTGGTTTGGATATTTCGACGACCTGAACCAGGGAATTGCCAGTCGCGCAGGTAAAGTTAAAGGGCCTTTTTAAAAACCCGTAGCGAAAGAGGGGAGAAAAAAGAATGGATATGGACCATCTGTTGAGAACAGAACGTTGCTGCTCGATGAAATACGCAAAGGGTTAGAGCGCGGGTTGGGGCCCTGGTAATCGAGGCGGGCGCGGCCGGGCCCGAGGCTCGGGGGATGGACCCGAGTCGGCAGGTGAGCGACCGAGGAGGTTTTCGGAGGGGGCTTACGAAATAAAAGGGGCCAGAGCCACCGCAACCCGTAGAGGAAGCGACGGAACGAACCTCAGGGTCGAATTAATCCGCGAACAGAAAAGGTTTGCGGCGGAAAAAAAAGGGGAAAATAGCCAAGGTTAACAAAGCGTATGAATAGAGTACCAGAAAAGGGGAAAAAGACGCACTTCATTAAGGACGGTTATTTCGATCGCGACACAGTAAACGCGGAGAAAGATTCGACATGTTTTAAAAAAAAGGAAATGTATCGAAGTCCCGCCCTTTGTTGTCCCCAAACAGCCAATGAATTAAGCCCCACTAAGAGCAAGGATAGATGGCTAAAATTTTTTTAAAGAATTTTTTCCGGGAAATGGAAAATTTATTAGATCTTGTGATAGTTTAGAAGGTGGAAGGTGGGGAGACAAGGGGTTACCACCTTAGTACCCCCTGTTCGAAATATTTGGCAAAAAAAAGTAGATGCCGGACCATTTCCTGAATCGAAAAGGGGGCATAAATTCATCCTGACTGCCATCTGTGTAGCTAGTCGTTTTCCCGGAGGCAATCCTGATAACGGATTTAAGATCTACTAGGGTTATTGATGCCTACTGGAATTATTTTGAACGGTTTCCCCAAAAGATGCAAAGGGATCGGCACTTGTTTACTAGCATACGACAAAATTCACAGAAATTGGGAATTGGTTATTGGGAGTTCGCCGTCCCACCCAATCCAAGGGCTAGAGCGTTTCATCGAACGAGAATAGACTCATTAAGGTTATGTGTTTGGGGCGGGGAGGAATGGAAAAGCAGCTCCAATCTTATTTGGAGGACTACTGTGCACGAAAGTTTTGGATTCACTCCCGCTGAGTTTGGGGGCAGGGAAATTACGACCCAACACTTTAATGTATGAGGTCTTGGGGAACTGAGGAGGAAGAGAACCCGTGGTCAATACGGGTTTTAAAATTTGTGAACCGTCTCAAAGATCGGCGAGCTTGCTCATCAAAAAAGAAGGGGCAAGAAAAGAGAAAGGGTGGTATGACCGCAAGGCAGTGACCGTACATTTGCTTTGGAGATCCCAGAAAAGGGGCCCAACAGAACCCAGAAACCTTTTACAGGGGGCGGGGCCCCGGGGGGTGTTAGAAAAAAAATCCGAAACGAATTTGTCGTTTTGTTACCGGGAAAAAAAAGGGGTTTTACCATGTGAACAGAAAAAATACCATCAGAGAACGGAATACATTATTACGTGGCAAACAGGCACCGAGTTCGAACCAGACGAAGATGAATTGACAAATATGCCGTAAACAGAAAATAGGGGTTTTTATTGAAGGGTGTTCGAGGGCGATGTCGAACCGGGGAAATTTCGGAAAAGGCTGGAAGAGGATTCAAATAAGAGATATTCTCGACAAGCCTGGTCTGACTGACATGGTAAAATGGGTATCGAAATCATGGACGAACTAAACCGTCAGAAGTGCACCCCCCCGATGTCGCCTAGACAGTCGGAAAATTTGAAAGAAGAAATTAAAAAAGTTACGGATAAAAAACATTGAAGTAGGTGGGTTCAGATTTACCCACCGATGATTTTAAAAAGCACAAGGAAGCCCCGGGTGTATTGACTACAGACGCTGAATCAATGCATTAAGCAAAAATTTTCCGAGCATGGAGGAAAGAATAGAGAATGGCGGGGCCAAAATCATTAGCAATTTTATTTGGCAAAAGGGTTTTTGGCAACTCACGCCGAGAGCAGCGTTATGGGCTTTTTGAGAAATTGAACTTATCGACCATTACGATTCCCCTTTTGGGGTTGGGGGCACCTTTCCGGCAGTCGCATGATCATCCCCGTTGATTCGTGTAGTAAAATTTTTTGTACCGTATGGATGAATTGCCATTTTTGTAAAACGGAAGATCATATCCGTCATCTGGAAGAAGTATTTCAGATTATCAAAAAAGGGGAAACTGCATGTCCAGCCGACTAAATGTAAATTGCAGGAATTCCTGCAGTACTTGGATACGTTGTGGGGGGCGTAATGAGGCCAGTCCGCAAAGGTTTACCGATCCAAATATCCGCTTCCCCAAATCAAAAGCAAGTCAGGGGTTTTTGGGCTCGCAGGATAATTTTAAAGGGTTTATTCCAGGATTTGCAGAAAAAGCGGCACCGTTAACAGATTTACTGCGTGGGGGGAACGCCGGCAAAGTAAATTTCGCAAGAATGTGATGACTCATTCAAAGCCCGGAGCCCGTAGTGAATCTTGTAAAGCCCAGATTTCAGCAAAAAATTTATTTGCAATGTGATGCACGATCGTGGAATAGGCGTAATTTCTCAAAAAGATGAGGGGGAATGAACATCCATATTGTCAAAATAGGAAATTATCTGACTCGGAAATTAAATTTTGCAACGGAAAAAGGGGGTAAAAACTATAATTTGGGGGTTGCAGAAACTGAAAAATTTAGACGGGCAAAAAAATCAAAAATTTAGACTGACTAACCCTTGGTATGGTTAAGTAATTGTTCTGGAAAATCCTAGGTTTAAAGAGGTGGTCACAAGATTCAATATCACAACATTGAAATCATTCAAAAAAAGGGGGAAAAAACATGAAAAAGTCGACGCATTGAGCGAAGTTTTGAGAAGGCTGATCTGATCACCATGATGCGGGAAAGGGCACACGTAGGGGGGCCTTTCAACGGTTGATTTTATAAATCCAAAAAGTGCTTTATATGTATTGTTTTTTGTTTTTTCCTTTTTCGAAGTTATATTTAGGTTCAAGTTTAATCGTTGTTTCAAAGTTTATAATTTTGATGTCATAATGTCTTTTTTTAGATGTTTCTAATGTATAATCATGTATGCTTTAGGATATTTTTGTTTTTTTTTTTTCAAGGTCATATTCATGTGTACATAGTAATGAAGATTGAAAATAAATATAAATGTACATATGTGTGTATGACATAGATCTAATAGAAATTAAAATTTCTTTTACGAGAAAAAATGTCGTTCCACAAAAATTAGAATCAGAGAAAAAAAGTAAAGGTATAGAGAATTGCTTTAGCCTTAGGCCAAAACGGGCCCTGTAGAATCCAGAATAAAGGGTTTCTAGTAATTTGTCCTGTGGGGGCACCCGGGAAAAATTTATTTCGGAAAAGAGTTGTAACGTCACCACATGGTGGCCAGGTTCGACCATCTTTAAAATTTAGGGGGGGAAGTGATCCGGTCGGCTATACAAAGCTGTTTGTAGCTTTGTCAACGAAAAGGGGGCATTAAACCCCGACGCAAGCGGGCCGGGGGAAAAGTCCCACCCCGCCGGCGGTCAGGAGGCTGGCTGGCCATGTGGTTCAGAGCCACCCACACGTGCAGGAGGGGTGGGGTGGGGGCAGGGGCCGCCAGAAGCAGCCGGCCGGAAAGAGGGGGTTCGTTAAAGGGTCGCCCGCGGGGGACGCAACTGCGGCCCGTTGGCGGGAGTGCATTCCTTGACACTGCGAGGGGTAGCACCGGTGGACACCGGCGCGGGAAAGCGTCTGGGGGGGGGATGCACTGGGAAAAGGGAGGGGCGGAGTCGGGGGGGATTGGGAAAGGAACCCCGAGCGTACATACTGTATAATACTGTAAATAAATATTGTAACAGAGCTGTGTCGGTAGCATTTCGCCCACGACGCCACAGTACGCGCTGTTTTAGCATCACTAGTATTCTTTAAAACTGTCCTACTTCTAAATTAGGTTTTCAAAATTGCAAGTCCCTTTCCGTTTTATTATGACAATGTGGATGAAGTAGCATGAGGGAAAAATAAAAAAATTGTACTTTCTTTTTATAGAGAAAGTTCGCATTTTTTAAAAAATAATTATATTATAAATATATTTAATATTCCCTTTTTATAATTTTTAAATTTTTTATATATCAAATTTTTTAAACTTAAAAGGATTGACCGAAAAAAGAAAAAATATATTGAAACGATTATGTTTTTTTGCAAAGGGTTTTTTTATATTTAACTACTTTTTTAATGGAATTTAAAAGAAACCGCTTTAGCCGAATGGTTTAATAAGGTACACCGTCAGCTTGTAACGTTGTGAGTTCAACCAGAAGGGTATTTTTTTTTCTGTTATTGGTTTGT